>VXAY01005682.1:428768-508723 GCA_013399855.1 Oxyruncus cristatus
GCCCCGCCCCGCCGGCTTGAAAGCGTCGGTGTCCGTGAGGGGCCGGCAGAGAGCGCAGCCATGGCGGGGGCCGCTGCAGCGCTGGTGTTGGTGGCCGTGTCTCTGTTCTCCGCCGGCGTTGTGCGGGCCGAGTACCGCCCGCGGCTCGTGGGGGCCCCGGAGGTCATCGACAACCCTGAGAACGACGAGGGGCTGCAGCGGGCCTTGCAGTTCGCCATGACGGCGTACAACAGGGCCAGCAATGACATGTACTCCAGCCGGGTGGTGCGGATCATCAGCGCCACGAGGCAGGTGAGCGGCGTGGGGCGGGGGGGGCCCGGCAGCCTCCGGAGGACAGCGAGGGATGAGGCCGGTGGGATTCCTTTGGAGACAGGGCAGGCCCCGAGCCTGAGGGCGTCTGCACGTTGTTCGGTTTTTTTCCCCCACGGAAGGTGAATAAAAGCCCTTTTTTATATAGCTTGTCTCTTCTGCCTGAGTGACCTTGAGTGCTGCGTGTTACTGGAGAAGTCAGTGGCGTCCCTGTGCTGCTGACGAGTTAACACGCGTCTGTTTATTGTTAAGGAAGCTGCTCTGTGAGATGTGTTTACTTGGATTTTGTTTCCTATTTCTGAGAGGGTGCCAAGCGCGACTTTCGTGGAGGTTGCCACATACAGTCGCTTCTTTACTCTCGGAGTATGGTTTCCATCATGTAACAGAAACGCTGCCTGCCTCTTTGCTGGGCTTGTCTCATCAGAGAGCCCTTCTCTCTGTGCTGCGAATAAAGTTGCCTCTGTCTTGTCTTGTTGCAGATTGTGGCTGGAGTCAAATACGTAATGGAAGTTGAGATTGCCCGGACAACTTGCACAAAGCCAGCAGCTGATCTCCAGCACTGCGCTTTCCTTGAGGAGCCGCAGATGGCTAAGGTAAGCTCTAGGGTACGCACCTTACCGACTCCCTGATTTCCAGCCTCATCCCACTGGCTTGCTTAGTACAGACAGTCATGGGTAGTGTCCCTTGTCTGCCCCAGCCAAGAACAGAGACCTTATGCCTGTACGCTTAACAGGATACTGCTCTTGCAGAACTTGTCTTGCCAGGTGATGTTGTTGTGAGACAAGGAAGGGCCTTTTGCCAGTTTCATAAATGGGGCTCTGAGGCTGGAGCACTGGGTGTGTCTCAGTCCTCTTAGCAAGTGCTTGTGGTCTGGATCAGAAGGACATGTGGAGGTAGCTCTGCCAAGCGTACAGGTCTCCCTGGCTCTCAGTCCCCGTATTTCAGCTCTTCTTTCCCATGGCAATGTAAACATGCTTGGCTTGGCATGCTTTCCTGTAGGACTTGTACTGCTGTGAATAGTGCTTTGGGCAAAGCACTGCCCAAAAAGAGGCAGATTATCCCTGTTCTCTGTGCCCACCATTGCTATTTGTCTACTAGCAATGCTCTGTAAGGAGTAATTGAGCTTTTTGGATGGAAGCACCAAATCTGTCTGCCTTGATCTGTACCGAGTCTAGTTTCTCCATAGCGTTTCGTTTCTTCTGTTAATGGCAGTCGTAAGGTGGTGTGTGTACATACCCTCTGTACCTGTGTGTGTATGAGAAGTGTAGCAGCACACAAATGATCCATGAAGCACCTCACTAGGATCTGGCGTGTACCACTATGGCAGCTGCAGTGATTTGACATAGGTACATATGGATTAGCTGTCCAGGTGTGCTTAGCTTTGCCTGGGAGCTTATGTTTGAGTATTACCCGTGGTGAAAGATTTCCTCTGAATGGATAAAGGAGGTAACCTGATCCTCAGCAGTGCTGACTGCTCAGCTTTACTCGTGAGGGCTTATTTGGGAGACATGACTCATCCTGAGCAGGTACTAACAAGAGTGCTGTTTCAGAATACTTGTCTGAAAAGGGCAAATCTAGAGAGCCACAGAAGTGTAGAACGATGGTAAATGACACTGTTTTATGCTCTTAATCTGGTAACTACTTCTTTCTTTCTCTCCCTAGCACACCACTTGCAAGTTCGTAGTGTTGAATGTTCCTTGGAGAAACCAAGTTGAGCTACTGGGCAGTAAGTGCCAGTAAACCTACCTTGATTCCAGCAGAAACCAGCAACCAGTTGCTCAGATCTAAAAGAAAACGGCAATAACACAGATAAAGATGGGCTTTATCAACGACTGTAACTCAGCTACTTCTGTACGCTTGTGCTATGCAAATTAAACCATGTAACTTTACCTTTAAAGCACAGTATGATCTCAACTTTTTCTTCTTTTGGAATTATTATTTTAGAGCAGCTGTTCTGATCTTTCTGCAGCTTTCTCAATGAAGTCACTCCACCATCAGAATTCTGATAAAAACCCCTTGGTATCCCTGTTAAGTGACTACTGTAAACATAAAAACTTAATTAATAATTGCTGTGATGTGTGGTTTTCTTTGATCTTCTGCTGTCTTGGAAAAAAGGGTTTGCTTTTATTTGTCACCTAATCTATCCTGCCCCAAGAATGGGATGAGAAGGAATACGTGGTCCTGATCACAGAGGCAAACCATGCCTCCTTGTCCCTTATCCTGGCTTCTAGCGTTGCGTAAGAGATGGAAGTCTTAATTTATTTTCACTGAAGGAACACTGCTTTTGGAAACACATTGTCTTGGGAAGATTAGCCAAAGCTGGTACTGAGACTGTAATTGTTTTGGGTCCTGGTTGCAGTAGTGTTGTGTTGTAAGGCTGCATGTGCACCTGTGCCATGTAAGAATTAACCACTCTGGTGTCTTTCTGCACTAGCTCTTTTTTTTTTTTTTTTTTTTTCCCCTAGGTTTTAGGAACTCTTGCTTCCTATGGCATCTGATCTTTTCAAGCTGTATCCTTAGCTTTTTCTGAGCAGGAATTCTTGATGCTTTCCTTCCAATCCAAGCAGTAGCATGGCTCACTTCATTTATGAGTTAAACTCTGACTGCCGGGGGAACAGCTTCTTTGGCATGTGTGCCTGACCCATGGCAGCTCCCGTTTGCAAACAGAGATGGATGCAGAAATGCCTGAAGTGGATTGGTGATGAGCCTATCTCTGGGGAGACTGAACTATATCTAGCTGTGTATTGCCTGTGGGTAATTTGAATGATGTCTGATCTGGGCAAATGCCTTTAAATCTGTAGGCAGAGAGGATCAGCACCCAAGAACTCTTATGAGAACTGGCTGAGGTATTTCCTATTAAATTGTGATGAATTTGTATTGAAAGGAAACTGGGAATACTGTGCCTTCATGGGGAAGGACAGATGATCCTGAAACCCATTACCTGTTTAGCCTGAGGACATCCCAGTGGAGGAGGAAAAAAAAAGTTAGTAATTGGTCTCAAATGGGTACCTGATATGAAAAAAGTGTCATCAGCCAGTGTAGTTTCATAGCAAATGAGTTTTGTACACAAAACATGGCTTTGTTCTGTGAGCCTGAATATTCCCCAGAAGTGACCCTCTAAATCCAAGGGTGTGTCTCAAGTTTGGAGGTGCCTTTCACTCAGTCAACTCATTGCTGCTAGTTTCTCTAAGTGTGGCACCATATTTAATGTTGTTGTGAGCATCACAGGGAAAGACATCTCCTGATCTAGGGGAAGGGAAGAAAGAAAAAGTAGCTTTTCCTTGTCTTGATATGTGATGTCCCAGATCCCAAGCAAGAGAGACAGGCTTCTTTGAGCAGAGCAGAAGGCAAGTGAGACTGGAGCTTGGGATCGTGTATAGGAGGGGTCTTTAGGTTTTTACTCTCGGTGGAATACTAGAAGGAACAAACAGGATCCCCCTGAAAGAAATTTCAGTAATAAGGGAAGGTGCCAGGTCAAGAGAAAGAGCCTTGGGAGTGGGTGAAGGTGCTGAGGTGAACTATGCGGATGCTTCTGGTTTTGCACAGTCCTGGTAGTGCATTTCCTACTTCATCTCGTACCTTTGTTCTTCTGTGTTTTGAAGTAAACACACTCCTTTTGGTGTAAATATCACCTGTGGATAAAGTGAGTCCAGCTCCCTGGGAGCTCATCTTCTGTGGGTTGCTCTTCTGCCTAAAGGAAACGGCCACTTCCCATCATTGCTGGGGTTTGACAAACTTGCACTAAACGTAAGCCAGATCTTGATTCAAGTTGTCAGGAAGAAGAACTGGTTGCACAATACCCAAGAATCTGCATCCTGGTTGTGTTCAGAGCCAACAGGAATAAATCTTCCTGCTTCCCCACCATCATCACCCCCGTCTCTGAGTGCTCTGTGTGAAGGTGGCCTCTTTTTCTTGCCAGCCATGTCAGTAGCTATACATGACCCAGATGACCCTGGGGTGACAAGTTGCTTAGGTACCCTCACTTGTCCTTTTCTAACTACTCCATTCGTACATGCTTATTCCCTGTTTTTCAGGCTGTCTATATGAGCACTAGGCAGTGGTGAAAGGGTTCCCTCATGCTTTTGGTGGGTTTGTCTCTGTTTCTCTTTTATTATCTTGGCTTGGGGCCTGGTTGGGTAAATGAGGATGTAGACGAACCTAACATCCTAGGCATTTCTGCCACTTTTCTGAAGGTATTAACCAGCAGCTCAGAATAGCATGTGGGTAAAAGAGTGGCTGTGCCAGAGAAAACGAGTTCGAGTGTCATGAGCTCCTGAATCTGAAGGTATTGCATTTTCATGTTAAAATGCCAGTGACTCACGGCATGAATGACTGGCACAGATTACCCCATACGCACAAGCTGCTGAGTGTCAGCCTTGGTGATTATCTTTCCGTGCTCTCTACGCAGAAGTGCCAAAAAAGCCTGACCTAGTTTAAACACCTTCCACTGAGGGCTGTGTTACTTTGCATTTGCAACAGGCTAAGAGCATTAGTGGAAGTTCCTGTGCCAAGAGCATTTTGGTTGGCTGGCTCGTGATGGCTCAGTCAGCTGAACATTGAGCTCTCATTTTTAGCTGCTTTTCCTGCCTAACTTTTTCGAGCATTGCTGTCAAATATGAACAAGTGACTAGAGAAGTGCTTGGTTTGTGCTGTGTCTTGTTATACTTTGCTTGCATCTGATGGATCAATTCTGGGGTCATTCTTCCTGAAACTTAAGGAGATTAGAGCTTTCCTGCTGTTGCAGCTCATGAATCCAAGGCTTTTTCCTGGCTCTGGTTCTCAGAGAGATTTAGGGCCAATGATGTGAGAAGTCTAGCTCTTGTTAGCAGTGCTTGCACTTGCAGATCTGTGCTCGCATGGACTTGTGGCTCCCAGCTCCAGCAAAACACAGCTAAGACACTGCTGTGGAAGTCATGATGTTTTTGGAGCCTGTGGGCATTACCTGTGTGCCACAGCTTTGGCATGCTCAGTTGAAGACAGCAGGATGATATCCTCAGTGTGAAAAAGCAGTGGACACCCACACACCTCTTTGCCCATGGCCCAGGACCTCATTTAAACTCAAGCCTGGGTCCTCTGTCCCTGTCAGAGCTGCATTAAATAGGTCCTTATCTGTTGCCCTGGCTGTGTGTGGGTTTTGGACTTGCCTTGTAGCTTTGTCTCCAGGCCCTTCTCCTGCTCCAGAGTGGGCATTTTGGAGGGACCCTGTTCCTGGTTCATCTTCTTGCTGTGTCTGGGGCTGTTTATGGAACCTGTCTCATCTCCCAACTCTGCCAGCTGTGCTGACACCCTGTGGGGCTGTGCCCAGTTGGGGAGAGAGTGGCCAGCACTGGAGTCCCCCCAGCTCCTTGGGTCATTCCCTGCTCATGCAGCTCCTTGGGACATGGCTCTGCAGGGTTTTTCTGAGAGTCTTGAAGCTGCATCAGCACTCCTGGCAGGTATGAACACTTCCCTCTGCACACAGCCTAAATTGCAATTTCCTGCAATTATGAAAGGAAGTGACCACCTGACGGTCCAGGTCATGCTGCAGCCCTCAGTCTGGGTCATCCAGTGCTGCTGTGCATGTGCTCAAGATGTACAATACTGCATAGACACCTCCTGGTGAGTGTTTAAAGATGCTTGGTTGTTTGTATTTATTGTTAACATGCAATGCTTTCGGATCACTGAAGTGTAGGATCCCTCAGGAGATCGGATTTACCAATCGAACCCACATCCTGTTTTGAATCTTGGTGCTTTATCTCTTGACACCGGAGTGGTAAGGCTTCATATCCCTTTCCCTGTGGGATGTAATGGTCATCTGGAGATCACTTCTGAAGGGTTGAGCAGGAAAGTGTCTTAAGTTAGGTCACTGCTGGCAGTGCTGAGCTCTTCCATGGCTCTTGGTGGTGGCCTGCGGGTGAAAAGGTGAAAGGGAAGATGCTTGGTTCTTCTCTCCAGGTAGCACAGTCCCAGGCTGAGCGAGAAAGAATGAGGAAGACTTCTAGAGCGAGAAGAGCAGCCAACCTGCAGGTTCCACAATGCAAATCCCTCCCTGATGTCCCCCTGTGGCACGGGTCATGGCTCGTTAGGACAGCAGACCCTGGGGCGGGACCAGGGGCTTTGAGGTGACACGTACTAAAGCCTCTCTTCTGTGTCACTCAGCTGTGTGGCGTTGCTCAACCTCTGTGAGTGGTGGGCTCCTGCTGTAGGATTTTGCAGCAGGGAAGAAAAGGAGAAGCTCAGCTGCTTGTCCCCATGATAAGCTGGTGAATGGTCTTGGGGTATGTGCTGGGCTATTTCTAATGTTCCTGGAGATGGATGTGGGTATATGTGAGCGTAGGGCTGATGATGGGGAAACCTTTCTCTGCTTCCAGCTGGAAAAAAACCACCAGTGACTCATGATGCCCTCATCATACCATGCCTTGCTGAGAGACACTGTCCTCTCATCCCCACCAGCTGAGAACTATCATGCCTTGTGCCATGCCATCTCCACCACTTTTCTTTTAAGCACCCAGCTGCAGAAGAAACTGGGACTCAGGCCTGGTCAGGGATTAATTTTATATCTTGAATATAAAAGTTAGCAAGAAAAGAGTTCTGTCAGGTGAAGTACTGGTGTTTACATTAAGTACGCCCCTCTCCCTTGTCCTAGGTGAAGTCCCTCCATCTGCCCAGTAAGTAGTAGTTTTTTCCCTTCTTGTGGGGCCAAGGAGGGAATCCCAGGTATCCCTGTAAGAAAGTTACTGTCTCCACATTCCAGAAGTAGCTAAAAATGTCTTAAAGCCTGTGGTGTTAACATCAGTGAAACTCCATCCTCCAATGTTATTGCCCACCCCTGAGTGTGGAGTGGGCAGTGAGGTTACTGCTGTTGTCCTTAAAGGACTCCCATGCCCTCATTAGTGATGAGGGAAGCATGGACCACTTCTCTCTGCATGTCTTCAACCCTCCGTCATCTCCTGATCGAGTTGGTGCAGTGATGAGTTCCGCCGAGCTGCAGGTTGCTACGTGGCAGAGAGGAAAATGAAGCACCACCCTCCCTCACATGGGAGCTGCAACAGCTGCAGGGCTGGGGATTATGTCTCTTCACTGCTGTTTTCTCCATCGCTGTTGTAGTCCTGGGTTCATCAAGGTGCAAGACAAGCTGTGCCAGATTCATCCTAACCAGCTACATAGGGAAGTTCCTCCCTCTGGGTGCCAAAGGCCAAAAGCACAGTGGTTTTCCCCACACAGGAGCACCAGGAGACTTCTGTGGTTAGTGAGCCTGGCATTAGCTTGTTGATGGCCAGACAATCTGGAAGAATAAACTATGCTAAAGAGGAAGAGGCTGAAGAAAATATTGGCTTGGCTTTCTCAGTGACTTTGGTTTGCAAATGCAGTCATGAGGTTCTGAGTACATCCAGAAGAGAAGGGGCACCAGAGCCAAGATGCAGAGATGCACCAGAGAAAAGATGCTCTTCACATATCATGCTGCAGGTCATCCAGATGAGGCTGGATGTACCAAGCTCTGGCTGTGCAGAGGTACAATTTGGTGAGCTTGGGGGTCACAGGGCTGGTTCCAGAGGGAATGTGTGGGAACTCTTCAGAAACAGCCTTCCCTCAAGCAATAGCCTATAAAATGAAATTAGTTTTGGGCCTCTGAGCATGGCTTGGCTGGACACTGACCTTCCCTTGATAAAACTCATGGGACTTGTTAAGATGACTACAGATTGTTAATTACCTGTTTTTCCTTGCTGAACAGCAAGTCTTTTCGCTGTTCTCTGTTTTAGGCAGATAGCATAGAGGGAAATGTTTTTCCTATTCAGTCTGACATTTTGTGTGTCTCCTGCACAGATGGTTCAGTGAAAATGATTTCTTCTGTGAAATGTTGAGAGAGTAATGAAACATGATGTTTCTACAGCTCTGACATGCTTTTTGGCCAGCTGGCTTGCTCAGAGGCTTTTGAACATAACTCTCAGGGACCTCAGTTTGATAGGAAATTGGAGAACCGGCAAGAAGCTTTCTTGCTCTGTGCTGTTTAAACTACTCCGTCCCAAATGTCGGAAATGCTTCTTGCAGATGTTTATGCTAATAAAGCAAGGAGCAGCATAGTTCAGATAGAGGAAAAGGAGCACAGGCACTGTTTGATCAATCCAGCACAAATCCCAGAAAAATCTCATTTTGTCCCCCTGCTTACCACCTGTAATGGGAATAAAGAAAGCCCATAGCCTGCACCCACTGGTGGAAGCAGCTGCTGTAGATAAACTCAGTCTCTAGCACAGGAGGGCAGAGCTAAATACTTAATCCTCCATGCAGATGTCACTGGGGCCCTCTGTGCCTGGACCTGCACGGGGCGAGCCAGCATGGTGTACGCCCACTGTGGGACAGGCTGATGTGGAGTCAGGACTTGTAGGAAAAGGGGCTGGTCTGTGCTTGGGCCTGGCAGGGTAGTATTCACCAGAGAAAGAGCTGCGGCTGCTGTAAACCAATTTTTTCCTCCTCGTCACAGAGCATCAGCTCGGTACTAACCACAGAGCTTCTCAGCTGGTAGTGGGGGGAAAAGGTGGGAGCAGAAATGCCCAACAGGTTTTCAGATGCTCCACTGAGCATCCTCTGGCTATCAACACAACCAGTTTGATCAGGAAGTTATAAGAGCGAGCAGTGAGTAGTGAGTGAGAAATTAAACACTGGCCACAGACTGACATGTTTTGGTCACAGATACCTACTACATTTTATACTGAGTGCACTGAAATTAGCCTTTTTATCCTCAGAAGGGGCAAAACACTCAGGGCTTCACCATGTCTGGGCTAGGAGGGGGGGAAAGGAAGATGAGGACGTCGCCTCCACACACTGGAGTGCTTCCAGTCAGCACTGATGCTTGCTGTGTTGTGCTGGGATGATGCAAAGCTTGTGGCTCTTTGGCATCCTTGCCCATTCTGGGGGCAATGCTCATGGCAGAACCAGGTGTGGAAGACAATTTTCAGTCTAAGGCAATACTGTGTGCTAAAGTGACTTGCTTGGGAATGAGCCTACCTCTGGGCTTGGCTGTAAGCTGTATGCCAGCCTTCATGGTTTTGTTTTTGTTTTTGTTTTGGGTTTTTTTGTTTGTTGTTGTTGTTGTGGTGGTTTTTTGTTTGTTTGGTTTGGGGTTTTGTTTGGTTTGGGGTTTTTGGTTTGGGGTTTTGTTTGGTTTGTTTGTTGAATTTTTAAATTTTTATTCTTTTTTAGAAGGGAATTGGAGAAATCTGTAACGCTCCAGTTGTCCTTCAGGCACGTTAAAGGAGAAGCATTGCCCAGGTGCTGCAGTGAGGAGACCCCTGAAAGGGCTGCAGCACCTGGTGAGTATCCTCTCCCCTCCTGGTGCCAGCAGGGCCGTGTTGAGCTGGAGAGCAGGGGCTGGTCTCAGATTATGCCTGTCAGTGAATCCAGTGCACAGGCACACTGGGCCTTTACCTTGACACTGCCCAAAGCACATGCAGGCAGTGCAAGAGCTGTGGCAGGATGCCTTGCTGTCTGTGGGGGCTTCAGTGCCTTGGACTGGCAGTGCAGACAGCAAATGCTGCACAGCAATGGGCTCCCAAATCCCCCTGAAGTCACGGAAGATTTGTGGGCCTTCCTTTGACTCATGAGTTTGGTATCCACTGCTGGGAGAGAGCATGCCCAATATGAAGGGCTGTATGCACTCCTGGTGTAGGGCCTCCCAGTACTTTGTCCAAGCTCCTTTGGAACTTCCCCGTGGAGCCAAAATACCTGCTGCGAGGGGAGCAGGGTACTGCAAAACCCTGCTTTAGCCAACAGAGAAGCGTAGACTGGACCCTGACGCAGGCAAACAAGGTTTTAGATATTTTATATATTCAATAATTATATATTCAATGACATTTTATATATTTAATAATTATGTATATAAACAAGGTTTATATATATTTTTAAATTTTATTTTTATAGAGAATGTTGAGGGAACACCTGCCATTAGAGAAGGTGCTGCATGATGGTGTCTGAAACCAGCACGTAAGCTGCAGATGTGACCCCAGTGCTGACATTTGGGCTGCTCTTTCTTGGCCTTGATCATTACTATCTGCGTTTTACTGGGGCATTTGTGTCGTCTTGTGGAAGATACTGTTTCACAAGCCCTCCTGAAACACAGATGTTGTCTGACCACTGCACTTGTGTCTCCCAGGACTGGAAGAGAAGACATGCTGCACATGGCATAGTTAGCAGGGCAAGCGATGACTTATTGGATGAATTTCCAGCAAGGAAAAGTGGTCCCTGGGTCCCCCTCCCCCGATACCTGGGGCTAAGTGAAGCCTTCCTTTCTCAATTCTTGTAGCCACCTATGTGTAACCTAAAAGCTTTCCACAGGGGGTCACTGTCTCACAAGGAGATACAGGACTGGGCTATGGATGGAAGACAGACTGGTTTCTTATCCTTAGCAAAAGCAAGGCAGAGCCAGGCATCTGCCACAGCCCTGTTCCTTATCCAAGCAGGTCCATCTCCTTTCAGTTGTCTGCTGGAGGAAGATCTGACTTAGCCTGCCTGGAGCCACATGTTGCTTTGATCACCCAGGCAGAAGGACACTAGAGGGACAGATCAGCATCCCTTAGTCAGTAAGGGGGATTGAGGGGATTACCTCTGTCAATCCCTCAGAATCCTGGATGTCCCAAACAGATGCTCTCCTGCAGGGTCAGCACCCATTTTTGCAGCTCTTTGCCTGGGTATTTCCATTGCCGACAGATACCTCTCAGTATCTTGGGTCCAGGAGGTCTGTAAACTGAAGGAAGTGTATTCTAATTTTATCCCATCATCTTGTCCTGCTTCTGAGAATAATAAAGCTATTTGTGTAGGTGTGAAGAGCAAACCCAAACATATTTGCCCTTAGGTGGGGAGTGTTCTTTGAGATCACGGTAAAGATTGTTGCTACGTGATTTCTATTCATTTTGTAATAGAAAATGTGTTTTTCTCAATAGCCCAGATGTGATGAAAATAGTTGCAGAGCTTCTGGCTGCATCCTTGCAAGTAGAGGTCCTGGGCTGTGTAAGCAAAGCATGGGAACTGGGATACTGAAATGTGAACATGCTTGACCACTGATCCTCCACTACCCTCATACCCGGCAGGTGCTTGGAGAAGCAGTCTAACAAAAAGACTGACAAATTGTATTTGTGGCTGCTAGAAATGTTTGTAGAGAAGGGCTCTGCCCAAAATGTTACACTGAAGATATCTCATTATGTTTAGCTCCTCAGGAAAACCAGGATCAGATAATAATCACGAAAATATTAACTTCCGTTGGTGAAATAACCAGCTGTTTTTCAATATGATGCCATAAAAAAAAGAAGCAGAAACTGGATGTTATCATAATTTAGTGATTCTTCAGGTTTCTGGCCTAATTGAAATGCAGTCTATTGTATTTTGTATAACTTTGCATGGCTTTCCCAAGAACAGCTGCTGCTATGTGCCACTGCACTGCTTGCAAACATTGGAGCTCCTGAACACAGGCAGACCCTACAATGGGGAGGTAAAACCATCGACTCTACAGGCACTGAAACCACCCTTTTTTGTTCACAGTGGCATTTATTCCTGGCAAACAAGCACCAAGTGGGAAACTGTCACTGTGCTGCCCCAAATATGTTTCAGGACCATGTGCAAAGCCAGCAAAAGTCATATGTGCATTTCAGAAATTAGTGGTAAATGTCCTCCCCGCAGTAAGAAATTGTTGCCCAGGAATTAGATAAGGTCTGGAGGATTCAATTTATGTAAATACCTGGGACTATCCCCTGAATTATTAAAACAGAACAACAAGAGCATTACTCAAGTTGGCTCCTCGACCCCTCAGTCTATTAACTTGCATAAATCTTCTTTTCGTTGGAATTGAAATTAGCTCCTGTAACTGCATCAACATAAAGCAAGCATCTCATTTTCTACAAGCCTTTTTTTAAAGGTAGGATGAGATTAAATGGCTGGCAGCTCAAGCAGATATAAAAGGCTATGTTGTGGCAATGCAATTGATGTGATATATGGTATAATTGGTTTTAATGTGCAGAAGAAATGAAAATCAGGATCACTTTTTGTTTGCTTGCTGCTTGCTTACTTACTCCTGAGATGTTGTGCCATCAATTAAGAGCTTATTTCTTCCCCGTGAGGGTGAAAGTCCCCTCTTTGAGGCAAGACTGGGAAAACTGCAAATTGTCTTGTATCAAATGGTAAAGGTTACAAAAGTGCGAATATTAATTGGGAGTGCTTGGCACAGTGTCCTGGGGATGGTCCTGGCTGTGCCCAGGTCAGGCATGGCTAAATTTCTAGTTTTCTGCTGACAGCCAGACAAAATTTAAGGAGGTGGCATGGGACTGAATGCAAGATGTTGAGTAAGGGATGCAGGGCTCTTGATAGCATGACACAGTGCCACCTGTGCTACAAGGTGCTACAAGGGCAGTGTCTGGGGGAGCCGGGATGTCCCCTCCAAGCCCTTCTGTGGGCTTTTTGGGAAAACTGGCTTTGGTTTTGGAGTTCCCCAGAGAGCTCTTCACAAGCTCCTCCCTCTTCAACACCTGCTTGGGAGGTGGAAGGCTAAATCTCTTATTTCCTTGGAAGGAAAACATGTACTAAACATCTGAAAGTTTACACTGAGGGTCGTCTTGTCACCAGCTGCATCTCAAGCCTCAGTTACTGGGTTTGGAAAGAAAGCTTCAATCAGGGCAGACAGACTCATGATTATTTTTTTCTACTCTTCAATTTAAGGAGAAAACAACAGTGAGATTGAAGAAAACCTTATGGTTTCTGTGCTTAGTAACTGAGTTGGTCACCACTGTGCCTAAGACCAGGATGGCTCAACACCATCAGAGCTAATTCTGTGCTCTGAGACCATTGCCAAAGCAGAGGGGAAGTGTTGTTTTCCACACCCATTTGTGAGTTTTTGTCCTTTCTTGAATTTGTTTACCAGCTGCCATTTTTGGAGGATTTTTAGATCGGAGAGAACACTTAATTCACTAATTTAAGTTCATCTCAGAAGTAACTTGACTTTTACCTTATGTCTTACTCTTAATGAGTTTAGTGTTACTCTAGGTCAGTTTTGCTGGCATGTTCAATTTTTATTATTATAAATTACCATAAAAAGTGGGTAAAACCTTCAGACTGCACCAAAACTTAAAATAGTTTTGGGAATGAAAGATGTCTAAGGATGGTGTAAAGTAAGATGTATGCAGCTATCCCCCAAAAATGCCAAGGCAGTGGAAAGAATTCAAAAAGGTTTATTTTGAAGCCAGAACACTAAAAAACTTACAAAGGAAAAAAAACCCTGCACCAGCAACAAGTGCTGGGACAGAGAGAAACACCCCCTGTTCTTCTCAGGGCTTTGTCGTCTCTGGTCCCCCACACTGTGGGGGCATGTCTCCAAGAACTTACCTTCTCTTGTACCTGGGGAGTCAACTTTCCTGGAATGCAGGAGGAGAAACACCTAAAACTGTCTCTGGAAAAGAAGCCTCATTCCAGGCAGGAAAGCTTCCTCAAGCAAAAAACAAGTTCTACCTTCTTACAAATCCTTCTGGAAGGGCACCTGCTCCTACAGATGGTCTCTGCTGACCTGGTTCTCCTAAGCTCCTGCCTTTCCCTTGCAAGGCAGAACCAAACACAGGTACCAGTAGCTTCCAAGGCAGAAGCCAACTGTGTATTAAGGTAACACCTTATCTGGAGGGATATTTCAAGTATTTTATGTGAGAATTCACTCTTTCAAACCAGAATGCTCCCAGCCATCATGGGAGTCCTAAGTTTAGATCCTGCCATTGTGCTGTCAGGGATGGAAAAGGAGGTTCTGGGGATGTTTACACAAACTTGGCAGAGGTTGGAGCAGGGGTGGCAGTACCATTTTTTCTCCCTGACTGACTGCCACCACTCCTGCAAGGATGCACAAACTGTTGTCTGAACTGTGTTTACAGAACCCACTTCATAAAACCCTAGTAACCCAAATGTCACCAAATGGTATTATTATTAGTAGTAGTGCATTTCCTCTTGTATTAGCATGCCCTGAGTCCTTGCACAGGGTAACAGAAAGGGCAGTAGAAAGCTTGTGGCCTTTTACTAGCAGTTGCAAAAATCACATTTACTGAGCTGTGCTAGAGCTGAAGTAACGTCCCTCTAAACCCTGCAGGCTTGAACAGAGTATTTTGGCAGGGGCTGAGGGGCTGCCAAGGAAAGATGAATTGCTGATCCTGGAGGGAAATGTGTTCCACATTAATCTGGCTGCTGCAGAGTAACGGGGGCAGTGGGGTGGTGGATGGGTCAGGAGAAAACTGATTGCATGCACAGCGGTGTTCGTTTAGCAGGACAAATCCTGGCTCTCCCCTTTTGTGCAGAGGAAGAATTGTGTCTTCTGCACGTTTCCTAGGTGGCCCAGGCCACGCATACAGGAGAGGTGGTTGGGCTGGAGCACTTCCCCTGTGAGGCTCAGCCTGAAGAAGGGGTGGTACAAGAGGACCTAAGAGCAGATTCCCAGTACCACAAAGAGGTCACCTATAGACCGTGGGCCTGGGCTCTTCACAGCAGTGCACGGTGAGAAGATGAGAGAGATCTGGCATCTGGAATGCAATAAGGCTGGATTTCCTCATGAGGTTGGCCGACCGCTGTAACGAGCTTGCCTGTAGAGGCTGGGAGATCTCCATCCTTGGAGATATTCAGAACCCAGCGAGGCAGGTCCGTGTGAAACCTACTCAAGCTGGCTGTGCTTGGAGCATGGTGTGGCACCAGAGAACTCCAGAGAAGTCTGGCAGCCTGCATCCACCTATGACTCTACCTGTGAATGCCACGTTTCAAAGATGTTACAGTCGGTGCTGTGGTTTTTCTGTTGCAGGCTTCAGGCTGTTGTGTGACTGCCATGTTCTTCTGCTCACTCAGAGTCCTAGTGGTGTTCAGAGTTTGTGACCTTCAGGATGAAATTCTGGACACCAACATCCAACTACTTCTCATTCACCCAGAAGGCAAGAATGCAGGTCCATGAATCTCCATCTGCTGCAGGTGGAACAGTCGGGCCCACTGCAGGTTTTATGAGGTCGCTTGTTGGTGCTTAGGTCTACACCTTGGCAAGGTTGTCCTGTGGGTATTCCCAGCTTGGCAGACAGCCTTTGTGTAGGCAATGGGGAGCCAAGCTGCTTCCCAGGGAACAGTGTGTCCCAGAAACAGAAACCAGGGTTGGATCTTAAGAGACTTAGTTCCGTTTTCTAACTCTGCTGCTGGCCTTTTGGGTGATCTGGGGCGAGTTCCTTCATCTTTCTGTGCCTCAGTTTCCCTAGTCTGTAAAATTGTGATAGTAATTTGAAGACAGGCTGGACAGGGGCTCTGAGCAACCTGGCCTAGCTGGAAATGTCCCTGCTCATTGTAGGTGGTTGGACTGGATGGCCTTTTAAAGTCCCCTCCAACCCAGACCATTCTGTGATTCTGCGATAATGAGCTGCTCATCCCCTACTCAAAATAATAATCCTAAACCCATTTGGGACCTACTGTTGGGTATAAACGTTCACTGCTGTGGTTACACAGGAGCTGAGCTCTTATTTGTTGGGGCAATTTTGTCAATATGTGACTTCTAATTCGTTCTGGCAGCTGGAGAATAAACTGCCTCATCATAATGATACAAGCAATTTTCAGTTTTTGCAGAGGAACGTTTCCCAACTCTCTCAATCTGACAATCTGACCCTTATGACACATGGGTCACTTTACTGCTTGGAAAAATTAATTGTGCTGTACAGCATCGGTGTCTTTCTGCCTGTGTTCTTCCACGGTAGTGTACAAAATGCCATGTTTATGTATGAAGTTCTTGAAAGAAACACTGAAATATAATGATATCAAGTTTCCTTGAAACAAACACACCCGTAGAGTTGAAGTTTTAGGATTATTTTTGTTAGGCAGTGCTTGCTGTGGTCGAGATTTTTCTCCTTGAATTTCTCCACGCCACCATGGCTTTGCCGGCCGCCGCTGAGGTGTCAGCCACGGAGGGGCAGGGGCAGGTGGCAGAGGAGACGGGACCCTGGAAGCGAAAACACCGTGGGAACTGGGGCAGGATCCCTGCTCCAGGGATCCTGCAAGAACTGGCAGCAATAAAAGAGCCCAGCACTTCTGGCTTGCTCAGCACCTGCCACACCTCCCACTGCTCGAGGGGGCTGGCGATCCTCTTGCAGCAGAGCCGGTATTACTCTACCCCCATTTTTTGCAGCCCTGTTCTGACAGGTAGAGAGGACAGGCTGCTGCCAGCATGCTGTTTCCTACCTGCATCCTCCTTGCTTCCTCCCCTTCTGACTATTGTTTTCTGCCTTGCTTTTCAAAGGCCTTTCATTCCTTTTGTTGGCTCCAAATGCCGGCAACCAAGACCGACTGGGAGTGACACCTCCCCAACAGGCTGCTGGGATTGGATGTTTAATTGGCGGCTTCACCCCAGGATACATAAACCCTCAGAGCCTCAGCCTTGAGAGTTTAATCAGAGAAGTTAGGGAGTAGGGAATTGGATCGCTTGATCTCTTTGTTTATAAGTTTTTCTGCTTCTCCTTGATGAGCCAGACATGCTGACAGTTGGCAGAAATCTTAAAGAGGTTTGTGCAGAGGAGATCTGGAGTTGATATGTTTTTTCTGATTGATTCTGGAGGCTATCGGATGAAGTTGTCGAAAAACAGCAGTGTAGTTCAAGCTCTCTGACATTGGCTTTTCCTCCTGAACACATCCTCCTTAGCACAACTGTGCTTCTAGCTTTTGGGGAGAAATTACTTTTCAGTCTGGACTCCTGGAAAATACAACCCATCAGGAATTCACAACCTTCACACCTCTTGATTTTCACTCTCTGCTCCTTCTTGTCTCTGCGTCGCTCCTGAGCAGTTCCAGCAGGAGAGATGTGATTGTGAATCACTGGCTTGGGAAAAACCTAGATGTAGCTCTCATGTTGTTCAGGAGGGAAGTTCAATAATGGTATATGCAAGTGTGGAACTGACACTGAGTCACCCACATCCCAGAGGAGGGAGCTGTAGCAGAGGGCAGATTTCTGCAAGCCCAGGAGCATTGGCAGTGCAGCAAAGGGAAAATTCACTGCTTCTGTGCGCTGCCTTGTATCTCTCAGTGGGAAGATTGTCTCTGCAGCTGATGTGGAAATACCACAGCAGATATGCAGATGTGTTTGAGGAGTGAACTCCCTGCCAGCTGTAGGTTGGGCCCCACAAAAGTCTTCTTGGAGGCAGAATTTTCATGGTGCAGTATTGATTTCATGTTATTTAATTATCATCTTAATAAAAACATTCAGCCTTTGGGTGATGGTGTTCCCAATTCCTGCCAGTGCAGAATGCAGTCAGGGTATCAGCTGAGATGGGTTTGAAAGCCTTGTTGCTTTCAGGCCTTTGGGGAGTTATTTCCAAGGATTTCAAGTAGAAGTCAGATGGTTTGCAATTACTTTTTGTTCTTAAGTGAGACATTGAAATGAAAAACACCTTTGATATTTTAATTGCAAATAAATTGTTAGCAATCATAAAACTTCCCTTTAATTAGATTTTAAAATGAAAGTTATATTGAGATGATCACAAGCCTAGGGTGCCATTTTTGTTACAAACAGACATCCCATAATTCATAAACTTTTTTATTTTGTGAAGGGGAGGAAGAGGCAGGAAGGCTTTGCTGTCCTTCCCACTTCCTTCAGCAATTACCTGAACCAGCATTAGGTCATAGAAAGCAGACCCATACTGATGAACAGGGAATGAGATTTTGTTCTGCCTCTGGCTGTCACACAACATTCATCCTTCTGGGGGATTGCTGCTCTTTCTCTGCAAGCTTCTTGCACCAGTGTTTACCAGCACAAACCAGACATTTTTTTTACAGGACAGGTCCATGTTGCTGTGGGGAACCTGGTGTGCTGAGGTCACTGCTGAGATTAAATAAGTGCTTTATGTTTTGAGGAACAGTTTTGGCTTCTTGGGTGTCCGTGGGAAAGGTGTGTCACTAATCTCTTGAGGGATGGTTTTCTGTCCTTACTGTGGTGTTTAAAGAGGACTAAACTGCTGGACATCCTTCCTTTCTGGCAGAAAACAATTTGCTTCAACTTTGCAGCTGGTTCATGAGGGCACACAGCATAGAAGAGACCACAGACCTATTTCCTTCAGCAGTGCTCTTATTCAAGTGCTCGCTATAACTTGGACCCCTTACATTTCTCTTGTTAATAACAACCTTTTCTGATTTGAATGTAGGCTGCTGACTTGACTCAGTTTGGCCTAGAGAGTCCTGCAGCAGTCAGCTAAGGGTATATCCCTGGACATATGATATCTGGGTTTGAAAAAGTGCCTGTGTTCACATCTAAAATTAACAGCCATAAGGAAAGAAAATCCTGCTTCTCTCTTTTTGCAACACCTGGCTTATTATAAAATAGATCATACAACCTTCAAGTCATTCAATTCTTTCTATTATTCTTTAAAATGTGAAATAAAAGTCTCTGTTCAAAAAGAAGAATGGATGCATATTCATAAAGAAAAGGTGAAATGGAACCTCTGAACTAAGCTGAGCTACCCATTTCTACTGAACAAATTTAACGCAATTTGTGATTCATGTCAGCACCTTCAAACCCACATTCCATCAAATTTATTATGTGTACTTTTTCCTTCCTGCATCTAATTAATTACATTTTCACTGCAAATTGTATCATCCAGCACCCCAACAGCAGGTCATGGATGCGCGTGTGCGTGGGGACCTTCCACAGCCAAATGAAGGCACGGGTTGTTCTGCTCTTGCGGCTTGTCCTGCAGCCCTGAGCTTCTCCTGGCTTTCCTCCCACAGCTGAGTGACTGTACCACGCTTTTGCACCTTTCCCTGCTCCTCTGCCATTGCTTGCTAATGTCTCATCCCTCGTGTTCCCATGTCCAGCCCTGCGGTTTCTGTCCCTGTACAATGTTTCCAGCTGGGTGCTGCTTCAGCTTTTTGCACCGCTCGCTTTCATGGGTGCCTCCATGGTGCATCCCTCCTGCAGCACTGGTAAGCAGGGAACAGTGTGGCTTCTCTTGAGCTTGCCATAAGGAGAAGTCCAAAAGCCAAGCCAGAGATGCACATTTTGGTCTCCTCCACAGGGGAGAATAGGGCAGTAATAATAAAACTCAAACCTGAGCTTTCGCTCCTGCAGAGCTCATCAGGAAACCCCCAAGGCTGGAGAAGGAGGGGAAGCATGGGTGCAGATAAAAAAAGCTGTAAGTAATGCAGGTCATCTTTCTGTTTTTCAGCCCCAAACTCATTCTTGCCGTAGCCCCTTTGCTGTGCAGCAATCCTCTGTGAAGATAAAAAGGCTTTTTTCCATTTAAGATTAGATATGGATCTTCAGATTAAAAATCAAAACAAAAAAACCCTGGGTATTTTGTTGCCTCAGCTATCCAGGGTTTTGAATCATAAACTCGCCTCCCACAGCTGGCTGCACAACATATCCCTGAGAGGTTCTTGTTTTCATCTACGTGGCATTACCCATCTTCACGCTGCCTAACGTGAGTGTAACACCAAAGAGAGGAGCTGCAGCTGTAAACAATATGCTACTTCCCAACTGTGGAGGTTAAAATCTTAGCAGCTCCACGTGCCAAAGAGCTGGGGTTTGGTTATTTTCCCCATCAGACAGTGGTGTTCTTATTGCCTGTGGGTGGGTATCAACGTCACTGATCTGTGCCGTTATGGTTATTGTCATAGCTGCAGTTACGCTGATCTGCTTTGTTCTACCTCTGATGCCCTTCAGGGAGCTGTGGTTCCCTTCAGCACTGGATTGCAGGGGCTGGATTCAAGTGTGCCAGGGTGCTCCTGAGTGGCTCAGCCGTCTCTGCTTTCTTCCTGCAAGTGTCCAAAAGCTGAATTTCATTTGAACATATCAGGAGTCATTTTTCGCTCATTTCCTGCAAAAGCTGCCATCACATTGGGCTGAATACTCACAAAAAGCCAATTAAAGCAGGACTATTCCTCAGAAAGCCAGTTGCAAGTGATCTGTTTGATTTGAGTATTTACAGTGTGTGCTTGCTGTGCTTGCCTGGGAAATTGCACTGATCAGAGAGCAGAAGCCAGACTCTGAGCTGCACATGTGGAGGATGTTTACAGCAGGCTGTGCTGAAGGAGCCAGCTACTAAAGAATGTGTCACTGAAGATGTTTGCAGATAATTCATGATGGAGATGCCTTCCTAGAGCTATTTTACTCTTGCTGCAAAGAGAGATGATTTTTATCAAGGGAAGTGTTCCCAGCAGGTGACTTCATTATAGAATCATGGAACAGTTTGGGTTGGAAAGGACTTTTAAAGACCACCTCACCCAATGCCCCTGCAATGAGCAGGGACATCTTCAATGAGACCAGGTTGCTCAGAGCCCTGTCCAGCCTGACCTGGAATGTTTCCAGTGATGGGGCATCTACAACCTCTACCTGTTCCAGTGTTTCACCATCCTCAACATAAAAAACTTAGTTCTTTCTAATCTAAGTTGACCCCGCTTCAGTTTAAAACCATTATGTGCTCTGTGACACTGCCAGCCTTGGGAGGCTGCTTCTGTGCCCTCCTTGCCTGTGAGGTGTGATGAACACTGGGAAGTGTGACTCGGGGGGTGTTTTGCCACTGTGGGTGGGTCAGGACTTCCATGTCTTCCACTTCAGGTGGAGAGGTGCTTGGTGTGGGCAACTTCTCCACCTCTTGGGCATGTCCTTGTCCTTGCAGAGCTTGGCTGAGTAGTGCCCTTGCACACACTTCCTGGCATGAAGAGTGGCAAAGCCCCCTCACCTGAAAACACATGGGTATGTCTTTAATGTGGCACCCTCAACCAAACCCACTCTAAGCTTCTCTGGGAGCACCCCCTCCTGACAGACCCATCTTTAATGAACCCTTTTTTCTGCCTCTTCCCTCTGGTCTTGTTCCCGTAGAATGAGCATCATTTCCCCTCTTTTCTGTTTTCCTGGCTTCATGCAAGTCAAGCACCTTGGCTGAGCAGTGGTGTACAGCTTGCCTTTGCTGCAGGTCATAACACTCTGGACGGCACATAGGATGATGAGATGCCTGAGATGCACATACTTAGCAAAAGCTGTGTCAGTTTTATGAGCAGAATTCATCAACTCATCAATCACAGCCATAATTACTTTATTAGGGGGAAGTAAGCACTCTCAGGAGTGTTCCTATCCGGATTTACACTGTAATTCAACATGAAGCCTCTCAACGCTTTTGAGTATTCTCAATTGGTATTCTCCGTGCTTGACTTTGGAGTGATGTCTTTTTTAAACAGCACTGTGCCCCCCTGCAGCAGGTAACTGGAGAACGTGAGTACCAACAGTACAAATCCATATGGCAGCAACTTGCTTACCAACTCACAAATTTGTGTATCTGATGCAGCCTCTTAACTACTTAAATTAACAAAGAGAGGAGAAGTGTGTTCCAATGTGGTTTCAGCTGCAGCTGAAATAAACAAGCAACAAATAAACAATAAACAAATATTTCTTCTTCTTTCTTCACAGAGCTGTTGGCCCAGCTCTTGACCTATAATGAACACCCTCTAGGAACCTAGCCATAGACAGAGAGAAGAACACAGACACACACACACAGAGGCACACACACACACAAAAACCCCGGAAAAAACAGAAGAGCAGTGAAGTTAGCATGTCACACATTTAGATTGGTGGAAGCCTCTGGAGTTCTGTAGTCCAGAATGGATCAATAGTGAATTCAAGTCAGGGTGCTTTGGCCTTTGTCCTGTTGGGACTTGAAGTTCTCCATCAACTGAAATTTGACCAACTCTCCGCATTGTCTGTTCCAGTGCTTGACTATCCTTATAATAAAGTATTTTTCCTTATATCCAGCTAGAATCTATAATTTCAACTTATTGCTGTTGTTTCCATGGACCAGAATGAGGTGGGGCTCTGTCTCCTTGATAGCCTCCTGGCAGGTACTGGGGGTGTGCTGTTAGTACCCTTGAGCCATGTCTTCGCCAGGTCGAACAAAGCCAGCTCCTTCAGTGTCTTCTCAAAGGACAAGTGCTCTAGCCCCAGATAATCTTGATGTCTGGAGGAAAATACAGTCAGACAATATATTGGAGAACAGGGGGGCAGAATCACCTCCATAGACATGCTGGCCTCGCTTCTTTTGGATGCAGCCCAGGATATGGTTGACTTTCTGGGCTGCGAGCTCACATGGCTTGGTCATGCGCAGCTTGAGCTCTCACACCATCATCGAAGGCCACTGGGTCGGTCAGGCAGGACTTACCTTTGGTGCAGCCGTGCTGGCTGTCTCAAATCACCTCCCTGTCCTCCATGAGCCTTAGCATTGCTTCTAGGAGAATCTGTTCCATGATCTTCCCAGGCACAGAGGTGAGGCTGACAGGTCAGAGTTCCCAGGGTCCCCCTTTCTACCCTTTATTAAAACTGGATGCAGTGTTTCCCCCTTTTTGCAGTCACCAGGGACTTCACGTGACTGCCAACACTTTTAAAATATCATGGAGAGTGGCTTGGCAACTACATCAGCCAATTTCCTCAGGACTCTTGGATGCATCTTGTCAGGTTCCATAGACTTGAGTCTGTTCAGGTTCCTCGGGCAGCACATTTTATCTTGAGTTCTACAATGCATGTTTTAGGAGTTACGAAGATAAATCATCTGTGCTGTGGAAGACCAGGCATAGACATGATTTATCTAAAACATTCTTGACAGGAAACATGATCAGAAGAGAGAGTTCTGCGGAGGTGGGGCATCACTGTGCTGAGCCAAATCCCTGCTCTGCCTTGAGACTCGTGCTCACTTCTCCCCAAAACCCTCAACTCACTTCCTGGAGGAGGGAAGGACTGGCTGTGCATCCGTGAACAAAAGCGCGAAAGATCTAGTTTACGTAAGAGGTGTGTACCAGGTTAACTATAAAAGGAAGCAGATCGGGCCCCCTTGGTCTCTTATTTTCCTCTCTTTCACTCTCCTTGTTCACCCCAGCTCCGGAGACCACCCACACAGCAGGACCAACACGGGATCTACAGACTGGTGACATTCTCTGTTCCCTCTCCTCTCCTCCACCTTTATTTCTCTCGTCCCTTGCTTTGCCGGGGCAAAGCACAGCTATCATATGCTATTCTGAACTCCATACTGAACTGTTGTGGGAGTGGGGAGCTTCTGGAAGTGTGTTGTGGCTTGTTAGCCAGTACCTTTGAGTAGTGGTGTGCTGTGGCTTGTGAGCAAGCACCTTTGAGAAGTGGTATTGTCAGTCCTTGCTAGTGCAGGACAGCCAGCAGCTCCTGCAGGAGATGCAAGAGAGCAGTGACTTGTCTGAAACAGCAGTGGCTGGGCCCAGAGCTCTGCCCCACACTGGACTCCCTCCTCCTGCAAAGGGGCTGGAAGCCTGGGCCACGCATGAAGAGTCCAATCCCCCATCCCCAGAGCCCGTGGGGACACTGCCTCTGGAGCATCCAGAGGGAGGAATGGGGTCTTGCTGGGCATTGCTGAGTTTTGCAACGTAGTGAAACACCCAAGGAGCTGTTTCCAATAATTGAATCTGACCTGCCACACACCACGAGTCCTGATGATACTCAAGTCCTGATTATGGCAAGTAGGAGTTTGTGTCTGGGCCAGGGTCACTTTTTTGAGACTGAATTTTGGTGTGCTCTCTGTCACATTATTTTATCTCCCTGTATCGAGGTTTTTCATCTCTAAATAATGACACTTCATACAATATTCAGAGTTCAATGCACATTTTGCCTGAAAGGTCTTCAGAACAGGAAATGTCTCTTGTAGCTTCACAACAGCTACCAGCCACTCCAGACTCTGAAGTAATATGCACAGTAGCTAACTGTTGATTTTGAAGTAAATCCCCAGCAAAAGAGTTAATTTCACGATTGTCATATGTGTATCCACATTTTGTTCTTTTACAGTACATATATTATAAAATATGTGTATTGTAAAATATTATCCTGTTTAATAGATCATCGCAAGTTTAAAAATTTATAGGGTCACAGGGAACCACTTTGTCCCAGAGAGATGTAATTTCTCCTGTTGACTTAAACAGCAAGAGAGTGGTGACCACCTCCCTGGAGGTCCATGGAACTGACAATAATTCCTGCCTGTCACAGGAGGTTTTCACATGACTTTCTTGCATGTCAGCTGTGTTGCTCTGGGACTGCTCAAAAATTTCTTGTTCCCCTTGCCCACAGAAAGTGTGGGGTTTTTTTAATTGGAAACTGTCATTATGAAAATTTCTAAAAAAATGGAGAATATTAATGAGATTTAAAGCTTTATTTGATTTTTGTAGGAGGATATGGAAATACAATTATTCGGTGAAACCGCCAGAGTGTCACATGGGAGTTGTACTTTGGAGAATACATTTAATTTCCTTCGTAATTCAGACTCCCTTGTCATATCATTTCTAACGGGAAACCATTGGTAAAAAATAATTATTTTGTAATCCTAATTAATGTCGTTCTCCCCCCACCAACTAACAACAAACCCCTTCAACAGAAGAGAGCAAATGAACATTTCTTCAGAAAGTAGGTCTTGACAGAAGCCCCAAACCGTTTGCCTGGGGTTCTGAAAAACTTGTTCTGAAAAAAA
This sequence comes from Oxyruncus cristatus, assembly GCA_013399855.1. Lineage (NCBI taxonomy): Eukaryota > Metazoa > Chordata > Aves > Passeriformes > Cotingidae > Oxyruncus > Oxyruncus cristatus. The sequence goes on from VXAY01005682.1 coordinate 453,545, forward strand.
AAAAACAAAAAAACAAACAAACAAACAAACAAACAAACAAAAAAAAACAAACAAAAAAAAAACGAACTAGGAATTTTTTTCTTTCCCCTGCATCACTGTAAAAGACAGATGTTGAACGAGGGAGGGGGAGGGTGGTTTGCCTGGGGTGACTGACACACATGAAAGAACTGTCCGCGCTTGCATTCCGGGCTGATTTGCCATCGGAAGAGTGTGTGGGGGGGAGGTAAGGGGTTTTTTTTCTCTCTTTGGGCGACGGCAGACACTCGACTTTTGCCCTGACTCAGGGAGGGGGTGTGTGTGGAGGGATTCTGGGGTTCGTTTGTTTTTCAGCCGGGTCATCTGGCTGCTTTTGGCTCCAGTTCGCCTCCGTTCTCCTGTGCCTTGTTCTGCCCCCAGCCCAGACTTGTTCAGATTTCATCGCAGGGGCTTGACCCTTCTGCGAAAGAACCTTTGGGGGGTCCCCGGCCGAAGCCAACCGCTGACGGCGTGAGTCTGTGGGAAGATCCCCCCCTGTTTCCCCTTCCCCTCCTCGGTGTGGGGTCCCATCTCCATTCCGGCTCCTCCCGCGCGCCGGGGCCCCCACACAGCGACCGCCAGAGCCCAACAGCGCCCCCTGCCGGCCCACACGGAGCAACGGCGGGCTCTGCTCCTCCGGGGTCCGACAGCGCCCCTGCTGACCGTGGTGGGAACTGCGCCGAAAGGCGGAAAGTGCTGAGCTGGGTTTTTGGAGGGAACTCTGGGTACGGAATTATTGTTTAGGCGGTTTTGTGTTCTTTTGTTGTTCTGCCAATACACACGTATCCTTTAATATAGGGCTGTTTGTTATTTTTTTTTTCTTTCTCCATACTTCCTCAACTGGAGCCTCCTAATTTTGGATCTACTGTCGCTTAGAGGGAGGAGCTTAGTCTTCCTCAAAACTCATCCTCCTCAGCGAAACATTTCAGTCTCATGAAATTCATCCACGTTTAATAAGAAATTAAACTCTTAAAAGACAGACTAGATGAAAGAAGATGAAAAAACCCCACTCTGCTAAGTTACGTTCTGAAAGTTTTGTGTCCATTTGCCAAAACTTTGAGTAAAGGCTCTCAAGAGGGGCAGTTCTGAAGAAAAAAAAAAAAATCAGTTTCTATGTGTGTATTGGGAAAGACTGCAATCTGCTCAAACCACTGAGTCTCAAAACTATCAAGTATTTGTATCAAATCAATTATGAACAGCTTATTTCCCATGTAATTTCACTTTATTTGAAGCAAGAAGTAAATTTTTAAAAAGGATGATCAGCACATCACTGGGGAAGAGGACAGAAAACAAAACCTGACTCACTGCATTAAGTCTTTGGAACAAATTGCACAAACTATAAGTATTTATAAAAGAGGACTGGATTTCACCCTGGGGGTAACTGAAGCACCTAATATAGTTGTATGAGGAAGGCATGTACTGAAACTTGGAAACACTGCAAAAAAGAAAAGGTTGGAGGGAGAGGAGGATTTGCTTGTCTGTATTTTATTGGAATCTTTCAGATAAGTTGGAAAAACTTTCCTAGGCAGCAATATCATTTAACATTCACTGGAAAACCAGTAGGTCCAGGTGCTGAAAGAAAAAAGAAGTGCTTTGGCTGTAGTTCAGGCAATCAGTGGTTCTTCCACACTTCATAAATGACAACTGCCCTGTACTCAAAAATGGGAAACACGGAGGAGGGGGCCCTGCCTCTAGGATCCAAAGTCCCTGTGCTTTACATGAACTGGGACTACTGCTGCAGCTGACTTTCCTTCCTATCCTTCCCCAGGCCTGGAAAAACAAAGAGGATGAACATGCCTCTGATGCCCTGTGCTATGGTTGGGCGATCAAAGGTGGTCGGGTTTCCTTCCATCACTAGCCTGAAAATAAGTGCTGAACGTGAGAAGTTGGGAGGCTGGAAAGCAGGAGCCATTTCCAGGGGACCTGCTGCTATATTCAGCTGCCACCTTTGCTCCAGGTGGAAGAACAGTTTCTTGGCAGGGAAGGTGGTCAGCTCGCATTGCTGCAGTTCATCGACAGTGCTCCTTGACAGGCAGGACCAAACCAGTCCCGGAACAGAAACGTGAGTCATGTGGTGATTTTAACTCCCTCAGAACTGCACCTCCCTCCCTGAGCCCTGCAAGCAGGACAGCAAGCTACACTGGCTACATTTGGAGGAAGGTAGCTGTAGCAGTCAGTGGGGACAGAGAAGGATCTCAAGGAGACCAGGTGTACCTAAGATTGGAGTCCCCTCTTTGGGCTGGGGATTATCCCTTCCCATGCTTACACTCCCACCTGCCAAGGACATACCTGGCAGGACTCTTCCTGGAAAACTCTTCTGTGCCCACACTTGCAGAGGAGGACAAAAAAAAAGATACTCTGGCAATTTAAGCACAGCTTTTCTTTCCTTGCCTTTCCCCCTTGCCTGTCCCTTTCATGACCAGGTAGATCACTGTCACGAAGATGTCCATTAATATGGGCACTGGCTACCAGCAGCAGTTAATCACAGAAAGCAGGGTTGGAAAAAATCCAGGAGGTCACCTTGCCTCTGGGCAGCATCAGCTCCTTTTCCTCCATCCCAGCTAACTTGTTCTTAAAAGCCAACGGTGATGGGTAATAAGCCGTGTCTCAAGGCACCTCAGTCTCCTTTACTGTTATAAAGTGCTCTGTAATGGAGGCTGCATAAATCTTATGTTTATTTACCTTTTAACAAACAAGGATTTTCAGGGATTTTTTTCAGATATTTATGCTCAAAAGGACGCACAGATCCCAACTGAGTCCCAACTTGAACATGCAGAACTCTGGCTGTGGGGCGAGGATGCTTTGCTGCCCCTTCACCCCATGCAGGGGCAGGCAGCCACTGCCTGTGCAAACCAGCTCCCTGAAAACTGAAGAAGGTCAATACAGCTTTATTGGTTGAGAATCCAGCCTTTTCTCTTTGGCATTACTTATTTATAAAGGACTCTGATTCTTAATAAGTTTTGGCTGCCACTGAGTTTATAAACTGGCTGATCCAGCGAAAAAAAAAAGAGAGTACATTGGCCCCTCTGGTGCTGTTAGGATGGCAGAGTCCAGCTTGCAAACTTTTCAAACTTTGCACACATAACTATTTCATCACAACAGATTTCTTCCCTAGCAGTACTCCAGCACAGGAATTTTTTTTGTCTCTTTGATTTTGACTGGACTGAACCAAATCTGTGGAGAACGAATCACCCTCCAGATTCATGGCTATGGGGAGGGAGAGGTTACCCCTCACCATGAAGAAGCTGTAAGCCAAGTGCTCTCTCCAGGCTCGAGAGGAGAGGCTGAGGAGAGAAACTGTTGCTGCCAGAGACACTGGACATCATCAAGGAGTGTAACACATCTTCCCTCAGGGAAATGATTTGCCATTGGAGATGCCATGTCGTTGTAGACCATCATTCTGTGACTCCCACTGGTGGATGGGATGGCTTAAGGAGCACTCTTTTTGACACTGCTGCATGTTCATATATCAGAAAACATCTCCTGACCAATTACAGCATTTGTGGGCATTCCCAGCATTTATGTGCACATCACTGTGTTTATGGAGCAATGCATAACTATGAAAGCAGATGGTTTGTTCAAACAAACAAACAAACTTCATTCAGGCAGTCAAGGAGAAGTGACTCAACAGCACAACTGAATAGCCTTTAGGAATGTACAGTTTTAAAAAAGATGTACTTCTTGGGACACAAGAGAGCTGCCCTGCCTTTGCCTGGGACATTAGACCTAGTAATCTTCTCTGGGATTTTTCAGGAATTCCTCAGTTTTGCCTGAAGGACATTTCTTATCCTTAGTGACTTGTACTCCTAAATTATTTAGGTGTCTGACAATCTCACCACTAATCCTAATGAAAGCCAAGTCAGGCTCTTTAATAAGCATAATACTGTGGTCCACACCATTTGTGTCCTTGGTGGAAGTTGTGCTTCTCAAATTATGAGAGGTGATTAAATCTGTATAGCTCAGCTATGCAGAGATAACTGGCCTGAATGTTCCCATTTTTTCCTTCTGTCAAAAGACAGAAGACCTATTTGGTGAATACCCACCAATGAAGGACAAAAATTGTGTACCTGGCCACACATAGGCAATTCCAACAGCAAATCCCACCAGTTTAGTAATATTTTGTACCAACACGGTTTGGGGGCAATATTTATCAGCACGTGCCCTGGGACTGCAGGTTTGGGTATTTCAGTGCACACCCCTTAACAGTGTACAGTATCATCCCATAAGGTCCAACACACACCTGTATGATTCACAGTACATCTGCAGTGTTTGCACCTGGAGGAAAATTAACCCGCAAAATAGGAAATACAAACCTTGGGTTCCAGCGCAAGGATGTCTTGGTTTAACAAGATTATAACTTAAAAATCGAAAGACTTCAGGTGGAAGTGTGGAAAAGGAAAAGAAACAACTTTTTACTAACAAAAATCTGAATAAACAACCAATGGTGCAATCAAGAACTTTCAGAAGGAACTGTAAAACAAAGTCCCAAATCCCCAGGTTGGTTGGCAGGGAGTTCTTGGAAAAGGTCAAACACAGATCAGCATGCTATAGGTATGGAGGGAATGGAGTAGATACCAGGTTACTTTCTGTCAGCACTTCCAGAGTGCAGCATCTCTTAGTGCATTCCACCTGTAGTTAAATAGAAAGCTTTCCAGAGAGCAGATTTTGCCATCAGAAATTGCCTTTTTTTTTTTTTTTTTAAAAAAAAAAAGAAGCAAATGCTGTTATGAGATTATTATATTTTTAATGGGGAAAAAAACCTGACAGTGAGTCATTTTCAATTTGCTCATTTTTCTTTAAACGATGCAGTGTGTGCATACTGCACATTCTGGCCTTCAATTCTCCACAGATGTTAAAATGAAATTACTCCATAATGCGTGGAAGACAGAGCAGGATTAAAATACACCACCACGAAAGTGAAGTTTTTAGCTTGAACATGAAATTCACTCAGAACTCTGTGTCATGAAAGTTCCATTCAGAATTTCACTCCAAAAAACAGACTGAAAAAAAAAAATTTCTACAGATTTGGGCTTTCTTCCCAGCAGGGTGCTCCCAGTTTTTCTTGGGGCTGGTGGTGCTCTGCAAGCATCGTGGTCTAGTCACTCTTACATCTGAAATCACCTTTCAAGGCTGCTCACCTTCAGTGAGGTGGTTTTGCCTTTGGTAGCAAAATGATTGCTGGGGTGTTGCCCACCACCCTGCTGCATTATTGGATGAAGTACGTCCTCAGAGTGGTTAAGCACAGATTTAACACAGCCCAAGCCCCCAAAGCAGGAATCTTGTTACTGATGGACAGTTGCCGGCTAGAAGTCCTGGTGGAGCTCTTGACAGTCACTCCCAGGCACCACAGGGTAGACACAATTTTCTCAAAAATTGCCTTTTTCCTGGGATCTGGTTCTTTGGGAGAAATAGTAAAAGCCAAGCTGTCTAATTCAGCCTCCCCTGCAAAGCAGGAGCAGCTCTGCCAGGGATGGAATGGGCGAGCTTAAGGTGGGAGGTGTGTGCTGGTTTAAAGGTAAACCGGCAGGAGAAATGAACCCAACTCAAAAGAGATTACGAGTCAGAATTACAATTTAATAAAAATAATACAATGAAGACAATTACACGGACGAACAATTGGTTTTGACCCACAAAACCCCAAATGTATAAGCCAGCACCCCGGGGCACGAACAGAACAATGTTCACTGGCCCCCGTGCTGAGCCCCACGTGGTCCCCCTGAGTCCGAAAGTTAAAGGAGAGGAAAAAGAAACCAACGTGTTGGTGCAAATGATGATCGCAGTCTGGTCCAGAGTGGTGGTTGCAGTCTGGCTGACGTTCTGGTCCTCCTCTGGATCCCACGAGTGGTACCAGAAGTCCCAAGACCCCGAGATTGTATACACTCAGTACCTTCCCCAGGGCAGGGAGTTCTACAATGGGTGATTGTGAGGACAGGAACATCCTTCTATCTCTCAGGCCTCTTAACACCCAGCTTGTAGCCTGAGGGGTCAGGTGTGCTCTGGGCAGCTGCTGCAAAGGGTCTGTCGTTAACAGTTCCTGGGAAATTACATAAAGGGTGTAGAATACACAGTTTGGGTTACATCCACACAGTGATAAACTGGTCCCAGCTGCTCTAAGACAGAGGTGGAAGATCCAAAGGGAGAGAGAGCTTGTTTGAGGGTTCAGGTACACCTTTGTGTGCTGAAAGAAAGCTGAGCAAAGGAGAGGGGAGATCGGCAGGTGGGCTACAGTAAGGGAGGCTGAAAAGCAGGGGAATCTGTTCAAATTAATTAATGCTTGCTCATTTGCATGAGGAGGTGTGCATACCTCAGGCATGTATGCTTTTGGGGGGCGTTGCTGGGGTTTATTTCAGAGCACATCTTGCTAAAGAGAAGCATCTCTCCTCTGCTGTGAGGGAAATGCCTGAGTGCTCCCAGGTACAGTGTGGCTGCACAGACAGACAGAAATACTGAAGGAGTTGGGCTCCGAACATGAAATGCTGATGCTGCTTTGCCCTGAGCACGGCAACGCTGCACTTGGTGTGGCAGCCGACACGTGTATGCTCGGGCTCAAAAGTGCTCAGACAATTTGAGAGAAGAAAAGTTAGTTGCGGGCTATTAAGCACAGAGATGCTCTTCTCCAGGAGCCAAACTCACTGGCAGTCAGGAGATTGGCTTGGGAACAGGAAGTCTGGCTTGCCAGGGGGTTACTGCACAGGGGGAGTGACTGGTGGATCTTCCTGAGGTCTCTCAAGCTCCTCAGAAGTACCCTCATAGGAAGGGTACTTCTAAAACTGGGGTAGAAGGGAATTGGTGGGAGACAAACCGTATCTGAAGAGGAGACAGCTGGATAAATTTTGCTGTTTCTACTTAAAATTCCAGTCACTTTCTACTCTGATACTTCCATCCATCATCAAAGTGGAATAAGATCAGAGAACCATGAAGTGTAAATTTATTATATTGATTTTTTTTTCCCCATTTTGCCTTTTTTTCCTGTCCTATATATAGGCATGACCTGTAATCAAGAAGATATCAGGCACCTGCTTTGAATCCCAATGGTAGATGAGGACAGCTTTCTTCCAGTTACATGGATGCTGTTTGGATTGCTCCTTGCTAAGATGACCCTGCATCATAACAGCAGGAGATGGCCTATTCCTTTCCTGTGGTATCCATTAGAGACCTGAACCTCACCTAGATGTGTGTGATCTTAGCGAAATTGTGATCGGGCTTGTATCCCTCTGTCTTCTAAGGACAGAACTCAGCTCAGAAATATGAGTCTGTGCTGTTAGTTTTTGGCAGAGCTCGTGAGAGTCCCTCACAAGTCCTGGGAAGCTGTGCCTGGCTTGGGGTGCTGGAGCAGGGTGCCACAAAGTCCGATGTGCAGCTCCGACATTTGTTACAGGATCCAGCTGTGTAAATCACCCAAGGTTGGTGGTCTCCTGGCCTTAAAAAAAGCCAAAAACTTTGTTCTGGTATATTGTCCTGTCACTGAGGAGGTTTACACAGACAGCTCCCACATCAAAATCATCTCTGGACGTGCATCTGTGTCTTATAAAACTTGTCTAGCCAGCCTTATTTTGTTCCTTTCAATTCTGCATTGTCAAGACCTTCCGGCAAGAAAGGGCTTCTTGGTTTTGTAGTTGAAATGCAGCGGAGAAGTACATAAGAACAAGGATAATATATAAAAAGCATCTAGTAAATGTCAAAGAGAGACCTTGTGAATCAGAACTTGTGCCAAACCAAATTATGTAAGATAATATTTACCTGTCTCCCGGGATTTGTTATAGAGAGTGCTGGGGGAAAAAAAAAGCCCCATAGATTGCTGGAGGGCTCCTAGAGCAGAAGAATAAGAAAATGAATGTCAGGACTTCAGGGAATAAAAGGTGGCCCAATGTTCAGGCAAGGATCTTTCTGCATTAGTGTTCTTAATAAACTGAAAGGTTTGGGAAGTTGTTTTTCAAATGGAGATAATTAAAATACAAACTGCAGTCGGTTAAGAGGTTTAGAAATGAAACCTCTAGGAATACAGTGGTGGTGGAGAAGGTAGAATGCCAACTGGATATGCTTTGGATTCAGTTGGGGATGTTCACATCTGCTCTGTAAGTTAGCTATCGGAGTCATTGGTGTGCTGCACTATGGGCTAAAGTGGCATAAAGCAAGCCATGAACCTGCAGTAGTGCACCTGTTTGCATCAGGACCACAGAAAGATTTGATTTTGTATCCCTCTACAAGCCCCACTGTCACTCTAGCAGTGCTGTTTTCACCCGTTGGTTTTTTCCATCAGCCACCATTTCTCTGCCAGCAGCACATGAATGCACACAGTCGTGGCTGGGACATTTTGCAGGGCTCTGCCCAGTGGCTCCTTATATCGTGTGCAGCCCCCTGATGCTTCCCCTGACCTGAAAAGCACTCGTGATAACCTGTGCTGCCCTAGCACGGGCTCAGCTGAGCCTGCGGCAGCCTCGAGATGAGAGGTGAGGATCTGTGTCACTAAAAGGGAAGGAGGAAGGTGGGTTGGTCTTCCCTGGACATCCTTTCCAGAGTGCAGTTTTGCCCCAGTTCCTGAGCCTGGCTGATTTGGTACTGCCTCCCCTGCCCCACCGGTGGTGGCACCGGGGTGAAGAAGTGGTGCCTACCAGAGTTCCTGCCGGGGGTTCACCCTCTGACCCACGCGGTGTACCGTGCTCATTTTTAACCTTCATGAGAGGAACAGGAATTATCAGTCATCACCTTAATCTCAGGTTTGCCCAGGCTAGTTCTCAGAAGGTCATATTCTTCGTCCCTTCTCAAATCTGGCTGCACACGTGGCTTGAAGAAGTATATCCTGGTACCTGTTTTGAGGTGAACACCCACCTCTGCTTGCAAGTGAGACATCCATAAAGAAAAAGCTAAATACAGGAAGATCTTATTTCAGGGGCAGACCAGATTTGGGGTTTGAAAGTTTCCATCAGGATAGAGGTGGGGGATCAGCTCTGGTTCCTATCCTGTCCCACAGAGCATGGGAACAATGGGCAGAGAACAAAAGCAGGAGATGCCAGATAGCTAATAAAGGAATACTGTTTTGGGTTTTTTTTTTCTCCTTAAAAAGCACAGCCAATTCATTGCTATAGGATCTGAATGAAACCACGTATTTTTCTAGCTCCTACTGTGTTTTTGGCAATTTTTAAGGGTCAACACTAGACAGATGGGGAGCCTGGGTTTTGGGAAGTCCAAGTTTGGACTCAGGTGCAGAAGAAACTTTATCTGAAGACAGATTGTCAAACAGCTGCCTCCTAAATGTTTTTGCTGTTGGCTTTCTTCTTCTGCAAAGCCCTAATGGCAGCTGCTGTTTGAAGTTTGCTTGCCCAAACACACCCACAAATATGTATATAAGAGAGCACCATGTCTCCTTGCCCTTGGCTCGTTCTTTGTACCTTCATTGCTGGACTGTTCCCAAAAGCATCAGTTAATTACACCTCCTTTTTCCCAGAGCATGGCTGGTGGCTGCCTTTGGACAAGGCTCGTTGAAACAGAGCCAGGGTGAATTGAAGTCAATCTGCACTCAGGAGAGAAGTCCCACTTTACTAATCCGTGTGGGATAACTCCAGCAAAGACATTCATCTCAGTTTCTTGGCTCTCTGGTGAAAGAATGAATGACAGATGACGGAAAGAACTTGGAACACTGAATTTTTTAAATCTACTTTCTTTTACCATGGCATTGTCAAGCTTGCAAGTTCAAGGAGCAGGAGATAATTCCCCAAATTTCTAAGATGGGCACAAAACTCCTTGTCTTGTAGAAGGTGATAAATCCAGATTGCTTTTACTTGCCCTCTGGGTTTTGAGGCCGAAAATGCAGTATAACCAGCTCTGCCCCCCAGCACATTTATTTCACAGATAGTTGGCATGAACAGAACAAGGGTCACTGCTGCGGAGCAAATCGTTACTTAGTAAGGATTTTGAGTGTATGCAGATGTGACTTATGCTTAGTGTGGTCTATGAGTACTATAGAGATAGAGAGCAAATGCTCTCTTACAGTAAAAACCTTCCACAAGAACTCTAAACGTGCCCCATTATAATGTCCAGTCCAGTGTAGGATGAGGGAAGAAAGGATTTTTCAAATGCTACTCCCTGAAACATGTTCCTCTTCCCACCTGTCTAGGGCTGATGACCAAAGCACGGGGATATCTGTCATGAAAGGACAGGAGTGGAAAAAGGTCTGAGCTAGAGAATCAAAGAGGGACAGCAGAGAATGGAGCAGGCGATAGAGAAATGGGACTTGACAGAGTCTTTCTCTGACTTGGAAAGCTCTGGCTGTGACTGGGGAGGGAGCCAGGACACCAGCTGCACAGACACCCACGCCAGCATGCTGGCTGTCAAGCCAAGGAGGTTTGCAGAGTGGTGTTTGAGCAAGGGAACAAAACTTTAGCAGCTGTCCCAACCCAAGCTTCATCTGCTGTTTGGCCTCAGCCCTTTGGAGCTCCACTGGGCTGGGCTGGCATCCCAGAGGGACAGCCTGCATCACCAGCTACACAGCACTGGAATGTATTTCTGAGCTCAAGTCTGTTTGTGGAGACAGTTGTGGGCTGGATGGGGCTGATACTGTTGTAGGTGTAACTAGGATGTGTTCGTACATTCGTGGGCTCCATGGGACCGTAAAAACCTTCTGCTAAGATTTCTGAGTTTCAGCACCCATATGTCCTGGTTCTGTGAATGTCCCACCGTAACTGCACCACACCTGCAGTAAGGTTGTCTTCTCTTGGTATCCAGGGAAGAAGTGATGCTTCATTGAATGAAATCTCTGTGGGCAACAAGCTCCTCCTGAGATTGAGCATGGATATCAAATAGTGTCATCAGAGAGTGGTGGGGGTGTTAACTTTTTGATCAAGTCAGGGAGGAAGAGGTGGTGGAATTTCAAGAGCTGGCATGTGTCTTCCCCCCTCTCCATCAGCTCTGTACGTGGGACTGTGCAGAAAGGGTTACAAACAGAAGCAAAGGAGCGAATATGATACCTGGACATCTCCTAGAGGCCTCATAGCTGCTGGGAAACATGAACCAGTGTCCTGCTCACATCATTCACGTGCTCTGAAGAACTGGCACTGAAATCCGTGGAGAACGAGTGCACATGAGATGCACCAGGTGCCCAGTTATATGGGGACACATGCTGTGGAGACAGACAGAAGAGCCAGCCTGCTTCATTTCTGGGGGATGAAGGAATCCCAGTGATGGCAATGCCAATAGCTTGGAAATGCTTTTTTTGCCTGGCACTATCCAGTAGTGGTCTTGTAAGTGAAACCCAAAAGCTTGTTTCATGATCAGGGCTGTGATGAAAAGAAAAGCTCCTCCTGGGGAAATAACTCTTTTATGCCTGCCTCAGTTCTCAACACTATTAAATTCTGGGCTTGGACTCCTGCCAGATCTTTTCAGAAATAATGAAATTATTATTCTTACCTCCAAGCTAGAAGGACTCCCCTTTAGGGGACATAACCCAGCAGCTGAGAAGAGGTTGGAAGTGGAACACCAGGGGACTCAGGGCTTTGAGATCAGACTCAGTAACTGGATTTTCCTGTGCATTGCTCAGTAAGTGGAACAGCAGTGGCAAAAGACCAAAACCAGCTCATATAAATAACATTTGAAAATCCATCACCCCATTTCCGGCAAGTGATAAGAAAATTTGCCTTGGAAATCATGGAAATTTCTAATATTTAAATACTAAGTAAATTCATTATTTGGCATTGCTTTTAGTTAGCTGATTTACTGTAATTGCAATGACTAAGTAAATCAATCACTTAAAAAAAAACCCAAACCAGACAAACATGGTAAATTAATTACTTACTATTAAATGGGAACTACTTGCCGCTACAGAAAACAACATAGGAACAAATCCTTTTATGACATCAGCAAAATTCAATCACTGTCCGGGGAAAGGGGTTTCAGCACAACATTGCCTCTATTTAACTCAGGAGATAATGGAATTAAATAGTGAGAATGCGTGGGAGCAGCGAGCCCAGATGAACCACCAGGCACCGGAAAGCAAACAGCTGGGACATGGTCTTCTGAACCACCTCAGATGCAGGAAACACAGGTGAACAGCACCCGTGCCGTGAAAGCTGTGACGGCAGATGCTGGATGCCTGGATAAATAGCACCTGTGCTGGAAAAACAGACCTGGTGTTTGGAATCATTAGAGAAGGATTGAAGAAGTTACTGGAGAACTCATTGCTGTGGCTGTGGGTAGGGGTTACTGTTAGCCCACACCTTGGACATGCTGGGCAGCTCCTGTGTGCTCATCTTTTAGGAAACGCTTCAACAAATGCCGATGGGGACCAGTAGGAGTCTGTCACACTTTTTGTGCAATCAAGCCATGGATAATCAGGTTAGGAGTGATCAGCCTGGAAATACAGCGACGGAGAAAGTTTAGGTGTAAGGGAGGCCTGGAGAAGAGAGGGTTACCATGGAGGGATACTGAGCACACAAGGTGAACTGTGCCTAGAATATCCCTGGAAAAAAAACAACCGGAGGCGTGGGGAGTGCCCAGGGAAATATCCAGCTTGGCAGAACCCCTTGGCCATGACCACTGCATGTCCTCCCCGTCCAATGCAGCAGCACAAGAAACGCAGCCTGGTTTCCCACTCGCTTGAACATCACCTCAGCAAGAACCCCCCCTGCTGACAAGAGGCTGGAGCCACACTCCACTCGTGGTGGGGGGCATTGGGAACCCTTGTGCCCGCGGACCTGCCAGCAATCACGGGAACTGCTGAGCTCTTCCTGGCAATTTCACCTCAGAGGATGTGCTCTATTTGCACCTCCCTATCCAGCCAGTGATCTTCATACAACTTGGAGGAATTTAATTACCTTTTGGAGATCAAATCATGTCTGATGAGCTTTAAATTGGGCAGTAGCTTCAGTATGAGTCACGAGAAGGTAGACAGGCAGACGAATGGTGCTGTGCGGTATGAAAACCCTGCTCACTAGGACACTGGGGTTAGAGCCCACCAGAGCTTGGTTAAATAGGCACATTATTATTTTTAGTCTCCTGACCACTCTTCTAATTACCGTTACAACATGTTTTCAAGTTTGTTTGCTTGGGATGCTGAAAAAACAGGCTAGAATCAGAAATGATGAAATATTTTACCCAAGGTACAGCTACGTCTGTATTTTTGGATATGTTAAGACCTAGCCCAGCATGAAAATTACCCCCTTGGTGATACAGGAAGCATCCCAAAAACACTGAAGGAGGAGGGTTACAGGTAGCACAAAAATATCCACAACATCATTATTTGTATTGTGGTTATGTATTTAAAATAAAATTACTCACAGGAAAAAAAGAACATTTTTAATGGGATATTCTCAGAAGGAAAGCCCATGTCCCAGCTGCCTGTGTAGTTTAAGGAGCTGCTCCCAGAGATGGCATGACTGCCTCTTGACCCAGCAATCCTGCTCGTGCAGCTTCAACGTGCTCTGGATGACCCAGGAGCCCAGTGGGAGTGAGATCAATTTCCAGTATTCCCCCTTGAGCCCACCCTGATAGTTGCCACCATGCAGAAATCCATGAGAGCTGCCCAAAGAAGAAAAAAAAAAAAAAGTAGTTTCATGTTTTTATCCAAAGCAATGAAACCATTTTGGCTGAAGCCTTCTGCAAGACAACTTTCTGAAGAAGGCTCACCGAGCAAAACTTACACAGGTTACAGAACACTGGGAAAAGCCACAAATATCTGGAATGTCTAGTCCCAGAATGAAAAGCACCAGGCTGTAGGTAGTGCTATCGAGGACATGGCGATCATAATTACACACAAGAGATACATGTGACTGTGTCAAAAGGGAACAACTGAGTCCTGCTCTAGGAGGTGTGTGTTGGACCATCTGCTACAGGCACGCCTGGGAAAAAATTCAGAAGCAGAGGTTGGAAGTGATGCCGACTCAAGGGGATTTGAGGGGCTCCCCCATGTCTGTACTTGCACATAATCAGAAAGGTTAAGGTCACTCCCCAGCCCCTGCTGCAGACGGCTGGATAGACAGTGTAGCTATTAGCAACTTGAACCTGGCTTTATCTTTATTACAGCCTGACAGGAGCTCTCTGGATGTGGAAGTGAAAGACTTTCCCAGAGTGTAAGACCTTTCCCAGGAATCAGGATTTATTCTTTCCCCCCTTACTGAAGTACTGTCAGAACTTGTTGTGTTACAACTTCTAAGCGTTTAATATGTCTCATCTGTGTCCCTGATTGTATCAGTTAATGAGGACTCAACTGAGAAGCCAATATTATGTTTGAAATAGAGAGACTTAACGAGATGCCTGTGTTGATTTGCTTGATTTTTTTTAAAAAAAAAAGCCCAAAAACAATCACATCTGGGAGGTGGAGGTTAATGCAGACGTGTATTATTGTTGTTTTGGTCTTTGTCTTAAAATAGTCCCCTTCACAGTGATGGCAGAGATGTTTTCCATGCAGTTAGAGGCCCTGCTACAATGCCTTTAAACACTGATATGTGGCACCAGGATAATTCTTATTTTACAGAAATTAAAGCCTAGAGCCAACCTACAGAAAACTCAGCATGCTGGGACATAAAAGCACAGAGGATGGCACAGTTGTCCAATATTATGGTAACAGTGAGTATAAATTACTATATCCTAAAATAATTCTGGGGTGGTTAATTCACAAGCAGACTTGGTAGCAGCTTGTCCTGTCAGTGGTGGTGGTGGCAGGTCCTAGCTCTGTGCTGAGGCACGGCTCACTCAGAGCTTTTTTTATTCCTGGCAAATACTGCTGATCGTGAGATACGAGCAGTGGTGCTGATGAAAGGAGTTCATCTCCCGTCTCACCTGCTGAGTGCCACTGGAAGGCTTCATTACCATGCAAATGGGGATTGCACACAGCCTAATAAAAATGCATCTGTCAGACTGCACGCATTTATAACATCAGGTGTTAGCATAACTGGGATTTAGAGCGAATGGATTTCAATTAGGGCTGGTTAGACTTGTCTTGCCGTTGGAAACTATAAGGGTTAATTATGCCTCAGTAATTCTGGCATCTTTCTGATGAACAATTCGTCTCTCATTGGACCCAAAAAACCTTCCAGGGCACTAGGAAACTTTTGACCTTGAAATGGTAGAGGAGGATTTTGACAAAGAAATTTCAAAACTCATAAATAAGAAGGCATCCTACAAGGAACAATGAATGCACCCAAGTGAAGGGGGCAATGATCATCTAACTCAGCCATAATTTTGCAATGGATCAGGTTGTTGTCTGACTTAGTTGGAGTGAGCATCCAAGGACATACCTGTGTTGATGCACGTACTGAGATTAAAGACCTGAAGGATGTTACTGCTCTGACCTGCTATTGGAAAGTTGCAGACCCGGGGACACTCGTGGCAGATTGTGGAGTGTGATGATATAGGCACCAACCTGGAAGTCCAGAAAAAAGTGGCTGTACATCTCTGGCTGTACAGTGGAATTTTTGCCTGGGAAAGCCAGGGTACCTCAGGAGCCAGAGGAAGCAACAGCACTAAGTTTATGATGTCATCCTTTTCCTCCTCCATTTGGGGAACCCACCTCTAGGCACAACTAGCCATGCCTTGGGCAGAGTCCCTGAAGAAAGCAGTCATCCTGCTTTGCCAGAGACACCCAACACAGAAGGCTGTCCAGCTAAAAATATTTTTATATCTTTACAGCTGTGATGGTACACCAGCACCTCCACAGAACGACTTGCTCTGTGCTGGCAGACAGAGCTAAAGCCTCTCTCCATGATCTACAAAGCAACTCTGAGACGGACATCTCCAGCCAGGTATGCTACGATCGGATGGAGAAAGCCATGCAGGACAGTTTTCTTCCTGAATAGTAAAGCTTCCTTGGGTGATGGAGTACAAACAGCCCCCCTGAACATCCTCACTTCAGTCTCTTGCCTGAAGTAAACGAGATCCATCCTAGGAGCCAACTAGTGGGGAAGCAACATACAGTTTTGTTCACAAACGCCTGCTATGTGACATACACCTGCTTTTGGCATCTCTTAAAATTAGACAGATAAATCTCCCATATATATGTCCTGGATCTCAGTAGAGCTCGTCTGTTTTCTATAATAGCCCTAACCTAGCAAGAGGACACCCTTAGACCCAGTGTGTCATCTATGTTATCTACATAAATCAGCTTCTGTAGAAAGTATCTCAAATTGGTGATTACAGGAAAATAATTTGTTGATATATTAAAATTGACATGTGCACAGTGCAAGGCATTTGCCAATGCCTATATTTTGCATTTGCTGAGGTAATACTGGCAAGAAGTCAGGGACAATTAACTTTCCAAAGGCCATCCAGGGAAAAAGATGAAAGCAAGTTTTTAATTTATACTAGAAATCACAGGTAAAGCCTGTGTGTGTTTAACCTGAGCTCCAGGACATAAGTTTCTTGGAAATGTGTAAATGTGTTCCCAGGTTTTATACCTGGACGTGTTGTTTTGAAACACGTCTTGATTATCATGGTTTTTAGACTGTTTATAAGTGGTTAGGGCAGAACATCTCTGCCTTGTATTGCAAGGGTTTTCTATATTGCTGTACTACTGATTTTCATGGCTTTTACCTTCTCTGCAGAAGAAAAGCTAAGAACAGGTGGTAGTCCAGAGACCAAAATGTATGTCTACATTGGTTAGCACGGAAATGAACCCTGCAGAACTCACAGGCAAATTTCTTCAGTTAAGGCATTGGTACTTCTTTGAAGAATTAGTTGGTATTTTTTAGCGAAAATGGCTTCTGATTTAGTTGCACTTTCTTATTCGTGCTTTTGGATTTTTTAATGTCAAGGAAAAATGTGTGCTGAATGCCAAACAATGTGTTTTCGTGTTGCGTTTTTTCTTTTCCCCCAATGCTCCTTCTCCTCCTTCCTTTCTGCTCTGCTCAACGCGTAGTGAAAAACTAGGTGGGGGTTTCCACGTAAATATTTCCTCAAAAAGTATAGTTCTCCAATCAAGTAAATTTGTTGTCCTCTGTGTTTGTAATCAGCAGCGGTGTATTTCTCTGTGAGTTATGTCACATATATTAGAAGTGAGGAAAAAGGATGGTAGGTGTAAATTTTGCATGAGAGAGACACTTCAGGGCACCTGCCTGTGTCATACATGGCATTTTGTCAAACAGGCACGTGGGTCAATAGGCAGTAGACCCCAAATCCAGGCACACAGACCAGGAGAGAACCACAGTCACAGAACTCCATCCACTGCCTCCTCTTCAGATGTGTCTGTGATTATTGTCCCCTATTCCTGACATTGGTCTCACTTGGTGTTGTGGTGCTGTTGAAACAAGTCAGGAGAAAGATTTCAATTACTGATAACCAGATCTAGCAGATTTTTTTTTAAATATATGTAGCATATTTTAATAAGAGTTTATACAGCTTTGTTAGCAGCTCAGAATTTTCGGTATAAAATGTCTTCGGCATATACTACTCAATCCAAGCAACTTATTATTGTATGATGTATTTATTTTTCACAACATCCTTTATTCTGTCAATACAGTCCAGCTGCATCCTTCACAAATGAAAAGGGGAAAGGTAATATCTACAACAGTATAAAACCAGAGCATTTAACACCACAGCAATGCCCTTTCCTCTACTTTTCAACCAGAAGTGGGACTCAGCACTGAAGAAGGTCATGGCTAATTAACTAATCACTCTGAAAGATTCATCACAAGCCAACATCCTTTCCCCTGCCACAGGAAATCTTGGTTTTGTTAGTGATGCTCTTTCCTTGAAGCCTATCTAGCTGAAAAATAACACTCCTAAATGTTTGAACACACCATCTAAACTAAGAATTGGTGGTTAGTTAGGGGCTGAAATAACTGAGGAGGGGAGCAAACCTGCATGGAGAATTTCAGCTTTTTCTGGAGAAATGAAACCTGGCAGTTTTGTACTTTTCCAGTGACCCTTCATGGAAAGAAAGCACACAATGATTAATTTTTATGAAGGGCAAACATTTTCTAAAGAACTGCTACTCAAGAGCAAAAACTCTCATCTTGTGGAGCCACATACCCCAGAGGAAATCATCCATTTCTGCCTGAATTCCTTTGCACTCATCATTACTGAAGTCACCTACACTGATTTCTACTGTTTCTCCGGCTAATCCAGCCTTTGCTAATCCTGTCCTCCAAAGCTCTCGGTACTGTTCTCAACACAGCCATCCATGAGTTTTAGGAGTGCACCCGCTGGGCCATATTTCTCTCTTTGCTTAAGAGAATGTCATGTAAGGCAATGTCACACTCTTAATAAATTCAAGACATATATCATCTGCTGTCTCCTCTTTATCCACTTGGCTGGTTACTCTGACAAGGAATGGAATTAGAAATGGTTTGAGAATGTAAGTTCTTGAATAATCTCTGCTGGATGTTTTTATCAGTTTATTCCCAGGGTGACTACAAAGAGATTGTTTAATAATTTTATCTTCTGCCTTTCTGGCTATTAGATTACTCCAATTTCCCTTGTTCTTCTTTCTCTCCTGAAGGATGAACTGGTCTGCTTGCCCTCTTCAATTCCTCCAGCACAGAGAATTTAGAGATGATGGCTAAAGATATAGGGATCTTCTCACCTGACTACTAAGTGCAAGAGGCAAAACTTCAGCTCTTCCTCGGGATGTAATAACTTCTCTAAATATTCTTTAACCAAGTCTTTTCCTATTTTGGTTTGCAGTGCTACTTCCTTGGTTAAATATAATAAAGTGGAGGTCTCAGTTTGTCTTTCATTGAGAAGGATGAAGGAAACAAACCTCTCCTTGCTGCACCAAATAGCTCTTATTTTTAATTAAATAATACACCTATAGGCTAGTTTGTCTTTCTTCTAATTCTAACAGATTTACAAGCCTGTTCAAGTTTCTGTTAGTGTTCATTGTGACCTGTAGCCTGTCTCTGTGTGTATTTTTGCATGCATACGCTCTTCCTTCATTGTGTCTCTTTTTTTCTACTTGTGTAACTTTTGGGAGATTCCCCTCTCTGATTTTCCAGCCACAAAAGGACTCTTTGTGGGGCCACCTTGATTTTGCGCTGTGCTGCAGCAACGCGGCTCCCACTCCATGAGGAAAATGCAAAGGCATCCCTGGGTGGAGTTTGGCTCCGTATATCAGAGTGAGCGTGGTTGAAGCTGGGGCCCTCAGCAGTATACTGGCAGGAAGCTCGCCATGGAGAGGACCTTCTGTCAGCACCCCTGAGACTGACAAGACAACCTTCATCTTAACCTTGGCCGGGGCAAGTCCATTAACTTCCTCGGAATGATTCCTCTGCCTGTCTATGGAACCAGATTCTCTGTAAGACAAGCCAAGGGAAAGAAAGGCTCTGTGTTTGGACACAGCTGGGGAGGGCTGTTCTAACTAAGGCTCTGAGTCTCCAGCAAGTCTAAGGCTTTGCTTGCTGCTGTGGAGAAAGTTCTTCCGTCTCAAAGGGTTTCCTGGACTCATAGGCATGAGCATCTCACGTCGTGAGATCTGACAAGTCCCTTTGGGCAGGACTCAGTTTCCTAAATGTGGATTTTTAGGGATGTTCTGTGGTACACGTTCAGTTGCTGCTCCAGAAGAAAAGAGGTTGATAAATCTCATATGCTGTCCACCAACCACATGGGGATGGGCTGGTTATGCCAAGATATCTCAAGTGGCACTAGGCAACTGTATTGCCCTAAATATGAATAATTCTTTTCCAGCCTTTCAAATAGTCCACTCAAAAAGAAGGTACTAGAAAAGACTAATCCCTCTCTGGCAAAGGGAGCAATCAAACAAAGTGTGCAAACAGCTTCCTTATCTGCTAATGAATAGAGTGCAAAGAGGACCAAAATCCAAAATGAGACATTTCCTTAGGTCCCTTAAAGTCATGATCAAAGGAGATATGCTAGAGACAGGAAAGAAATACCAGAACTGCTAACAGATGTAGCTGTGGAAAATTGGTTTATGTGAGCCCAGAAGCTTGTACATAATGGCTCAGGAAGTGTTTTTCTGCTTACTTGCCAAATATGAGCTATGTCTAATATTTTAGAAGTGCTTGAGCTATATTAGCAACACATGCACATCTCTTTCCAGAGGTCTGGAGCATCATCTCTGTTTGGTTTCTGTTTTGTGATACTAACCATGTCACACTAAATACAGAGAGATGCACACTGGTCAGAGGAGCAATTTAATGAGCTCCCAGAGCTATAAAGTGAGCCCAGACTTCTGCCACAAAATGGCTTGTGAGATATTTAAAAAACAGCATGTGGGTTAATTTTTTTTGCCTGCCAAAATCTTTAGAACTTAACTCGTCAATTTTTGGTTGTGACTGCAAACATAAAGAACTGAAAAAAACTAGAACATAAAACTTGCCATTGAATTCCAATATAATTGGTCCAAAGGGAGGGTCAGAAATGAAAAAACTAGTACATTGGACAAATAAGTAGCTTCATTGATGGTATTGATGGAGCTACCCCAACACATACAGACCTTTTATATCAACTAACATGAGACAAAGGTCCCAGAAGTGATGGCCCTTGCAGCTCATCACCTGTCCCTCAGGGATGAGACTGAGTTGGGCTAGTCTTATATTTTCCACTACACAACATGCCCAACCATGCCCTTCCACTGGCCAGAATAAAAGGAAAAAGGAGAAAATGATCGCCAGTTATCAATTTCAATTCAAGAGCAATTCTCTGGGCTACTTGATTTTATCAGGCCTTTTAAATTCGCATGCCACAAACATAACCAGACTTGCCTTGAATTCCTGGAATGGATCGATCATCAGCCAACCCAGCTCTGCTTGTGGGGATTTATGCAGGCCAGGGATCTGGCTCTGACGCTCAAAGAGCCCGTGCCACAGTGACATTCCAAAGGCAGCCTGGATTACAAAAGGTGCCATCCATGCCCAGTTGGTTGAGTCGTTCATTCAAGAAAGAGAATTGAGTCAACTTGTAAATGTGCTAACATGAGATGATTTTTAGCATCTGCCTCTTCCCCCTCTTGTGACCTTTGCCGGCTGCTTTACAAGACGTGCTGAGCTTTGCCAGTGGACTCTGCCAGATTATTCACCACAGCAATACACAGGGCATACTGAAAAGCTAAAGTAGCCTGGGGGAATACATTAGAAATAGGGCAATTTTAGAAAGCCTGCCTAAATGCTGTCTGGAAGTGAAAAAAGACTTAGATGAAGCTTCTTCTCCCTGTCTCCAAAGACATTACGACTTTGCCCAAAATCTCTTTAATAATTTTGAGTATTTCACACATAATGGAATTGAAACATCAGGACTTGAAACATCCCATCCTTTTAATTATTGTGTCTCTTTCTCTCAAGGAAGCATGACTATGGGAAAACAATCTATATTAAAAAAAGAGAAATAATAGATATCATTATGATAGGGGGACAAAATAATAATAGGTAATACATAAAAGGCAAACAAGGTTATTGTGATCTGAAAGTCAGGAAAGGAATAATTTAAGCAGCAATAAAGTTGTCATCATAAAAACATAGAAGGGGCAAAGAAAGACTGTGATACAAAGGTATTTATAAAATCTGATTTGAGAAATAAATATATAGAGGAAGTCCAGAATATTCTGCATCCATCCATTAAATTCAGATGGATTTTTAGTGTCATGCCTTTCTGTGCTTTAAATTTTTTTGGTAAATAATTTAGTCATTGTTTCATATTGTCTGCTAAATAGAATATGTTTCAACTCAGAGCTCAGTACCAAGTTGTTTTATAGTAATTTGTGAGATGAAAAATTCTTTTGGTACTGACCTTACAAGAGAAATAAAGAAAGAAGACATTTATGGAAAGCTGTCTTACAGTTTTGATAATAATAATAACAACGATTATCTTGCAGCCTTTTCCCAGCTTCACATTGCTACACTTTAACTAATTAACTAATTGCATTCTCATTCTGAAGCTCTTCCCTCTTCCTGCCAAGGAGAGAGGCTCTGCATGCACAGCTGAAGGAACCACAGGATTCTGAAAGGCTCCACACTCGGGGTCCGTGTCAGTACTCACTGGGCTCAAGTGGAAAGACCCCAAAGACCTTCACTTGGTGCTAAATCAAACCCTCACAGCATGATGAACAGGGACTCAATGATTCTTTCTGCAAACAATCCTGCCCCCAGCCAAGACCCTAGGATTTTTGATCCCATGCACTGTATCCCAATGGACGGGACTGGGGGTGCTCGTAAGCACACACATGTGATTTAAGGGATGACAAGAGAGCACTACCACAGGTTTTGCAGCAGGGCTGTGCCATGTTAGGTAACCCATCAGGAGAGACACTGATTGTATTCTTATTCTCATGGACTACCCACCACCAACCTAGAGTTTCCTTTCCTCTCATGTATTACCTCTTTAAGGTAGTTGTTTGATTCTTCGTGATTATTTGTTTTATTTTGCAGACCAGTCATGAAAGCCGAGAGTACTGGAGAAGTCAGGCTGAAAAGTGACAGTCCTGGTTCCGTATGACTGGACACCCAAACCATATTACCACCTTCTTTCAGTTCTAATGAAAAGACTCTTAGAGAAAACGACTCTTAGACCTGGACACAGCGCTCCAGGTGTGGCCTCACCAGCACTGAGTACAGGGGCAGAATCACTTCCCTGTTCCTGCTGCCACACTGTTCCTGATCCAGGCCAGGATGCCATTGGCCTTCTTGGCCACCCGGGCACACTGCTGGCTCATGTTCATGTTTTAATGTTTAGCATGATCCCCATTTTACAGTATCCAGTGATTTTACAAAATAATCATTGTCTCTTCCTTACCAGCTGAGCAAGCTGTTCTTCATCTGGCAATCACATATGAAATGCTTTCTATGCCTTCACACAAAATAATTGTGCATCTGTAATCCTATTGCACTGTATCTCCTCTCCCAAGGGTTTGGGGTGCACACAGATACCCTGTCACAGCATAGCATTGCTTTTAGATCTGCCAAAGATCTGAGTCTGCAACAGCAGAGAATTACACTCACCTCTCTTAAGTCCCAGTACTTCACCTATTATTTTAAGAAAGTTGTCCCCATAGGTATTAAATAACCACAAAGTGCTGCTGCAGCAGGGCTAAAGATTTACTAATAAATTTACTTGTTAAACTAACACATCCGAGTTTTTTTGCAAGGCAAAAATGGCATTGGCACAGAGCTCTGCTGTGAGCCATAAATACATTCTGAGCTCTCATAAAAGCAGAGCTAGAGCATTTCGAGTGCCAGGCCCAGCATCAGGTGCTGTGAATAGCCATAGCCTCTTGATACCAATGGAGACACGATGCTTAACAAACTGAGAATTGGTCTCCTCTTACCTGACGCTTCTAAAATCCTTTTTAGAGCTCCTCAGATGCTCCAGCTGAATCTCACAGCTCTCAGGTTGATGAGGAAAAAAAGGGTTTTTTTGCAACTCCTAAAGGTAGATTCAATGTGTAAAAAAAGTCTAACTGGAAATTCATGTGCATGGTGCAAATGATGTTGGCACCTGGGGGAATACAAACTGTCGAGGATTTTCCCTGATGACCATTCAGCTGCTGTCCACGGGAGCTGTCTGCGTTCCTCGCAAGAGGACAGAATTTGTCACCTGTGATTAGTGAAGGAATGTGACTTTTTTGGTCTTTTTCAGATCTTGCTTTACAAATGGGTACTTTTGCATCTGCCCTGCTCTGGCCAGCATTGCCAACCATTCAAGGAGAGGTATAGGGCAGACTGGGTGAGGGATTGTGGTATCTCCAATGGAGAGGGATGAGCACTTGCTGAGACAAGTCAAAGGGAGAACACACATTTTCTTTGCTGCGAAGACTGTAAGAGGAAGAAAGAAGAGAAATTAAATTTATTGGTCTTTCGAGCTAGAAAGCTCCTTTCTGAAAGAGGCTCAGAAGGAATTTCTGAATGACTTACAAAGTACAAGAGGCCCCAGCAATATTATATTCTTTGCCATGATGTGAGCAAGCACAATGAATAGGAGCACAATCATCACAAGGACCAAATGGACTGGACGGAGCCCAAAAGCTGAAGGAGCAGAAAATCGGACAGTTTCCTTAGAACATGGAGAACTCCTCTCCCAGTAATCTCTCCTTTCTTCCAGAAGAGGAGAGGACCGGTTATAAACCTTTCCCGAATCTCTTCTGCCACTGTCTCTTGCTGAGACTCACCATGTTGAGGAGGAGTCCCAGGATGAGGAAAACAGGCAGGAAAGGAGTTTCACTCATCTTAGGGGATCTAGAACAATTCTCAGTGACGCTGTGGGTGATCCAAGTAATACTGAGCCACACAGCATAAAGCAATGCAGAGGAAAGGCAATGCAGCATTGAGCTGATAAATAATTAGAGAATGCAAATAAGATAATGACAGCTACTATGGTTTTATAGAAAATAAGGTCTTGTCATAGAAATGCTATTTTTTGCTCATATGGGCTTCTGAGTAAAGAAGAATGAAGGAACCACGTGAACAAAAATTCCACTGTAAACTGATGAACTGGCACATCCTAGGAGAATGTGGTGTTGGATGGTCATAAAATAGGAACTTGGAGGATACCAGTCTGATGCTCAAAACACTTCTATTCTCACTAAAACTTTTAAAGTAAATATGAAATAATTGCTTGTAATGTTTGCTTTGTTGTTGCTGGTGAAAGACTGGTAAAGAACAAAAAAAAAAAAAGGCAGGGAACAGATCTGCAACAATGTGGATGATGTAAAGAAAATACATTTGTAATGCATGGAAAGGTTATTCCTTCAGGAAAAAGGATCTTATGTCTTGCTATCCTGGAAAAACATGGCCTGTCTGGCGATGTGGTGTCAAAGAGCTCACAGGACTAGCCCAGAATGAGGATGTGGTCTGTGAATTGTGTATATCTTCTTTCAATCATTCACTTTCTGCTTTATTTGATTTACACTGGGCACTTCCGAGTTGTTTTTTTTTCCCTGAAGCAGCCAATGTCAGCCTTCATCAGAGACACTGGTTGAAGCAACCAGCTGGTGTTTCCACCACTGGGGTAATTGCAGTGGAGCCCTCTCAACTGTATTTTCTCCCCTCCGTCCACGTGCCTATATTCATGTTATTTGACAGAAATAAGCATTTTTGCATCTTTCATATCAAACCACCTTGAAACACAACGTTGGAAAAATGTTAAAGGAAGGAAAGTGGCATGACAGCAGCCGGTGACAGACAAAGTGTTTCCTTGGGAAAACAGGGCAAAAACCTGCACTTGTGCTAGATGTTATGTTCTTGATATACACGTTAAAATGAGAAGCTTTTTTGTCTGACTGGTTTTCCCACCATGTTAATGAGAGCCTACCAGTAGCAAGTAAAGCAATTAAAAATAATTAAGCTAATTATAAACACCGTAATTTGACAAGGTTGCAATACTAGCATTCAAAGGCTTGCCTGTTTATATTAGGATTTTAAAGTGGAGCCATGTTTTATAGACAGGAAAGCAAGGACATAGCACTGTCAACATGTCCTGGGAGGGATTAGGAGGGAGCTGGTTATGGATACAGGCTTCCACAATAGGATGATAAACTGCAGAGCATTTCCCAGGATGTTCCAAGCCTTCCTTCTCTTCAGACACTGACCTTAAAGGTAGATGCAGTTGAACATCTACTGACCTACTTCTACTGCCTCAGGTATGTGCTTCCTGTCCTGCCAAAAGCCCTTGCTTTCCAGCCACACATCCTGAAGCCTGTCTGAGAGCAAGGCACCTATGGATGGCAGGAGCTGTACGTCGGAGCTCCTCTGACGTAGATGCCTTTGCTGATCCATCTCTCTCACGACAGCTTCCAACTGATTAAATGAAGACTACAAAGGCATTCTGATTCTGACTGCTGCAGCCTAATGTTTCATGGCTTCACTCAGAGCTTCCAGTAATTTACTGCCCGCAACATTGCCTGAGAGGCAGGGAGGTGCTGGTAAAAAAAAAAAAAAAGAGAAATTCAATTTTCATCCAGGATGATTTTTCTTAGTGTCTACAGCTGTCCATACACTTTCCAAAGACAGGGTCACACTGCTGTCATTTGCTCTGAGGACTGTTGGAAGCTTCCACATAGTTTACCTGCTACCCTGCTTCCAAAGACATAGAAATACTCCAAAACAAAGATGGACTTTTAAAGACAAACTGTTAAGGAACAAAATCCCCACTTTTCTGCCTGCCCAGCTTTGGTGCGTTGACAGTGGCATTTAGCCTGATATGCTGCTAAGCTGACATTTCTCACAGTGCTGTTCTCACTCAGTCATAGGGCAGAAAGCAAAGCCTGAAGCTGTCTGAGGTCTTCCACATCCTCAAACTCCATCATTAGTCAAACATTTTTGTGCCCAGCAAAGTACCGTGGTCGAAGTTCTGTGTTGTCTTCCCCTTCCTGCCATCTCCTTGCTCATCCCATGAAATGGCAGGGAGTGCTGAGTACTTCTGCTGCCTGTCTGGCTCCTGGGTCTTTGCCATGGCTTACCCCAGGCATGGTGGCAGCTAGTGGTGGGTGGGTTTTGCCCTAGCACAGACTCTTTGAGTAGAGCTGCACACGAAATGGTGAGTGTCTAGCAGAGCCTGCCTCTATATTAGAAGTAGCTGCCTTCTCCTGACAATCTACATCGTGCAACCCACCTGCAGACAGTTCCTCTGCGGCGTCATCACAAAGCAAACGGGTGGGGGTCATCACCATGAACACACCTGTTCACACATGATTCGCCTGATCTAAAGTCACCTTCCGGGTCTCTCCACAGTCCAATCAAGAGAAATGGCTGTCTCCCAAGAGTGGAGTCCTAGACATGGCTTTTCTATCTTTCTGTTTGTTTGTTTTTAAAGGATGTTTTTTTTTAACAAGGCTGTACTAAACCTTGCAAGTTCTACCCTGGATGGCACTCATTGTGAAGAGTGGGACTGTGAGAGTAATCTCTGCCTCCTAGGAGATGGGCATATCTTATATTAAGTGGCAGATTCTGGTGTGTCTGATGCAAGACAAGATGGATGGCCTTAGAAAGGGATTGGAGAATTTCTGAATTACACCCTCCTTTACTGCCCAAGCTGTAGATCACAGCCCTTTCTCCCCTTCCACCTCAAGGAGAGAAAGCAACATCTCTCTGGCTGCTCTTTCTCCGAGTGTGGAGTTTGAGCCTATTTTCGCAACAGCTGTTTCAGACGCCTGCACTACAGTAGATGTGTCAGTCCTAGAGCAGAAGTGGGCCCTAAAGCAGAGAACATGGACACGTGCCTCCCATGGGATGCTTGGCCCATGAGTGAGTGTGCTGGGGATCAAGCAGGCAAGGCATTGCACTCTTGTTGCTCAAAGTGCATGTGAGGGTGGATACACAAGTGGCAGCCTGGCATCCCTGCCCTGAGGTGTTTGGTGGTGTAAAGGCAGAATGAAACCTTGCAAAAAGGCAGAGGAGGAGAGTCTTGTGTAAAGGAGATAAAGCTACAAGCCCTGGACTGAAATTTGTTTCAGCAGCTGTTTCCACCAGCAGTTTAGCTGTGAAGGGCGCTGCTTGCCAGCTGTCACCACTGTTTCCTAGTTCTCTTTGCCTTAAGTGAGAGCTGAAAGTGGCAGGCAGCTCAGGGAAGGAAGGAAGACTAGGTTTATTCGTGCTACACTTGCCAGTCCCATGGCTGAAGGCCTTCCCTGAGTGACAAGATTAGTGGTTTCAGGTCACTGCTACTACCACAAGCATCTGCTCTGACTAGTAGTGTAATGACAGGGCCCTTTTAGCTCTGGGTTTGCTCGAGGCTGCAACACTTTTTGTATTCAGTCTGTTACTAGTTATATCATTTGCAGTATCTGTCAAAGGAAATGATGCTGAGACATTCCCTTCACCAGCCTGTGGGCTGGAGCATGCTCAATTTGTAGAGTCCTTAGGCAACCCTCTAGCAGCCTGGGGACAAGTGTGGACCCAGGACTGGACTGACCAGTACAGCAGGGACACAAAGAGAATTGTGAGTCTTGCTCCTGGCCCATGGCTGCCCTGCTTCCCCTTCCTCACTGTGCTTGTGCATGCCAGCTCAGCTTAGCACAGCACTGCAGATTTCCTGGGTCCCACCTGCTGGGGCTGGCATTTCACACTCCCAGAGCAGAAGAGATGTTCTTGGTTATACGGCAATATGTCTCAGGGGTTGGGACCTCTGACGAGGTAGAAACTCTCCTCTTTCGGTTATTTCCCTTCCCCTAAGTCATGAATTTTTTCTGAAGTTAGAGGGGTCTGAGCAAAGTAGAAAATGAGTAACAATTTTGCTAAAAACAGAGAACAAAGCAGAACAAAACAAAACAGCAGAAAAAGTGCCACCTAAACCACCCACTCAGTTCTACACCGCCAAGACAGCAGCGCAGTCCCGACGGAGGTGACACGCAGAGCTGGGGGGTGGTCCTGGCCGGCGTGGGGCGAGAGAAGAGCCAGAGGCAAGAACCACGGCCAGAAATTAGTCTGACCACGGTCCTGCCTTCACATCCCCTCCTGGAACGAGCGCCGACTTCCGGAAAGGCTGTGGTTTTTTTTTCTCTTCCCTCTCATCCCTCGCCGTGTATTACTTTCGAGGAGCCTCCCCTCGTGCGTGGGCTGTGTGATGGGATGAAAATTTCAGCAAACAGTCTTTTTCGTTTAACCCAAACTGTAACAGAGGTGCACCAGCAGTATTCTCTGGGTGGAGAGCTGAGTGTGTCTCCAGTTCTGCTATCCCCATGGTACACCATTTACTGTGGTGGCATCAGGAGCAGGCTAGGCATGGCGCGGAGTTCGTATCTTGCATGATGCACTGGCAAGTGTGCAACTCAAAAAACAGTGTTGATTCAGCTCCTTTAAAATGCTTTTTATCTGAGGCACGATCTCCATTCGGTGTGGAGGTTTGTTTGCTGAGAAACCTTTCTGTAATCTTTCCAGGGAGCTGGATTCCTCAGCTGGACTGCTTTGCAAACAGGTCCTTCCCTAGCGCCCCAAGAGGCGAGAAAAATTAGAAACTGTGGAGCATTTACATCTATGTCTCCCTGTTGTGCCTCTGTAAGGACTTCAAAAATACAGTTGCCTGTCATAAAACATTGTCGAAGTCACAGAGGGAACTGGCCATAAGATAAGCCGCCACAGTGGGAACTTGAGGTAAGTACAGACGGTAAAAATTTACAACCAGAAGGTGCTAATTCCAGGCCTAGCAGAAGTGAGGTCTGGTTAGCATATCCTAGTTAACACATCCCGACAAAAGTTCCCACTGTGCTAAACTGGGGGAAAGGAAGCAACTGCTCGTACACATGCCACCCCAAGTTATGAGAACATCTGCAACCACCCCGTGGATACCCGGAACCTGGACTGTGTAAGAGTGGTACCTCCAGGAGAACAACTCCAGGACCCCCACCACTGAGAAGCCCAAGGTGAGGAAGAACCAACGGGACATCACTGGATCCTCAAGTGGTGACTGTCTTCTGCTTCATCTCTCTCTCTCTCTCTCTCTCTCTCTCTCTCTCTCTCTCTCTCTCACTCTCTCTCTCTCTCCCTTCTCCTTTCCCCCACCCTTCACCCCCTTTTCTATTTCTTTCTATCTCTCTATCTCACATTTACTTTTAAATAAAATCCATATTATTCACTTTGGCATATGGGCTCATTTGCACCTTAATTTGGGCAGAGGCACCAGATCCTAACAGCCTCAGACCTGGGGTACTCTGCAGCTGGGCACTGTTGCTCAACCAGTACAGCACTACTTCGGAAGGAAGAGGCAACACAAATGTTTATAGCCTCTTTCTCAGGTTATTTTTACAGATTATTGTTGCAGTAGCAATCACCAGGCCAGGCCAAGCCCATTTTCATCTAGATTTGGATCTCAAATCAGATTTATGTACTAGAAGACATGAACTTCAAGTGTCTTTTTTGCTGTGACTGGGTTA
Organism: Oxyruncus cristatus; assembly: GCA_013399855.1. Lineage (NCBI taxonomy): Eukaryota > Metazoa > Chordata > Aves > Passeriformes > Cotingidae > Oxyruncus > Oxyruncus cristatus. The sequence goes on from VXAY01005682.1 coordinate 483,297, forward strand.
TTGCATAAAGTGTCTCTCCCACTGGCCTTCTTTCCCAAATGGATTTTCTTTGGGTTTAGTTAGGATTTCAGGGCTGCTGCAGCCCCTCTCACTGTGGAGTCGTCTCAGGCACTTTGCTCTGTGTGGTTTCCTACTTGTGCACACCAGGAGCAGAATGACCTCAGAGACATCTGCTACTGTGTCACTTGGGCTTCAAGCTGATAGAGACTCAGCTAAATGGTGGCAACACACAAAGCAATTAAATATTCTTATTTTATCAGGAAAGCAGTTTAAAAAAGGGTGTAACAAATTACTTAGTCTTTTAGACACCCTACTGAGGTATCCTGAGGAAACTCGATTTGTAAGAAAAGCTGAAAATTCACTACCTCAAAATCAGACCCTTTCAAGCACATCAAAATTCAAACTGCAAGACAGTTACCTGGATCATAAAACATTCTGGAAAGTCTTGGCCAAGAATCTTCTTCTTAGGACCTCCTGCCGGAGCTAGGGCAGCCCCTGGCATTCTGCAAAAGCCTGAGGAGCAGAAGGATAATTTTGAACACAAGAGAGATGCCTGACTGATTTCTTTACTGGCAGCAGTGAGAACTACTTGTTGAATTAATAGTCCAAGTACTTTCTTGTCATGTTAGTTCAATCTACCTTTATTAATTACGGTTTCATTCATTTGCTGCATGACTCTTGACGGTCACTAGATGTCACTAATAACGAACAAGAGGAAAATTGGCAGAACTTCCTGGGGAGGCAGAATTTTAGGGACAATAGTGCCTGGGAGTGCCTCAGTCCAAACCTGTGTTAGCAAAAGAGCACATGCGTAGCTTAAAGCAAAACTTTAATTGAAGTTGAGAAGGTGTGTTGGCGTGTAGTGGGATCAAACGCTCTCCTGTTTCAATAAACGGAGAGTCCTGGCTGGGATGCACTTCTGAAGGAGGGGTACCAGTGCTCCTGTAAGCAGGAGTATTGTTGGCAAGAGCAAAGAGCACTGGAGGTCATTGTTCGGTCTTTGTCGCCTGCCTTAGGTACACTTTACACAAAATAGGTCTGGACCCAAAGGAGTGTGACCGTGCTTTCCTGTCTCCCAGGCCATCAGATTAGTCCCCTCCAGGATGGTTTGAGCGATTGTCATTGTAGGATTCATAAAGTGCCACACATCAATTTTCCTTTTTTTCTAGTGCATGGAAACCTTCCTACCCTATTTCCCGCTACTGGAAGAAAAAGAACAGACTTGAGTAGGCCAGTATAAAATGCTGCCACATCATTCCACTGAGGTCTGTTCAGTAGTCCCTGTGGCACGGGTGCAGACAGTACACTGTCTGTGATCCCAAGGAGACCAGGACAGTCCTATGTCTTTTGGGGTCTCCTGAGGAGCAACCAGTCGTCATGTCTGAGACTCTGGCATGCATTTACTCAGGCATTAGTAAACTAATCTGGCTTCTTTATGAGATAGATATATAGATATAGATATATATATACAATCTAAATATATAAAAGTCTTTATGACACTTTATGGTGCATCTTCTGACACACTTCTATTGCTTTTGGAGGAGCAACCATCACATACTTGAATGACTTTGGGGAACTTGCTGCTTGTTAACATAACCCCATCTCTCAGTGATGATTTAATCCAATAAGCACAACTACCAGCACACCATTAGTTTGATGAATAGATACAGCCAAAGCCTTAAATGTGTTTAGCTCATGAGTGAATCCATTAGGAAGTGAAGGTCATCTCGCTCCCCTTATCCTCACGTTAACTGCATCCAGCTCTGCTGTTAAAGGCATTTTCAAGTTACATTTCTTTCAGGCTGTGTCTTCAGTGGCAATATAAGTGAGTTGTGCCAGATAGATAACAGAGGAATTAACTTTGGGTTGTAAATAGTGAAGCATATCCTTAGGTCCATCTCCCGTGGTTAGATATTTGAACATCTCCATGAACCCCCTCAGGTCTGCACAATTTCAGCCTGTTGTCTCAGTCCTATTGTGCCCATTTGATTTGTCTGCTTATGGGGACATAAGGATGATCTGGACAAGGCTGTCCTTCAGCCCGGCCTGCTCAGCAGTGTGCAAAATGTTGGAGAGCCTTCTAGCAAGTGGGAAGGGGAAGATATTCTCCCACTCCCTCTCTCTTGGGGCAGCACAAGGAACTGAAGCAATGACAATGACAGAGGGAGAGACAAAAAAAATGGCAATAAAAGGTCGAGAGACAAAGCTGAGACATTTAATTTGTAGGACTGAGTATACTTATTTTCTGACAGCCTTCCCTGCAGCAGCTCTGCCTTATCTATAGACCAGCAAGGTAACCTCTGCAGCCCCAGACAGGATCATCAGCAACCATCCGTCTCCTTGTTCCTTTTCATTTTGTGCCTAGTTTTGTTGGCTTCTTTGTTTCTTGGCATAAATACCTGCCAGTACCAGCATTTTCAGACAGTGATAAAATCCCAACATTTCAGAAGTGATTTTTCTTTTGACTCAAATTTCAGCGTAAAATGCACTTCCCTCTCCCTGCTCCAGAAATGTCTAATAAGAATAATCAAATTGGATGGTCTTGACAACATAAAGTAATTTTGTTTTAACAATACCTAAATGCTCCATTTCCGTAAGGTACACACATTTTTATTCTATAATAACAAAACATTATACCAGCAAATATTAATAACACAACAGAAATATAATATTAAAATTAATATTTGATATTATCCTAAAAGTTCAAGTGAAATTAATGGTAATGAGTGAGTTGAAAAAGGAATTTATGTACTTTATCTCAGCAGGATGAGATTATTTGGTGTTATCAAGAGAACCTTACTAAGAGTTTTTTTTCCAGTACTTTCCCTGTTCTAGTTTGTAATTTTATCAAGAATTGTATACTTCTGAGAAAATGAAAGGAAACTGTCTTTTCCTCTCTGGAGGAAAACTTGTGCTGGAAAAGCTCCAACCAATATTGCTTCTAAATTGCCCTTAAAACCACCTGTTCCCCTGCCCTCAGTCCTCCCCACTCTCTGCTATAACTGATATTTGCATCACATCAAAAGCCCAGTGTCTAATCAAGACTGACTGAGTGAGACTGAAATGGTTAAACACTTTAACATTGTTAAGATAACAAAGGACTTTTGTCCACTGTAGCAAACTGCAAAGCTGCTCATCTACCGAAGCCCACCCCTCCCTCAATCTGCTTACTGATTTGGACTGCAAAAGCACTTGGAGACAAGACAAGGTCCAGCTATCCCAGGTCAATGGAGAATAATGTATCCACAAGTGTAAGAAAGCGAATTGCTGACATTTGACCACCTGCAGAAACTGCTCAGGTCCTGTTAGAGACTGGCGCTAATGGGTTGGACAATTGGATGGCTGCTTTGCTAGTGATGCACAGAGTGGCCTCCCAGGTGCAGAAAGGCATTCATACTTGAAGCTACAAACTGAATTTCCAGATAAAGGAAGAGGCTGATAAGAGGCAAATCCTTTGATGTGGGATAGTCCTTCTTATCGTGCCAATTTCCTCCCATAAGTAATGACTCAGCTGTGAAAACCCTAAACAACCCCAGCTCCCTCAGCCTCCCCTCACAGGACTTGTGTTCAAGTCCCTTCACCAGCCTGGTTGCTCTTCTCTGCACCTACTCCAGCACCTCAATATCCTTCCTGAACTGAGGGGCCCAGAACTGGACACAGCACTCCAGGTGTGGCCTCACCAGCACTGAGTACAGGGGAAAAATCACTTCCCTGGTCCTGCTGGGCACACTATTCCTGATCCAGGCCAGGATGCCATTGGCCTTCTTGGCCACCCGGGCACACTCTGGCTCATGTTCAGCTTCCTGTCAATCCAAACTCCCAGATCCCTTTCTGCCTGGCTGCTCTCCAGCCACTCTGTGCCCAGCCTGTATCACTGCAGGGGGTTGTTATGGCCAAAGTGCAGGACCCGGCACTTGGCCTTGTTGAACCTCATCCCGTTGGAATCAGCCCAGCTCTCCAGTCTGTCCAGGTCCCTCTGCAGAGCCCTCCTCCCTTCCAGCTGATTGACACTTCCCCCAACTTAGTGTCATCTGCAATTGGACCAATGGGACGTCGTCAGAATCTACAGAGTCATGATGTCTTTTTTCTACTTAATCTGTTTCTCTACCTCTCTTTATCTTCCCCCTTCCACCTCCGCTCTTTCCCCTATCTATTTCCTTCCTTGAACCCCTCACTTGCTGGTAAAAAAAATCCTTACTATTGTCTTTGGCATATGGTCTCATTTACACCTTAATTCAGGCAAAGGCGTCTCTCTAATAATCTTCATAATTGGATTCTAGCACCGACCAACGTGGCTTCTGCCCAAGCCCATTTTCACTCCAGGTACCCTGGAAGAGGGTGCTGGGTTCACCAGACACCCTCTTTACAGGGCAGCCACCTCCTGCCAGGAGGAAGGCAGAAGTCGTGGGGTATGATGGTTTCTACTACTGCAAGCCTTTTGCCCAGCTAAGGCTCTTTCTGACACACGGTGTTAAGAGCGTGAAACTGCTCAGGACACCTATGTTTGATGGACAGCTGTGGGAAGTGGGGGATCACAGGCAGCTCACAGGGTAGTGGTGATCAAGATCTTCTTTGAGAGCCAGTCCACTGCAGCATCCTCCTTTGCTATACTGAAGCACTATTCCTTCTGCAGCAATTTGATCAGTGTGTCCTCTTGTGCTTTATGTGCCAGAACTTTGCAAACCAGGATATGTTCACTCCGTTCCTCTATGTGAGAATTCCCATAATCTCCGCTGAATAGAAGAACACTGAATTTCAGTAATTATGGAGCTACTTAAGCAAGAACCCCATGACTCCGAAACACAGAAATACACTCACTAGGCTTCTCAATAATCTGTGGACCAGTAAGGAGCTGACATGCAATGTATCACTTTTCCTACCCAGAATGAATTGATTCTGTCACCAGCAATCAAGCTCTTGACTTAAAGCATAAATTGTACTTATGTCACAGTTAGCGGTGAAGTGAAGTGTCTAGCAAAAGGCTGGTCCAGCAAATAGCCTCCAATAAGGAAGGAGAATGTAAATATTTTATTTCAGTATGTGGAATACAATCTAGTTTTTAGAATTCCATGTAGTTGGAATGTTGAGAGTTGTAGGATGTCAGTATGATGTATCCTGTCATCCCGTCCTTTTCGCATATAACCACAGTGCCTGACCAAGTGATTATCAGGATGTTTAGGTCCTGTGGGCCTGTTAGGCCTAATCTCAGGAGAAAATGTTCGGGTGTTTGTGGTTTTTTATTTTGTTTTGTTTTGTTTTTGTAGACCAACCTGCTGGGTTGACAGACATTGTGACAAAACTCCTTGCAAAAACACCTACACTTGGGGAAAATCTACAGAGTGAGGAACCTCCTGTACAGGAAGAGATAGACTGCAGTCGTGCAGCAATTCACCTAATGCAGATCTAATTGAGTCTTCTACTGAAAACTGTGTCTGAAAAGATGTGACCAGGGACCTTGTCCTAGAAAGCTGTGCAGAGAAGCTTCAGTGTGGTAAAGGATTCCTTCCACACTGGCAGCAGTCAGCCAGCAATGTCATTCATCCCCCAGCTAGAAGCTTTTTTGTCTTTATGAAATGGTGTTAATGAAGATGGTCTCTGCAATGAGTCAAAGGGATGGGAAGCACTGGGTAACAGGACAACGAGTTGGTAGAGAAAGACAGACACACTCACATGCATTGGAAAACTGTGTCAAGGCTTTCTCTGCTGGTAACTGGGGCAGAAGGGTGGTCTTTCCCTGCCTTTGCTATGAATGTGCACACTGAGACTGAGTTTGCTTTTTATTGCTGGGCAGAGGCAGTGCCAGTGCAGACCTTGCTTATAACTTGCAGCCTGTGGAGTGTGTGTCTGCTGCACTACCTCAGCTCTTGGGAGGAGGTTGTCTGGCAAGCAAGGATGCTTTGGGGAATCTCTGATAACAGGAGATGCCTTAAGTCAGGGGACTAAACCATATTCCCTTCTGAGCATACTCAGTCAAGGGACAATCCATGAAAACCTGCAGAGCAGTCAAGTCCTTTGCTCTCCCCTCCATCAACTCTCTGGGCTCTTCAGATGTAGACTGAACTTTATCCAGATGCTCATCCCTGGGCACTAGGATGGTTCATCTCATCTTCGGTCTCCTTCATAAGCCTTCTAGAAACTTCAATGACTCAAACCAGCCCATAAGCTGAAGAGAAGATGAATTGCTTTGATCATGGCATGACATCCCCTCTTTCCATCACCTCCAGCTCTTTCTCTGCCTCTCCTTTTCTCTCTTTCTACATGCAAAAAATATCTGTACTTCACAGCAGGTCATCACCCATACACTCTCCACCAACAGCCCAGTGCTCTGGTGGTGTAAAAACTGCCACCCTGGTCTGTGGTCTGTGAGCAGGGAAACAACACTTAACTGAAGATCTGATTAGTCACCCAGAGACCGTCAGCACAGAGCTTAGATGGTAAACACCAGTTGGATGTGTTGATCAAAATGCTGCCATTTAACAAGAAATTTTTATATTAAACATCTTACACCCAGCCCTGGGAAGGAGACAGGACAGCTGAGACTTTTTGCAACTGATCACGCATTCAGATTTTATCACCAATTATTGAAAAGCTCTTGATTCTCTTGATTTGTGGCAAGTTCAAACATTTTCTAGTCCAACTGCTCTCAGCAAAGACAATGTTAAAATCACCCGAGTTTAGTTCCGCCCAAGATCAGTTAAGGTTCCTGTGTTAAGTATTTTAAGATCTATTGGGACCAAACTCTTTCACAGACAATGAATAGCACTTCATCAACAGATTGCACAAACAGGGGAAATACATGCAATCTTCTTCACCTAAGCTTTACCAAAAAAAAACCAAACCAAACCCAAAAAACAGCCACCTAAACAAAAAACCAACCAAACAAACAAAAAACCAGACAGAAAAATATTTCATTATTCCTCACATGATCTAGGGATAGAGCTAATTAAAAAGTGTGTGACAGAACATGTTTCTCCTTGAAAATGCTGTTTCATCAAAATAGACTACTTCTGAATGCGGTAACTTCAAAGGAAGTTTGTTTTTGAAACGGGGCTGGAAGAAAAAAAAGTTCAAGTGTTCCTTTCTGAAACTGTTATCTCTGAAATCTCCTGGGGCAGGGCTACAAGCCCATAGCACTGGAGACGGTGCTTGTTTGGAGAGGAAGGAGGTAGAGACACATCAGCATTACAGTGCCCAAACTGACACTGACAACCACTCATTTCTTACACAAGTCCTTAATGAAGACTAATGGGAGGGTTAAAAGCAGTCAACTTGCATTTATCAGGAACAAGTCATGCCAGAACAAAGTGATGGCATTTCTTTGCCTAGGTGACCTGCTTGAAAAAGAAGGAGAAAGTGGTGGATATCAGTGAGTAGCATGAGTGAAGTCTTCTGTTTCCAGCAAAGCAAGTTAACACCTAGTGTAGGTGAGGTCATCAGGAAGCACAAACAATGGCTGATTCTAATTAATAAATTTATTACATAGAGAAAGGTTTAACTGACATGTCCCTGACAAAGTTTGAGAGATGGAGGGTGGACTCTGAGAGACAGGATTTGGTCAGTCTTGCCTGCGTGGATCAGGGAAAGCATCTGCAGCCCCTCAGGTGGCATTTGCTAAAGACACACTGGGTATGACACTCAGGGCAGCAGAATTCAGCAGCCTAAAAATAAGACATGGATTAAGACACTGAGAAGCAGGAAGGTGGGGTTGCAAAGGACAGACTGTTGTGTATGCAGGGTGCTCCAGCAGAAAGGCAGAGCTGGTTTGGGGCAGTGCAAATAGGCATGCAACTTGAAAGAGAGTGCTTTTGCTCTGGTCACATCAGGGATGGTAGGGTCTTGACTCAAATCTTGTGCCTAATTGTGAAGCTGTGACACAGGAACTATGCAGGGGCACTGCAAAAATGGCAGTGCAGAGAAAAGATCAAGAGCAAGACAGAGGGGTCATCTGTAATACACAGTATGAGAGGAAAGCACTTGTTATCCCAGAAAAGACTGAACAGAGACTTTCAATTATTTTCTAATAGGTAAAGAGATAAGAGGCTAATTACTCTCTTTGTTGAGGCTAGAAGAAGAAAAATCAGCAAAAACTTCTAATTTTCGCAAGAACTTCCTGGACTTTCTCACATCCTAACCAGTTGACCTCAAAGAGAGTTGTTGATTGATTCGACCTCTATTTATCAGCAGCAATTTCCGGGTTTGTTCCACTTCACATTTCTGTTGGGATGGTATTGGAACTGAGTGTGTTTCAGAGTGCCAGATTTCCTTGCCACCTGGAGATGATGAGTTTGGCTTGGTCTGCCAGGAGGCATAGGTGTTCTGTAAAGATGTGCATCACCCCTCTCATGAATTAGAGAGGTGCTGTGATGTATGAGGGTGGTAAGAACATCTCAGTGTTCTTGTGGAACTCCACGTTTCTTATTGCAAGAAGTGGTAGAACACCCTTGAAGAGAAAGCTGCATATAGAGCTTCCACAGTGGGCAGTCTTTTCTCAGTGTCAGATGCAACTATATTTCATCACGTAATACTGTTGAGAAACTTGATTTGTCCTTGGTACTCGAGAAAGGAAACTATCTGAACTGGCACCATCTTGTTTTCCATTTCTTAGTATAATACCAATTAATTTTCAGTTAGAAGATTTATTCCAAATTTCATGGCATGCTTTGGTGGAAATTGGTTGTTATTCCCAAATACATCCATGCCAACTCATTTACATGAGCCTCAGATCCACCATGACCCAGACCAGCTGGCAATTTCCCACAGTCGAAGACAAATTTTCCAAAATGCGTTAACTGTGAAAGATATTCTTTCCACAGTGACATAACATCCAATCCAGGTATTTAGGAGCGTATCAGATTCTCATGTCTGGCACACTTTCCTTTGAGATGTGCATCTAATGAATTGTCCACAGCTTCCACCTCTCCTCAAATTATCTTCTCTTTTGGAGAGGCATAATGAATACAATTACCCTAACATTTCAGCTCTGACACCTCTAACAAGTCACTTTACTAACACGTGGTACCTGATGCAGCCCCCCTGCAAGAGGAAATAAAGAAATAAGAAAATGAGAAAAAAAAAATCAAAAGTGGGAAGAAGATAATTCACAGGTGTTGGAAGCTTACTTTGAATTGCAGCAGTACCGCTGGTGCACAAGACAGCAGGAACAAAGGAGAGTTTCTGGCTTTTAAGTAGGAGTTCAGCACATGACAGTGCTCTCCCCTTCAAAAGACACTTTTTGGATGGGGGGGACAGAAAGGAAGGGACACGAAGAAATCCTGTTTCTGCTGTCTTCTCACACAGCCCGCGGTTGCCCCCTGGAGCTCTGCGCCACTGTCAATTGCGACACCTGAAGTCAGAGCATTATGGAAAGAAAGGTGAGGTCAGTACTCCCGGTGCTGTCTGTCGTGATGGAATGGGAACAGCTGCTGATGCAGCTAGCACCTGGACACCTTGCTGCTGGAGGAGAGCTGAAGCGGAGGAGGGTTGAAGCAGAACCAATCACCCCATGCACAGCCTCTTCCTTGCAGTCCTCCCGGAGCACCTGTGTTCAGCCACCACCCCACAGCACATTAGCCTGAAAAGACCAAGATATTTAGCGGTCCAAAATGGTACAAGAAGAGGGCTTGGCCAGCTCTGGGTTCAATGGTGAGCTCTAGTACATTTTAATCAGTTCAGCACCATCCTGTTCATTACACCGGATGCAATGGAATCCAGACTGTTGGGTTTCTCTCTGAAATGTTATTTTTAACGTGAAAACGTGCTCCTCCTCAGAAATTCTACCCATTCAGTTGTTAACAATTAGAATATATTTACCTTAAGATTCTAAACCATTTGATTGAAGAAAGATTGGTGTGGGCATATTAGACACTCTTTCTTTCCAGCTAAAATTAATAATTTCCTCCCAGTTAAAACACTTTATTTTCTGCCAGACATTATGTGTGACATACAGCCCTGTGAATTAATAAAGAACTACCTCCCTCCAGCTTGGCTTTTCCTGCTGAGTCTGATAATGAAATTTATTCTTCTTTTATACACTCAATTAAAGTAAGTTAAGAACTGAGAGTGTGGTTTCAATTATTCTTTGGGCTGCATGTATTTCTTTGTGCTACATCAGTGGTGAAGTGCATGACCCTGTTTCACCTTGATGTTTAGAACCTCTCTGATTTGCTGAGAATAGAGAAGAAAAATGAATCAGCAAGGGCCAAAGCTCGGTGGACCCACCAAGAATCTTCTGATGGGTGTCAGCATGCTTTCATTCCACTCTTTTCATAGCAGACTATCTGAAAGAGCTGAGTTTCCCTGTAGGGGGTCAGATCTACAAAAGAGCTGAACAGGTGGGACCCTGCCTGAGAAAATCCACTGGTAAGCGTGGAGCAGGGAGTACAGGTCTCTGGAGGAGCTGAGAGGAGATTTCCTGAGATATGACTTCAGAGGTTGGTTCCCACCTGTTTTCTTGCTGCCAAGCTGTAACGGCCCCTGAGAGATGCTCCGCAGACTTGTTTTGGAAAAGGAGTCCAGCAGAGATTTGTCTACGCTCAGCTCTGCTGGAACACTGCAGTTGCAATCTGGCTTTATTAATTAGCCCATCTCTAACCCACACAAGGTCTGGGTTTACCTTCTGGTAAAATTTGCTTATTGCTCATGCAAAGTCTAGAGCAACAGCCCAAAAGTCAAAAAAAAAAAAAAAAAAAAAGACCAAAAAAAAAAAAAAAAAAAAAGACCAAAAAAAAAAAAAAAAAAAAAGACCAAAAAAAAAAAAAAAAAAAAAGAAAAAAAAAGAAAAAGACAAAAAAAAAGACAAAAAAAATTGCAAAGCCCAGTAGCCAGCACTGATGTCCACAGGACTCCTCATGTGCTTCCTAGGTTTGCAGTTTTGGATTCTGAGGATGACTGACACAAAACTGCTTTTCTGTTCTTCACCAGTGCAGTGATGATGTGGTGCTGACCTTCTCCAGGGTGAAAAGTGCAGCCTGGGAGTCAGATTGTTCTAATGCTGGAAGAGTAAACTCAGTGTGCACGTGTGCACCAAGCCTAAAAATCCCTGCCACATTATTCAGTCTTAAAGCCACAGTGGACTGGTTTCTCCCATGGTGGCTTTCACAGGATTTTAGGAGTTTTCTTCAAGGAGCAAGGCTATCAACAGTAGGTAGAAGGCTCTGAGACCCAGAAATTATGATCCACCTTCCTCCAGAAGAGGGTCAGTTCATCACCTGCACATCCCAGACCGACTACAACAACTTGCTTCACTCCTCACCATGGTTGCACCGAGCAAGGCTGAAAGACTTACCAACAAGAAGAATTGTTGCTAAGTGCAGAACTTACCTTGCCTACTTGAAAAACGCATATTTCATCGTTTTTCCAGGTTCACTCACCTCCATGCTTTTTCTCTGCCATTCTCCTCTTGAGTATCCTTTACTCCTCTTCATCTGCACACCTCTCTCTTCTCTCTGGCTGCCTTCTTTGTCCATTTTCCAGCCACCTCTGAGGGCAGTGACATGGTGGCACCTGCTGTACACCTGTAGCTAGAGGATGTGACCTGCCTCATGCGGGTCACTGGTAAGCACTGCTCTCCCAGCAGAAGGAAAAGTACATTTATCCAGCACTGCCCCGCTCTCAGACACCAGCTTTAAACCCGGATATCCCCAATCTGGGTGCAGCAGCGTGACCACTTTGTGCAGAACTGCACATCACCTCCCTGGAAGGTGCTGCTTTCCCTGACTTGTGGCTGTAGGACTGCTGCCCATGTCTGTGAGGGAGTCCAGCCCAGTACTGTAATTATCAAAGTTATTAATAATTAGAGAATTTAGTGGGAGGCAGAGGATGGAAACCACACATGCCGTTGTCAGAAAAATCACCTCCCGTGGAAAAAGCTGGAATGATTTACGAAAGAAGCCATTACCTGTTTTACATCATGGATTTCTTGGTCTGCAGCAGCATCTTGGATCTCTCTTGGCCTGTGAAAACTCCAAAACCAGAAAATTTGAGCAAAAAAACACCAAAACCTGCAAACCAACAAGGCTCATAATCAAATAAGAATTAGCAATAATACCAGTGTCACTGCCAGAGACAGCAGAGTAGTGGAGGCTCAGAAGCTCAGGGCTTGCTCTAGTGCCCTTCACTGGTCTTTCCTGGTGGCTTGTTAAGTTGAATACTCACAAAAAAAGTGAAAAATTGTTTCCCCTGAAAAAATTCATTTATGAAAATTATCTAGCCACAAAGAAACATCAAGACAAATCTTTTCACCTTGCCCAGCTCGTTCTGATAATGTCAAGCCAGTGCGTTTCAGTCCTCCTGATGATTTGTTCCAGTGACAGAAAATGCTGCTTCACAACTTTCTCTGTTAAGTTCCATTTTGGCTTTACACAAACACCTTAACAGTAATTTTCATCTGAATGGGCCTTGCCATTTGAGCATTAGTGTTTTGACTTCAACATTTTAAAGCCAAATGTGTGCTGCCAACATTGCTCTGGGTTGCTTTGGCATCACTGGATGTAAACCTCAATCAGCATAATCACAAAATTTGGGTTACGTGTTTGTCCAGCACCAGGCTGGACTGAGAGTTTGGAAAAGAGGGATTTTTCAGTAAAATATCAACCTCTTTAACTGTTTGTTCTAGTTATGAGTTAAAGCAGAGTTTGGAAACACCAGAACCTACAGTGTGGTGGAAGACCCATTTCTCATGTCCCTTCAGTTACAAACACAGACACGTACTAATGGTTTGTCATTCAAAAGTCTTCAATCAATTAGCACATTGATAATTATTTAGCAAACATTTCTGGCGTGCCCCTATTCTGCTGTCCAAACCTTCTCCTACGTCCTTCAGCCTTATCACCTGCTTAGCTCGCTGCTTGCCCATGCTGGGTAAATTGTTGGCTGCTGTCAGAGCAGAGGGTCAGCACTACTGTCATGATGAGAAACACGAGAATTAGAAGTTACTTTGAGAGTGCTTTTAGGGCTAGGTAGGGCCCAGCATGCACAGGAGATAATTCCGTTGGGAATCTCCAGAATATGGGACCATTCAAGTGATCTCCCAGGTGAGTACCGGTCCCAGAGGCATACTTCATTCTTAGCTGCTTCAGTCTGGTTGGGTCACATCCCTTCCTCCCAGCTCCCTGGATCCTACCTCCCTCTTTCTCTCTCTCTCTTTTCTGCCCAGCTGGAAAGTGGCACATGGCAGATGTAGGCCTCACCTTACTATATGCCCTGAGTGGTAGGCAGTATCGGGGTTTCCAGCTCATTGAGTCATTTAGGGGAGAGCATTTTTCCTTTCTTCCTTTCCTTCTAGTTTATCTTTCCCGTGCCCTCATGAAATCCCCGCTCTCGGATGGGGAGGGGGGCAAAAGTCTGACTGTGTATGCCTACACAAACAACAACACTGGAGAGAGATTTCTCACAAAAAGAGGTCTACAGAGACATAGCACTTCACACCAGTGAGGGGTCCTTTTCTTAAAACGGATGCTCTTGGGAAGCAGAGGAAGTTAGTAACTGTCTTTCAGACAGGCTGAGACGTTCATTTCTGGTGAGTACATGGGGGAAATATTAGATATCCATGCAAATTCTCTCTAGCAAGCAGCAATGTGGTCTTAATTAGCAAGATTTAACTCTGTAAAAATGAAGAAATTTATCTTCCCTGCCCAGTGCTTGCTTCATGGCTCCCTGTGATAAGTTGCCTGCATTTTAAAGACTAGCAAATGAACTTCTTTATGCAAACCCCTCTTGTAAAACACCTACGCTGATGGCAGCGAGACTTATTTCTCATGAAAGCACCTGCTCCACTCCTGTTAAGGGAAGGGTACAGAGATCCAAACAATTAAGTTATTTTTGCACTTTCTGCGCACAAAAAAATGCAGCTCTGAACTCGAAGGGGTTCCTAGAAGGCAAAACTGTCTTTTACCAAACCGAAAGCCAGAGGCACATGCTGAAAATATAACCTTGAGCTGTCTCGAGGCCAGAGGGAGCCTCTTGACCAGCTGGGGCAGTAATAGATAAAGCTGGAATATTATCATACTATGGTAGTCTCCCAGGCACAAGGTGTGGGGTGAGAGGGGTGGCCGTGTGAATCACATCCTTCCAGGAGTTGCAGATTTGCTCCTGGCCCCTTAATATAAGAGGGAAGTAGGGAAATAATTTATATTTAAACTCCTCTCTGGGAATTCCAGCTTGGTGGGGACAGCTCTGGAGGTGAATCAATTCCTGGTTTGCTCCAGGCTATGATGAAAATTGCCATGCAAGCTCCGGAGCTTCAAGCTATTCTGTGTTCCTTCCTGGTGAGTGCTGCTGGGTTTGTCTCTGGAACACATCAATGTTTGTATTACACAAACCTTTTCTGCAGAGGTTAATGCAGAGTGCGGCTACTTGGTAATGCTGCTTTTGCTCTGATGATTTGGTAAGGCTTTTCTGAAGGTAAAATGTTAAACCAGTGAATGTTTAAATGTGTAAATTGGGAGATTTTAATCGAGAAACAATTTTCACTTGGATTTACATACGTTTTCTCACATGGGTTCCTCTTCACCTACCAGTATATTTCCCCCTGGAAAAATCTAGTACTGACTTCATGAGACACGTCCTTTTGCTAAGCAAGCCAATTTTTCTCAGTATTTAACTTGGTGGATTTTTAATGTAGATGTCCACATACAGTTTCCAGCCTTTTCTGTACGCTTATTTTAAGAAATCTCAAATGAGCAGATCCGTTGTGACATTCCTGTTGGACACCAGATCAGCAACTGTTGGGTCGGAACCACCTCGAGGGGTGTGTGTGGAGGGGGAAGGGATGGGTTGACCCTCCTGGAGGTGAGGTGGCATCACATCCCTCACGGCAGGCCCCTGGAGCCCACATGGGAAAGCCCTGGAGCAGCTGCCAGTCAAAAGCAGCCTGGGAATACTCCAACACACCACACCTCCTGGAAGCCCCCAGCTCAGCCTCAAATTTGCAGGCACAGTGGGAACACTGCCCCTCACCCTGGCCTGAAACCCCAGAGGCCCCGCCAGGGGAGGGTGGCCGTAAAGAGCAGAGCAGATAAATCCAAAGGCGTGTGCCTGCTCACCACATGGTCACGGCCCTGCTGCCCGGACATGTGAGAGCTGGTCCTCCACAAGGTTCCAGTGGAATTTATATAATCTGTCTCTTCCTCTTTCTCCTTCTTTCTTATTGCTCCCTCTTCTCTTCCTTTGCTCCTTTCTTGGTGCTTTGGGTAGCTGAAAGCTGGAGGGATTGGATTTTGACTACGTGTTGTGGATTAGTATGTGCTAGGTCGGTGCTGTGGTGGAGTGTTTTGTCCAGATTGTGTGCTGCCCTTTTGAACTTTTGCCAAGTTCCCTTACTTTCTCCCCTAAATTATCAATAAAAGTGCCTCTTGGGAACAAGTGTGTGGCTTATTCTCTTGATGCTATCTTCAGATATTGAAGAACCCTATATATATATATATACACATATATATATATAAATAAAACTTCCAGTAAAGCTTGAGGCTTCGAGATCGGGACTTTACAATTCCCTACCTTCATAAGGAACAGCACACCCACTGAACTAAAAGCAAGTGAGCTGACAGAGGAGCCTTTGTTTTGTTTTTATAAAAACAACACGTTTACACAAAAAACGCACGTTTTTTTGGGGAGGAAAAAAAAAATCTACTTATGATTTCACTTCAGCAGAAAATGTGGGAAAATATTTTAAGTTGTGAAAACATTTTCATTTAGCAGTATCATTTCAGCTGCATCTAATGCCGATCATTTCTAAATGGCATTTGTAGTTTAGAATTATCTTTGAGGGACGAAAAAAAAAGAAGGGAGAAGAAATGAACTGGTTTGAAAAGCTTTTAAGTAAGGCCAAAGCCAAGTGTGAAGCCTTCCATTTGAGACTGACCAACAAGAGTGAGACACAGAGATACAGAAATAATAAAAATCATGTCTGGACAGGGGGACTAGTGTCTGCTGTCACCCTCAAGCAGCTCTGCCTCATGTCCAGCTGAGTACACAGGGACTGCAGGCCACCTGATGTTGCCCTGCCCTGTCTTTGCAGGGCTTGTGAAGCTGCTCAGCCTCACATTCCACATCCTTCCCAGACATATGTAGGTGTGCAATCCCATGTGGTGCCAGTAATGCCAGAAGGGGGAGGACTGTAATGCAAGGATGTGTTGGATGCACAGTCAGTGATGTAACATGACAGCATCTGACTTCAGCATACCATCTCTGGAGCCATATCCTAGCAATACCTGAGAGACTCAGGCAGGTGGAAAAAGCAGCAGGAAAAAGCCATACAGTGTGCTGAGCTTGCCCTGCTGACTGTGATTTTGGGTGCTTCTCTTTCCTGCTACCCCAGCTGTGGTAGCTCTTGGTGAACCCAACAAGAATGGGAAGACTGGTGAGGCACGGGGTAGATCAGTGGGATGTAGCATGGCACCCTACCAGAAGGTTCTGGGACTGCAGGGAGAGCATGGTGTTGGTCCCAGGAGGTGAAGGAAGGGGTGCCATAGTGTCAGAGCCATGAGCATGAGCATCAAGGTGAGGGAAGATTCACAGTTAAAGTTATGGAGAGGGATTCAGGGTACAGAGCTCTGTCATATTCACTGTCAGCATATTCACATCTTCCAGAAGAAGCTTTCCCTGATGGATACAACCGTATTTGGTAAGAAATCGTTCTGTCTTCCTGTAAGATTAGTTCAAGTGAATCCCCCATCTAAGCAGGGATTTCCCTGTGCAAGTGTATCCCTCAGATATAATGCCTTTGATTTTACACTTTCTGGCCTCTGTTTATCTCTTTCTGATCCTTGCTTCACCTGTATACATACTCCATGTAACACACACAGAGGGGACAGTGCCAGCAGGATATGCAGGGATTTAAAGAATCCCACTAACACTAATAATATTAATTACACTGAAGAATGAAAACATATCCCATGGAATCTAAGGAAAGATTAATTTATATATATACTGCTCTCAAAGCTGCCTGCTGGGAAGAGCATTGTGTGAATGGCAGCTGAAGAAAAACGTATTTATCCTGGCCACAAGGAGCCATTACTCCTCTCAGAGTTAGTCACTGAGGAGGGACAGAGAGACTGGAACTGCTCAAGGCATTAGCACTAATGAAAGTATTAGGAAAGGTACTGAAAACATAAATGCTCTTCGGTTTTTCATAACGTACCTGTTTGACCAAATAATAATTTTAGCATAATGCCAGTCGACTAAGCAATATGAATCCCCGGGACATGGGTGACTTCAGCTGGAAATCAGTGCAGAGTATGAAATGCTAATGAAAGCAGAATTGCTGGAAAGGATTGAATAACTGCTCATAACCTTTTTTGCTACTTGGAAGGCATAAGACCCCCTAGGAAATAGCAATCTGTCCAAAACAAAATTATTTCCTGACTTTCACCAGCTACTGGGAGATGTGGATTCCTAACTTTTTCCAAAGGGTTGCTATCTATATTTTCATTGCTGCAACTCGGCACTTTCTCCTTAACAATAAAAGCAGCTAATGTGGGCTTCTCTCCTATTACTATCCCCTGACAGCCAGTTTTACAGGCTTTTTTGATGGAGCAGGGGGAGGGGAAAGAATTCAGTTTCTAGGTCTTGTAAATTTGGGGCTGTTCTGCTTTGTCTCTGATTGTCCAGTGACCAAATAGCTGAAAGTCTGGGCTGGTCTTCTATAAAAAAGGTCTCCTAGAGCTCCAGAAGGCAACCAGCTCTGAAATCTCATTGCACTGAAGAAAGTCATCCTGCAGAAATCATCCATCCTACAGGCAGGGGAAGCATCTCTGTGCCATACACCTGAAACACCTGCATCACATGGGGCTCAGGGAGTGGTTTGTCTGTGTCTTCACAGCGCATGAAGACTCTGGCACCAGTGCTAACACTGTCTGAGCTCTCCCTCTTGGCAGTGTCCCTCATGGGATCCTGAAAGCACCAGCAAACTTAGTAGCTTCCAGTCTACGTGTGAATATGCCCTCACAGCATGCAAGTGCCTGGCTTAGCACGCGGGGAAGGAGAAGTCCGGGCTGCAGTTGTTGTCTCCGAGAGAAAAGAAAACATCTCTGTTGCAAAGTCCCGTGACAACAGAGACAGGGCTCAGCCTGAGGCTTTAGTAGACGATCCCAGACATTTTTTTTTTTACAGTGCTCAGGATTAGGTAGTTGGTTTGAGAAGTTAGTTCTTTCCATGGCTCTGTGGGCAACAGAATTCATGCGGGAACTTTGTTTTTCCAAAAAAAAAAGAAAGAACTTCTCACAAAGGAAGCTTGGCATTAGGTAAAGTATGTTTTCCTTGGCCCATGTATAGAAGGCAGTAAAGTTGAAGGTGAAAAATTAACTAAAACTTGAGTGGAGTGGGCAGGAAGAGCTCTTCCAAGGCTATTTTTACCACTTTGGTGTCCACCTTTTCTTGCTGTGAGTGTGGTTCTCTGTTCATCTTCCTTAGAGAAAGAAGCAGCATGAGGATGCTGGATATTCACAGTGGGCTTGGAACAGCATCTCACTCCAAAAATACCCAAGCAGGGTCCAGCTGAGTAAGAGCCAGAGTGACAAACCTTTGGCAAGTGAGGCAATGGGGAGGGAAGTGGTGCTTGGTAATGCCGTTGCTTTTTAAATGATTCTGTCTATTTTCCAGTCACCTGTTGGGAGGGCTGTGGCCCTTCGGTATGTGACAAATGTGTTATAACAGAAAAAGCTCTACAGCAAAAGGGGATAAATGAGCAGATGGATGGATAGGTGGATGGGCAATGACATGGTAATCTCATCAGCGTCTGAGGTGTTTTATCAATGAAAGTTGCCCTCAGAGTACCACAAAAGCAGTAAGTGGGAGCGTTGATGGAAAGTGCATAGATATGAATAATGGGACAGGGCATGGACAGATTGAAGATATTCCTTCATCACAACTGAGTGGGTTTAGTGCCCAAGAAGTAACTTAAATCCACAACCCTAGACAGCAGCAAAACCAGGGTATGCTATACCTCTGACTGGGCAGAGCTGGAGGTCAGCATTTCCCACACTAGCAGGGAGGGTAATGCCAGGCTGGTCTGTCAGTCCATGGGTTTAATTTTGCTGTTGAAATGGATAGCAGCTGGACATCTTCTGTCCATGATAGGATATTCAGTCTAATTCCTTGGTCTGCCACAAAGCCCTTGTGCAAAACACGCTGAAAGCCCACCTGGACTGCAGTTGAGACGGGCTATGATTCAGGGCTGAAGGGACCACAAGATCTAAAATCCACCCAAGCCCCTGTGCTTCTCATTACTTTATCATGGCCTGTAAACAGTCTGGAGAAAACAAAACACCTGTCACACTGATGGAAATTTGATTACCTGAATCTGAGCTATCCATAAGTCAAGGTTGCTTCCGCTGCCACTCCTTGAAAGGATGTCTGAGAGGAGATTTGTAGGAGGTTGGGAGTTTCTCAGGCACTTGGGGAAGACATATAAATGTATGAGATTGCTGGCTGAAGTCAGGTGAAAAACAAAAATAGCCCACAGTCTTTCCAAAACAAGCAGACTTCACTCAAGTGCACCACGCTACCAGGAAAGCAGAAAGCATTTTTCTGCAGATGGGTTTACAGTTTATGAACTCATTCAAAGGACAATGACTGTTGGCCCATACATCCAGGTCAGAGCCTGCAATTCAGCTAATGCACACTGGTTTATTTCCATTGGCATTCACAGTCAAGAGAAGGCTGCCTTCTCCCAGCTAAGAGCCAATTGGCCTGCCTTTTTGGTCTTAAGGCTAGGGCAAATTTGCCAAGACACTGGAAATGATCCCATAGGACAAACTGCTGACAGGATCACCAGATGCTCTGGGGGAATGATCTGGGGGAATGCTCAGTAAACTGAGCTTCAATTTCCGTATTCTGAAGAGTTTCCAGCCTCACTGGAGGCACCATGGGAAGCAAGATTGCATCTGTCCATTGTGACAGCAATTCACCATTCAGCGTCTGAACAAAGACGCAGATTTTCTTGTCTATCCAAAAAACCTGAATTGTTGTGACAACAACTTACACTAATCAGGTTCTCTGACACAATTTTGAACACAGACTCAGGGTAAATTATTCCAGCTTCCCTTACTCTGCAACAGTGACTAATGCAAGGTTTAGGTGATCTTTAAAATAAGGTTTTCGTGTTGATGTCCATGGCACTGAAATCGCTGAGATTGATTGCGGATGCAGCAAGCAGCTTTGACAGATGAATGTTCCAAGTGTAAACATTTGGAAAGTCAATAAAGGTAATAAATCTCTGAAACGTATGGGAAAAAACAGCTGAATAAAGGCTTTTGGGGATGTTTGGCCTGGATGCTGCAGAGGACTGTTCTGGAAACAGCTATCACCATTATACATTGCATTTGACTGCTTTATTCCATCAGATGGACCCATAGGCAAAGCATGATGTGCTGCAACGTGCATTTAACTGGGAGATGGAAAAAAATGTGAAAGGGGTTTTTGTTCTTCTTCTGCCTGGTTTATCTGGGAGAGACTGCAAGATTTTTGAAGTAGGATACTAGATGTCCAGCTCCCATTTTTGGAACTGATCCATGAACAAATCTGAAAAGATTTTGTAAATGTCTAAAGGTGCAGGTAGATCTGCATCTTAAGGCATTTGGGGTGCCCAGAAGGACCGGATGTACCAACCCATATCTAATCTGCAGATGCCTTTCGGGTATCTCCAGAAGCTTTCTTGCATCTTACAGGATTCGTAATGATCCAATCTCCAGCTGACTAGAACCTTTGCTAATTACTGAAATAGAGGTTTGGTTAATCAGACTCTTTGGACCTGATGACAAAGCTGCTCTGAAAACCAGGATTTCTGCACAAAATGAAGAGGTTCAAAAACACATATGTACAGTGCCAGGTCCTTACATCCTTTTTCTGGAGCAGAAATGCTCAGCTACACAGATGTTCCCAAGAGAGCCAAGGAAAAGTGAAGTTGCACTGGGTAGCAGACTCCACTCCAGAAATTTAATAATATTTATTCTTATGGGGATATCAGAAATTATAGGCTCCAATCTAGTGCTCCTGAAGTCACTGGGGGGAGGACAATTAGCTCTAAGCAGTCTCTTTGAGGTATCTCATAAGCCCAGCATCATATTATTAGTCTTCTTTGCCTCAGGATTTAGGGAGACTCCCTTACAGTCATGGGTGAGACAGCCCTCAGTGAGACACAAAAATCTTCAATGACGTCAACAAATGGCACAGAATTACAGTACTTTGTTATCTACTTGTTCTAGTTTTTATTTTGCTTTTTCCTGTTTCTCCCTTGTCATCCCCACAGCCACCCTCGCACTAGTTTCCATAGAAACAGGATGCGCAGGATGGGTTCCTCTGCATCCTCTAGTGGGATTCAGCGAGAAGATATTCTCTTTGTAGATCCATTGTTGTAAACAAAAAAAGCCACCTTCGACAAAATCAATGTGTTTAACCTGACAAGAACACAAGCAAGCTGCCACTGTATCAGCGACAGAGTTTGTGTTCTCTACCACAGCTCAAGAGGTGCTTTCTCCTGTAAAAACAGAGAATGTGGGTGCACACGGTTACCGACCTTCACCCACCTGTCCACGCTGCGCCAGGATGCGCAGACCAGTGACAAACAGCTGTGGTTGCCATGGCCTGAGGCTGAGCACAGACGGGTCCCCACAGCAGCCAGGAACCAGCTCGCCCGACACAAGCGCTGGCAGGGCAGTGCTGTAAAAACTCGTCAGAGCTGGAGATGAAGGAGTCCCATTTCCCTAGAAATTCGCACAGGGACACACCTGGTGCCTGCAAGATTTCACCTCCCGTCTCTCCATATAGCTCTTAGAGGACGCCTTTCTAGGTAGTTTGAGGCAAAGCTTCGATTTTTATTTTAGTTAAATGATGATAACTGCATTTGAGCAGTCATTTTGACTGAGAAACAAACCCCTATTGTTTTAAGACTTTGTGGAACATTGAAAAAAAATAAATTTAATAATGGGATCTTTTTTTATACATGGGTGACTCCTGTCAAGAAACAAGCTTTATGTTTAATGCCCACATGTCCAAAGATTTGAGGTCAATAGTTACTCTCATAAATTCTTGGCTGACTCTTTTCAAAGCCAACAGGGCCTATACAGTGATTTGAAAAGGGCTCTTGATCAAGGTCAGTTAATTCCGCTGTTTTATAACAAGTATTTTAAGTAACTCACACTTCGATTTCTTCCACCTCCACTTTAATTTCTTAGACAATTACCTTTCAAAAATGTCAGTTAATTGCAGGGCACTGTGACATCAACCTCTGCAGACTTGAAGGCACCAGTTCACACAATGTAATATCTACAAAGCATGAAAGATTCCACTAAAAAAAATTAATCATGACATTCTGCCAGTTACAATCTGTTCAAAGCTAAAAATTCCAGTTTTCTGGCCAATGCCAGGAATACTTATGGGGATTGGATCTTCACCTCTTATCAGTTACTACAATTTTCATATTTTTTACTTGGTGCAGAAGTAAGCCTTGTCCCTTAACAAAAGATTTACATATGTGATAAGTGGAAAGGGTAGGCAAAAACTAATTAATTCTGATTTGTGACTACACCTGGAAGTTATGAGCCTGCCAAAAGCCATCTATGAGCATCTCAAAAAAATAACCAGCTCTTAAAATGCAGTATCTCCAGAGTCCTGACCCCACCTTTTGATTCTATTTTCTGAAATCCAAGATAACCATTTATTATTGACAGTCATCCTCTCACAGAATGATCATTTTATTTCGGCCAAGCCCAGACACAAGAAATTCTAGCAGACAGCCAAATTACCCACTAGAGCTTAATGGTTTCTTTGAAGAAGATTCTCTTACAGAGCCGTATTTCCCACTGACCCTCCACTGGTACCTCCAGTTGCCTCCAGCTACCTCTAGGTTTCTCCACGGCACCCTTCCAGACCTAATAAAGTAATCCAGCTGTCAAAAATCTCATGACATACTGAAACAGTACTGCAACTGCCTTCAGCCATGGCTCTACGATGGCAGCATGCCCTCCCCTCTAAGGGTGGAAAGCTAAACGCTCTGTATTACTCAAAACCCAGGAACGGCTGCCTCTCAGAAGTTTTGCTCCATTTTCCCCCAGTGCTGTGTCTGGATGCAGACTCCTGCTCATTTCTGAGACAATCTGCTATTTGGAGATCTCAATTTTGTAAATCACTCTTTTTGTGTTTATAAACTGCAGGTAATTTCTCTCTTCATGAGGGCAGTAATATTAAGGTGCCAAAATTTTGGTCTGAATTGACTACTAAAAAAACATTTTGGTCTATTTTGCTAAAAAACATCTGCAGATGAGAGATCTGTTCTGCATTTCCATCATCTCTGGGCCTTGCTGTGTGCCTGCCAAAGTGACTTCCTTTGTCTGACAAATGGTTCATCATGGCTCCAGGATATGCAGAACATGCTTTTTGCTCACAGATCCCCCTCCTGTCTGTGGGTTTAGCCTGTGACCCCTCAACCATAGTGCTTTGCTTTCCACAATGCTTTCACTTGTAAAGGTTTTGTCTCTTGATTATCCAGTCTAATTTCAAATTTAATCTGCTGCAAATTTTCCAGGGCGGCTCATCTCCTCATAACATAATGGTCTGGTGAAGCTGTAACAGGTATATTTACCCAGAAGAAGCATCTGATCCCCAGGAAAATTGGAGAGCATTTCCACTTTTGACAAAGCAGCATAATAAAAAGTACACATCCCACTGTCAAATGAACTGAAATATCTCCATCCTGATAAGTGAGCACTACAGTGGTGTTCAGCTTTCCTCCGTAATATCAGAGCTAATGGTCCAGTTCTTTATGTGGCTGGATTGATATGGGAACATCCAAGATATCACCACTTTCATTTACTTCAAACTGGACTCTCCTCCATCCTTTGCCAAGGGATTTGCATTCCAGTGACAGCCTTAAGGTCAAGCACAACTTTTATTTCCTATAACTGCTCCCGTTGTCTAGTGAACACCACGATTAAAGACCATGAATACCTTGTTCTGGCTAGTAAGCTTTTATTCTGCTGAGAAAACATATGCCAAATTTCCTTTCACTACTAAGGTACCTACACTTGTTTCCCGTTTAAATTACAAAAACCAGCTCAGCATGTGCAGAGCTCCCAGCTTTGTCTTTGCCTTCTCTATACTGGAGGGACTTTGTCCTCTTCTGTGATCTTCCCTGCTCTTTGCACTCATATCCAAGACAATATTCCCAAATGCCACCGTTGCCAGACCTCATGCCCTATTCGAGGTGCCTCACATCGTTATCACTGCTTTAGATGGTCAGTGCTTTTAACACACCAAGTCGGGATTTTAAACCGTTGATTGCATCAGTGCTGGTTTGCCTTTAGTTCCCAAGCCATCTCCTTCAATGGATTTCCTTTAAGGATGGTCTTTGCTTTGTGAGGAAGTCCAGCATCATCATCCATCCTGTGTTATTTTATTTCCAAAGCAAGTGTTTCCTCCCCATACAGAAATCATTTTTCCATCTCATCAATAACAGATAATAATTTCTGTCTTTTTCTTTTTTAATAGCAAAAAATAAGTTTATATTGCAGACAGATGCACCTTTTTTTGAAGTAAGTACTATTTTCTGGCCCAAATCAGGAAGCTGAGGCTTGTACTCTTCTGGGGAATGGATGCCAGCATTTGGCTGTGTGTCTAGTGAAACAAAAGACCTTAGGATGTATCTTGGCATCAACAAATTTGTATCAGTTTTCCCTCTGTAAGTAATGCCCACAGTTCCCTCTGAGATACACTGCTGGATTACAGCTTGCATGAAGCCTGCCTTCGATTTGAAACAAGCTGTCACACTCTCTCAGCTGGCAGGGCTCCCTGCCCTGTCACTTTTAAAGCACAATCAAAACCATTCTGCTTCCCAAGCTAGCACAACAGCTTGTTCCCAGCACTTTGGGTTTTAATTTCAGTCAAGATTCCTTGAAATTAGTTCAAGCAAATGTAATCAGCCATGCTGCTCTTTGGATTGTCACTACTGGTAGTTTATTCTCAGTTGGTGAGCAATAAAATACAGCCTGAACTTCTAACTCCAGCACTCTAGGCAATCCCCACTCTTATCTATTTACTCTACACAATTAATACTATTTCTTGTAACTTCATCAAAGCACAGGGGGTTTATGAGGTGCTTTGTTTTCTATTATGATGGTGTTAAAATCTGTTCCAGAAACACAGAAAGTATTTTTTTTTCCTGGTATTTGGTTGTTCTTTTTTTTTTTTTTGGATGGTTGGTTAGTTGGTTGCTTTTTTTTTTTTCTACCCCTTTATCTGCTATAGAAGTTCTTCCAACTCCAGGTGAAATTTCTTAGCTCTCTACCAGCTGTGCTGCTGGCACGCAATGAAGTCTTCCTTAGCTAATATACTCCAGGGTTTTAGAGGTCAGATATGAAAAGATCTTCTGTCATTCTCTTCTAAACTGATTGCAGTTCCTCTCTCAGATAACAGAGAATTTGCCTTTTTTTTTTTTT
>VXAY01005682.1:508749-554355 GCA_013399855.1 Oxyruncus cristatus
TTTTAACAAAATCCTTTTTGATTTCATTACTTCCTGGCAGCTTTCCTGGAATAGTCAGCTGTAGTGTCCACAGTAACTTAATTTCTTGGACAGGTTAAATCACAGTGGTTCCCACTACTCTAACGATTACATTTCCTGTACATTGTTAAATTTTTGCGATGCTCCAACAGCTGCAAAAGGCCTGTCTGGAGCCAGTGTTGGCATATCTTCTAGGAACCACACATTTTGCTGCACACTCTTCCCATCTCCCAGCAGGTGAGCCCTGTATCACCCTCAAAGAATGAATTATATTCCAAATTGTTGCAGTTTTACTGAGGCTCCATCTCAGGCACCCTTAACACAGGCTCCTGAAAGGATTTCTCTTCCCTTCAGCCTCGTTTTAGCTTCACTTCTTGCTTCTTTTGCAATTCAAATATTAAGGGAGAACTGGGCAATCCCTACTCACACTTTCATGATCTGCCAGTCATCTGTCACTCTTTGCTCCCATTCCCACGATGTCACTTTCAGCCTGAAAAATCCTACATTACCTACTGATAATGAATGCAAATATCTTAGAGAGAAAGGCTTTGCACTGGTTGAAAAGGTCTGATGCTGAAGCAACACTGCTGGGGTACAAGCTGGGGTGGGCTCTCTCCTGCTTCCTGGGACCTTGAGGCCAAGTGGAAAGTGGCTGTGGATGAAATATTTTCTATCCCATCTGTCTTTCAGTCTTTTATTGCTTGTCTTAGAGCAAACATTCTTTCTCTTTCCCAGTTTCAGTTCTGAGATTTGAGTTATTCTGCGAAGAATTCCATCCCCAGCATACGAAGCTCCAGGACCTTTGAGCCCTCCACTGTAACTACCTCTGTAACTCTCACCCCTTGCATCCTTTGGGACAAAAAAACTCAGAGAAATCTTCATGCACTCTCAACAATTTTAGGCTCCTATGGAGTGTGCATAGCCGAATCTGGAAAGCACAGCAGGTACATTATCTGAATTTCAATCTTCTTTCAAGAACTGACATGGCAGTTCAACTTTCTTAGAACAGAAATTAACTTCGACCCTTCTGAAGAAGAAAACTCGAAAACAGGATTTCTGAAATTCTGGTCGCCATCAGGACACATTCTGTTCTGTCAACCTGTAATTCTGAATTTAACCCTTCACAGGGGATACTGTCAGGAAAGGAACTGGCCCAGATCCTCATAAAAAAACATAAATACATTACATAATTCTGGTTAGAAGGGACCTCTGGGAGTCTTTAGCCCAACCACAGCTCAAAGTAGGGACAGTTTAGAGCACTTTGTTCTGGGCCTTGTTGAGTTTTGAATATCTACAAGGATGAGGATCCCATCATGGGGAAATTCATTCCCCTCATTTCTAGTCATATTTTCCCACGTTCCAGCTTGTGTCTGTGCATCTCCAAGAAAAGTCTGGCTCCATCCTCTCTGTAATCTCCTAACAGACAGTGGTAGACAGCAACAAAGTCCCCACTTTTCCTTCCCTTCTCCAGGCTGAACAAGCCCACCTCTCCCAGCCTCTGTGCTCCAGCCCCTGACAACCGGACCCCTCTGGCCCCCTCACTCCACTTTGTGCCTTACTTGTACTGGGTAGCCCAGACTGGACAGGGTCCACATGTGGTGTCACCAGTGCCAAGCTGAGGGGAGGAATGCCTTCTCTCACCTGATGGCTGCATCGATGCTAACGTGGCCATGATGTGGCTGGCTCACTTTGCTGCCAGGGCAACAGCTGTCCCTGGTTTGTCATGTTATCCCCCAGGACCTGCAGGGATTTTTCTGCACAGCTGAATTCTGACCAGTCAGTCCCAGCTTGTCCTGTTGCCTGTGATTGTGCCATCATGATTGCGGGACTTTGCATTTGCCTCTGTTGAACTCAGTGAGGCTCCTGTCAGGCCACTTCCCCATCCTGTCAAGCTCCCTGTAAGACACTGTTTATGGTAGGTTTGGGCTATAAGCCACAGTTTTGTTTCCTCTGTAAAAAACAGAACAGCAGAAGGAAGCACTGAGGTCCTAAATCCTTGCCCTAACTTCTTGTCACCTCTTCTCAAACCACCATTCCTCACACTCTGCTCCAAAAAATAAAGAAAAAACCTCAAGAGCTTGTAATCTTATTGTAATTTCAGGAGAAAAACAGTAGAGTAGCAAGCCCCAGATGTACACAGCCCTAGGTTCTCTTTCATGGGTGAGCTTGTGGAAAATCATTGGTGTATGCCCTGCTGAATACAGATGGGAGATACCAAGTGTTGTGGACAGTATGAAAATGAAGACAGCTGTGAACTGCAGTGGATATGCCCAGTTATGTGGAAAAGTTATGCTTGGGGGTCAGAGACAAAGATGAGGGAGCACTGATGAGCAGAAAAAGGTCTGTGATGCGTGGGACAGAGAAAGAAAAGAAAGGTCAGACAAAATGTCATGGAAAGCTAGAGAGCTGGAGGAAATTCCTGGGCCAGTACCTGCAAGGGAGGAACAGGAGAGCAGGGAACGATGGAAACAGCCTAATTCACAGGGATGAGTGACCTGAAATCTCAGGGGAGGTGACTGCAAGACAACGTGTCTACCAGCCTGGACTGAAAAATACTATTTGAGAAGCTATCATCTCTGCCTTCCCAGTGCTGCAAAGCACCCCCTTTCTGGTTTGCTTCTTACGGGTACAGATCAAAACAAGAACTTCTCACCTTCCTTAATAAATATATCTACACATCCTACTGCTAGTCCTGAAGAAAAATAACGTATTTTTTTTATTTCTTACAAATACCTCTCTCTGTATTTGTCCCAGGATGAGAGGGGGCTGCATATAGAGCCCCAGATTTAGGGAGGAGGAGTAGGCCAGCCTGCCCTGCACAGAGCACCATGGCGAGTGTCCAGCTCCTCACGTGGAACTTACATTATGGAAATCCCGTGTAACCTTCTGCGATCTTTCATTCTGCAAATAGAGAGATAAAACCCCAGGCTTCCCACAGCACATTTCCTCTTTTAGTGGACTGGCTTGTTCTCTTTATCAAGCCAGATGTCTGGGGATGAGACAGCAGTCTGAGAGTGGTGTTGACACCCTGAAGCCTTTCCATACCCTTCAAGAGGGCTGTCTGAAAAAACTCATCTCTTGATGTATCATTTTGGGAGCTGTCTAACCTGGCAGCCTGATAGAACTGAGTCTGCTGCAGCTCTGAGCTCTCAGGTCCAGCTGTTGGTGAGGATTCCGTTCTTCTACTCCATCTATTCCCAGCAGACACACACAAGTACAGCACACACTGTGGCTGACCACACAGACAGAGATAATCAGCATCCATGCAAACTGAAACAGCAGCAATGGCCTGGTCTCATCCGTTTCCATCTCGTCAGGATGAAGGTCTGTTAGTAGGAAATTTATATATACAATGTAACCCTGCTCAGTCCAAAGGGCGCTCCACAGATCTGCTGCCATAGACTCCCGAGGATGGGTATCACTCCTAGACCATGGGGCTGAGGGTCTGCCAGGAAAACCCCGTGAGGTGCCTGGATAGGGTGCTGCCTCCTTTGAGTCTGTAATTTGGATTTACCTCTACCTTTGGGACTCTCCTGCAGGTTTATCTAAGAACACAGGGACCACCTCTCCATCCAAGTGGTGCAGACCACAGGCCTGGCTCAAGGCCAGGCAGCAAAGTTCTTGCAAAGCCACAGGTGTTGTGATCCGTGCCGTGGGGCCTGAAAAACTGCTTTAGAGGAGAAAGATTTGGAGTAATTCAGGCTGAGTGCTCTCCCACGCTTAGTGCTTTGAAATAATTCCTGCAACATCTTTGGAGAATATTTTGTACATTTCTGCAGCATCATTGGCGGGGGGGGGGGTTTCTTGCATGGGAAGACAACTGACTGCAATTGTCCCATTCAGTTCCTGTGTCCATGGAAATGCAGCAATTGGGAAGGCAACAGGACTTCTTCCCCAAGTCGGGCCTCCTATCCCATTGTTCCCAGGTAGGTCTTAGGTGGTCACAAAGCTAAAGCAGGTGTCTGCAACACTCTAACAGGGTAAGTGCACTTGTGTAGTGTTCTCCCATCTTGTCTGGAGCATCAGAGGACCCAGGTGTGTGCAAGGAAGGATGGCGGCACTTCAAAACGTCATCAGATTGCATTTGTTTGCTGACACTGAACCAGAGTGATGGCATCAGTCACATTCATGCCATGTCTGTTTCTCATTCTGGGAGGCACAGCAAACAAATTAATTGAATTTCACTGCATCACTGGCATGTAATAAACTCATCTGATTGTTAGTCTCTCTCACAACGACTCAGTCCCTAGGGTCAAGATATGACAGAACCAATTCTACTTTTGGTAACTAAACAATGTCTTTCCAGCCTTTGGCTGGGGAACTGGGATGAAAAGGAGGTTCCTTGGATGCCACAAATCCCGAAGATACACAAACCCCCTCAGCTTTTCTAGATATTTATTTTTCAATTCATAACTGGGTAAATTAATCTCACTAGTTGGGAGACTGACTTATTATTCTTGGGTTGTAAGTTCTCAGGGAAGCTTAGGGGAACTCTGTGCTTATTTGGAGGGACCCAAAACCAAACTGAAACTGTAAGCAGAGTATATGCTGACACTAAAGCACATTGTCCAAAACTCTGCAATAACCTGAAGGGTCTGGCCAAAAAAAGGACTTTGCAATGGCTTTGGATCAAGACCTTCTGAGTCAGGATCTCAGGAAATGTCCCAGAAAGTACCGTGTACTTTAACTCTGTCTTTCTCATTATTCTCTCTCCCAAAGGAGAAACTGATAAAGGTATGCAGACCTCAGTATAGCAGGGAATTCCTCACAGGAAAAAAAGGAAGGGCATGAGGTCAAATCGCAGTTTTCAGTGGTTACCACAGATCCCACAATCCTAGGCCAAAATAACATGGATTTTTTTTTTTCCACTAAATGAAATGTTTTTCATTAGTTATTTTAAAAGGAAACATACTCTTCATGAAAATATAACAGAGAAAAAAATGAGATGGTAAGAGAAAACCACAGCTCCTGAGAGGTATTTCATTTGTCAGTGGTCTAAGACAAAAATGTCAGGCAGATTTATTCTTTCAGGAAAGAAGTACATGTGCTATCTCAATAAAACATTTTAAACAGAAATTATGCTACCAGCCTTAAATGAACGAAAAAAAACAAACCACCAGCCTTTTGAACTTTTCTATGTCTGAGAGAAAACAGTAGCATTAAACCCCTCTCCCTCTATTCCCTAAATGCACTGTTCACTACACTGCACTTCTCCAGCTACGCAGCAATCCAAAACAGAGCTCACATGAGCAGCTTGACCTGGGAGCCAGGACACATGGGTTCATTTCCCTCAGGGAAAAGCTGGCTTATGAAGGCTGTGAGACCTCAGTTCCCTACACTGATGTATAATAGTGTGATGGTTAGCACTTAAGATGACCATAAGACTCTGA
This sequence comes from Oxyruncus cristatus, assembly GCA_013399855.1. Classification (NCBI taxonomy): domain Eukaryota; kingdom Metazoa; phylum Chordata; class Aves; order Passeriformes; family Cotingidae; genus Oxyruncus; species Oxyruncus cristatus. Next base: position 514,158 of record VXAY01005682.1, read on the forward strand.
GATGACAGTGACTTTGAGTCACAGATCCTCAGCACAGGATGGCCATTGTGACACCTGAAAGCCGTGACTCTGTTGGGACTCCTCAACCCTAGACTGTCCTGAGCTGTCCTCTGAGGGACAAGGAGGTAGATTCAGGTGAGCTAGGATTGTAAAGACAGGCTGGGGCTGGAGCAAGAGTTAGGAATAGCCTCCACAGCACCAAAGGGAGGTGGGTAGGAAAAAAAAAAAATAGTATCACCAGATCTGGATGTTAAATAGAAGGGGGAATTTCTGCAAATACGCTCTTCTATTGTTTAAAAAAGTGCTTAAATGAGAGTTACGAGCAATAAACGAGATGAGGCTCCATTTTTAAGCAGATCTTTCAAAAAATTAGCAGTTCTTAAAGGTAGTAATTCTCAGCATGGTAGATTTACATTAGTACAAGCTGGGACAAAATTTGGGTTTTTTTTCATCAAAATTGCTAACTGAAGTTGTAACCCCACTTCAGCGAAGGAACAGCATGAAAAGCAGGATCTACTTACATCCAGGTATTATGATCAGGTTCTTTAAAATCGTTAGAGAAGAGAGATGCTTATTCCCAAACTGAGGTGAAAGTGAGATCATATGCCAAAGTCAGTAGTGCAGACTTTCATTTAACAGTAAATGGGAGGCAGAGCGAGATAGAAAGAAACATGAAAAAGAGAGAAAGCGGGAGAGAAAGATAGTGACAGACACATTAAGTAAAAAAAAAAATATCACCACTCCGTAGATTCCAGTGGCGTCCTGTTGATCCTCTTCTTGTGGCCTCAGTCATGAGTCTTGTCGAAGTGATGGTTGCAGTCTGGATCCATTGAGGGAACCCCAGGGGGGTGAGGGAAAACGCCCATGGTATTGAAGGAAGAAGTCCAGGATGATAAAGGTAAGTCCTGTGCGGTGAGGGAAGAAGTCCAGGTGGTGAGTACAGTTTGGTTGTTGAGGAGAGAAGGCCAAACGAAGAAAAGTCCTGAGTGGGTTTTATTATGCCCCCCCCCCCTCCCGCAACTCCCTCCCTACCACCCCTGGGGCGTGGAGTTTAACAATGGATGCTGTAATACTGGATCGGGGGCTGTGCTTGTAATTCTGTTTGGTCTCCCCACTCACAGCCCCCCTTCTGACTCATTCCAGATGTTTGTAGCATAAAGTGACAGCTGGGCAGCACAGAGGATGTACCTCCACCAGCCCTGAGGTTCCACTACTGGTTTCAGTTAGTGTACCACTTCTAAGGCTGTATGGCAAACCAGAAGCCAGGCAAGAGGAAGGAAGGAAGGATGGAAAAGAGAGATGAATTGCCCCTCTGTTTGCTTATCCACTGGCCTGCTAGAGAGACTGGGCCAGAATATGAAACTATCTTTTTACCCAGGGGTATCAGCAGAGAAACTGAAATTATTTATCTAGCTGGCTAGGTCATGAAGGTCTGCAGAGGTAATTACTGAACCTAAAATTGTCTGTCAGCCCATCTGTGCGTCACCAGGCAAGGACCCAGAGGGATCAGTACCAAATTCAAAATTATGTGTCTATTCACTCTTCAACCTATTTACTCTCCCAAGTCTGAGGCAGGAAGCAGACCAGCAGAAACGTAAAGTACATCTCAGGCTGGGTCACCCTGCTCCTGAGTGGTACAAGAAAATACTACGGATTGTCGGACCAGCTGCAGTTGTTGAGATGTCAGAATTTACAAGGGAGATGCTAAGATACACCAGTTAAACAACTTCCAGGATCACTATGTGTTAAAAAAGGAACCTCACGGGCCCATTCCCTCACCTGTTTAAAGTGTTTGTCCACTTGTACCCAGCCATTCACTCCATCTGATATTATCACTATTTCCCCACGTGTCTCCCTACCTGGACTGCACAGTAGGAGAGACAAGGAAGGGGTATTGAGTCCAGTGGTGAGATTTTTATTGTAAATAGCAGATCCTCTTCCCTCCCTGCCCACTCCCCACCCCCCTTCCCGCCCCCAGGGAAGTGACTAAATCTCCAGAGCCCAGTTTCTTGGGCTTCTCAAATAAAACTACGGCACCTCCCTTTTTTATTCTGGAAAGGAGGAGAGGAGTGTGGGGTCACATACCTGCAAGGGATGCAACAAACTGCTGTAGGTCTGTGGTTTTGTTGCTACCTCTGTGTGAGAGAAGGGCTTAAAGGTGCATAGTATCACAAACTGTCTTATTGACCTGGTGCCTTACAACTGTAATTTGGCTGGCAGGTGAAAAGGATGGATCAGGAGGATTTGAGAGTTGCTTACACAGGATGTCCACCTCTGTCATTTTGTTGCCTTAGTTTTACCACATTTCCAAAGTGGTGGGGCATGTCTCCTTGAGGAGAGCCAAGGCTTATTGAAGTCACCCTCTATCAGTCATGTCCAGAAAATAAAGCTGCATTTTTCTTGAAAAGTACTTATCATTGCCTATTTTCAACATTCTCAAGAAAAACAATGCATTTCTGGTCCTGTAAGTGTCAAACAGAAGAACTGCTCTACTGAGAAGGTGTATTGGGTTTCTCTGGCCAGGTTTTGGTACGGGGAGGGATAGGAGGGGGGCTACAGAGGTGGCTTCTGTGAGAAGCTGCCAGAAGCTTCCCCCGTGTCTGGAGGAGCCAATGCCAGCCAGCTCCGGGATGGATCCACTGCTGACCAAGGCTGAGCCAATGAGGAATGATAGCAACTCCTCTGAGACAACATATTTAAGAAGGAAAAAAAGTTACTGTGCAGATGAAAATCGCAGTCAGAGAAGAGCCAAGTGAGAACATGTGAACAACTCTGCAGACACCAAGGTCAGTGGAGAAGGAGGGACAGGAGGTGCTCCAGGCAGCGGAGCTGAGGTTCCCCTGCAGCCCATGGTGCAGACCATGGTGAGGCAGCTGTGCCCCTGCAGCCCATGGAGGACGATGGGGGTGCAGAGATTCACCTGCAGCCCGTGGAGGAGACCCATGCTAGAGGAGGTGGATGCCTGAAGGAGGCTGTGACCTCCTTCGTTGGAGGCCAAGCTGGAGCAGGGTCCTGGCAGGGACCTGCCGACCCATGGGAAGAGCAGACCATGCTGGAGCAGGTTTTCCTGGTAGGATCTGTGCCCCTGTGGGGGACTTACACTGGAGCAGCCTGTGCCTGATGGACTGCACCCCGTGGAAAAATGGCCAACATTGCAGCAGTTTGTGAAGAACCATTGCACGTGGGATGGACTCTCACTGGAGAAGTTCATGAAGGACTGTCTCCTGTGGGAGGGAACCCCGGGGAGCAGGGGACAGACCCCTCTCCTTCAGCAGTGGCAGAAACAACAACTGACCATAACTCCCATTCTCCATCTCCCTGCATCACTGGGGAGGAGCAGGTAGAACCTGGAAGGAGGAAGGGGTGAGGGGAAGGTGTTTTTAAGATTTATTTTACTTCTCATTCTCCTGCTCTGATTCTGTTAGTAACAAATTCAATTGATATCCCCATTTTGAGTCTGTTTTGCACAGTAAGTGATCTCTCTCAGTCCTTATATCAATTCATGAACCCTTCATTATATTTTCTCTCTTCTGTCCAGTTGTAGAGGGGAGTGAGAGAGTGGCTTTAGTGGGTACCTGGCGTCCGTCCAGGGTCAACCCACTACAGCAGGTCCCACAGGCATGGAAGTGTGTAAGGAACTGGCAATACTCTTCCATGCCAGCCAAAAAAGTTTTGGCTGGTCAATACTGAAAACAAAAGCCATAATAACATGTTTCTTTCCATGGCAACTCTCTGCTTTTGCTTGGCTCTCTGAGACAATAGGCTGCTTTTCCAGATACAGTCCCTAAAGGTGTGGAATTATGCAAATGTAGGAATACTACTGAGATTGGCTCCAGAAGGGAGTGCAGAGCTTTAAGACACTTTTCATTCTTACTGGAAAAAACTCTGATTGTGAGAGATGGTCAAGCCCTGGGCAGCATCAAGCAGCTGCTCTAAGGGAAATTCAAATGCAATTTAAGGAGAATAGAAATGATTTCAGAAGAGTTCAGCTTGAGTAAGAGTCACAGTGAATCGCATCTTTGACAGCAGACAGCTGCAACATCTATTGATGTTTTGAGAGAAAAAAAAAGAAAGTCATAGCTCTATCAACTGACCATTTGTCGTATGAAATGTGTTTTAAAGGAAGCAGAGGAGGTAAGCAGAGCCTTAGCACTCATGGATGGGAAAGGAATGTCTGTTCCCCTGAAGAACCACAGTGCTTGCAGGCAGAACAACTGGCAGCACAGCCAGTTGTGCCAACAGCTGGGCAGAGCACTTCCTACTACATTTTGGGAATGTAACATTTTGATTCCTCCCACCACCACCAAAAAAATTCCAAAAAGCTCCATGGTCCAGCCACTTCTCTGAGAGATTCCTTCCTGCCCCTTCTGTCCAGGGGAAAAGAGGGTGCAGCAGAAAACCTGCAGAAGCACAGGGCATGTTTCCAAGGAGGAACACTTCAATTATTAACCAAAACACTGCGATTATATCAGCATTCAAATTTGCACCCTTCTTTTATTTCCCTCTCCCTTGTTCCAGACCCCCAGATAGTATATTGCCAATGAAACATTTAGAAGGGAGAGGTGTGGAAAACAACTGGGTGAATATGAAAAAGCAATGTGTTTATTTTTGTTTAATATTAATATGCCCCTGCGACCTGGAAACAAATTACTTCAGCCCCTGCCACAATAGGCATGGGACAGACAAAAAGTAAATGACACTTTGTTCATGAAGCAGGCCCCAGCATTTACCCTAGTGGAAGGGAATATATGCATATTCAAAGACATTTACCAAAGTAGTGAAGAAAAGAGAGGCAGCACTTTCCTTTGACTTGGAATTCCCACTTCTGTTCAGCTGAGAATAACATCATAATTAATCAAAACATTTAAATAAGTTTCTTTCTGCCTTAATTAGAGCTGTGCAAATAAATAGTTTTTCAGTTCAGTAGCTAAACCAAAATAATAATTGTAGAAATACTTTTAAGTTGTCTGAAATGAAACTTCAGGCTCCCTTAAATATTTTCAGTGAGCAGAGATATTTCATTTAACTGAAATAAGATGGTGACTCTTCACTTCAAGGCCTCTTTATTTATTTTAAACACACAGAGCTAAATTTATCCCTAAAGGTCATTTTGAAGGGAAAAAACCCCCAAAACAGCTCTCTTAAAAGAAGCATTCAAATTAATAGTTCTGGCTGTCCTATTTCTTCCTCCATTTTCTTGCTTAATCTTTTCATCAAATTCACACTAAATATCATCACCTCCGACTACCATCCCCTGGCAGCTTATTGAGCTTGTCCCAAAACAATTGGCACTTGTCCAAAACAATGGCTGTGGCTGCCATCTCCCTGAAACACATTTGTAAAGGCATTCCAGAACTGGCTGAAAGCAGAAGCTGTGCAGAGCAAGGGGTAAGAGGGATCGGAAGAGAAGTGGACAGACTTGGCACAGACCGCTTGAAACCGTGATGTGTTGTTCCTCCAGAGGCCTTTCTTCACAGAACAATCACCTCTACTGTTTTAACACGGATACAAAAATCACATCACAAAAATGCCTTCTCAAACTTCCCCCACTTGCCCTCAGCTTAGATTGTTGGCAAAACAGGTATTGGCAAAATAGGTATTACCAGGGCCAAGAAAACTCAGAGGCATGCCCCTCATTTGACTGAAGTTATCCCGTGACCCTCATGGAAAGTACAGTTGTGGGTGTAGTGGGAGGCATGGTGGGCGGTGCCCATGGGCTCACACAGGTATCAGGAAATGGAGCAAAGTATGGCTGCCCAGCCTCTATTTGCCCCCCCCAAATGTTATTTTTCGTTATTGGCAAGATTCATTTTTATCTGCTATTCTCACCTACCCTTTCTCCCCACTGAGGGAGAGCATGGAGTCAAAGGCTGAGGGACCCAGAGGTCTGGCGGGGTTCTTGCCTCATCCAGTCTCGATACCAGGGTGACTAACCCTGACTGAGGGATCCAGGGACCCAGGCATGCACTGTGGCATTTGCTCAGCACCCACAGCCCATTTGGCTTCTGTAAAAGCCACAGAGGCATGCTGTGTCCGAGGTATTCGATCACATTTGCAAAAGCTGGGTCATGTTCTGCTGCTGTATCTTATGAAAACTGTATCCTCACAAAACACGAGGCATCCTGGGATGCCTGGTTTGGCTGGATGTGCTGCTGTCTAGGGCTGGAGGCTAGGCAACAACACTGTTGCTGTTCTTTCAGTGGAAAAAGCTCTAACAATCCCCTAGAATTCACTTGCCTACGTAGTAGCCCTACTTTTAGAAATTATAAGGTCCAGATTTACACTGTTTAAACTCTAGACTCCTAACAAAGAGAAACAGGTCCCTTCAGACAGGCTGGGGGCTGGTTGAGACCTGAGTCTCCCTCTGCCAATCTCAGGCTCATCTGTGGGAAGAGCTGAGGGATGATCTGTACTTCATTTGCCTGTGCCAAGTGACTAAGCCCCTGAAGTGATAGTGGGATGGACCCAGCAATGGTTGCTAAAATTTGTGGTTTGAAGTAGCCAAGTTTGGAAACAAGACCCTGTGCACATGCATTCATTAACTTGGTGACATCTTAGGTGAGAGAAGGTATTTGGTACCCAGTAAGTGCAGGAGGGACCCCTTTAACATGAGGAGAAATAAAAAAGAGGAAAGAGAGGGAGAGAAAAAATAAGAGCAGCAGGTAATTTATTGCTAGTTTAACAAGAAGCTGAAAGCTGAGAGGAGGGGATCAGAAACATAAAATGCTGTAAAAAAAATATCTCTATCAAGTCCATGTTGTTTACTGTCCAGAGTTATGAATTTCAGTTCCCTGGCTTGTCTCTTGCTGCTCCTATTTCAGACATGAAGAAGGACCTGGAAACTCTAAAGCTTGTCCCTTTTACCCAGCTCCGTAAATTGCTCCCATAAAAAATATTACCTTTCTTGACAAATCGTGCCTCCAGCATCTTCTCAGAGCAGGGCTACTCTCACCACAGCAGCGCAGATGTCAGGGCTCAATCCCATCCCGGCTCACACAGTGACCCAGCACACAGTGAGGATAAAACACTTCCAGCACAGCAGGAGATGTGCTGCCCTGCCTTATCCGTCACTGTGTCCTGCTGTGGATGACTGTCAATAAAGCAGGACTACAGAGGTGCACAGCCTGCCTCTCTCTCCTTTGTAGGACTAAACCCAGTCTCTCCCGCAAAATGTAGCAGCTCTCTTTTGCTCCAGACGTTAGGGAGTTTATTTCTCCTGGTCTGCAGATATAAACAAGTAGAAACTTGTGGCCATATAATCACAAGCCTTCAGGCATTTCCCAGACCCTTTAGTCCCAGGGACTGTTCAAACCAAACTTCTAATGGGAGGACTCTGTCTCTCATCTAGAGCATCCTTGCAGTCAAGCCCTGCCCCTCTGGTTCATCTTGGAGGGGAGAACAGATGTTCAGGCTGCACAGGAATCAACACCTGAGCACACACAACAGAAGAGAACTTCTCTTTGGATGACTTCTCTTCTTCACCTACTTCCCACCACATGGCCTCACGCGAGAGCCAAGAGAAGTGCTCACCCTTCAGTGGCACAGTCTAAGGGATCTGCCACAGCAGGGGAATACAGCATTCCCTGGACTGCCCTTGGCCTGTCTCCAGCTTGCTCCCAGTGACTCACTTTCTGCAAGTTACTGGCAAAAATGGTACAAAGTCAAAACAGAAAATATCCTACGTAACTGAGGGAGGGAAGTGTGGGTTGGCAGTGAGGTTTTCTTATTTCTCTTGTCGAGAGAGCCAGAGAGAAAGGCTCCAAGTAAGGAAGCTAGGCAGAACCTTCAGCCCTTATTAAACTGCTGACAAGCACAGAGGTCTGCCTTGATCTGTGGGTCTGCAGCTTAATGCCAAGCCACGCTGTCCTTGCAGTGCCTTCTCTGGGTATCACTGTCTCGCTGCATGAAATCCTCTACTCTCAAGACCTTTCCTCAACGAGTAGGATGTTTTGCAGGATGCTTTGGGGCTGTGCCTTGTGCTGCCTTTCATTGCTCTACCTTGGAGAGAGTTCTACTGAAGGACACCAGTTGACAAGCCACCGAGATTTCTGTGAGGTTGCTACCCTCAGGAGCTGAAAACCTGGAAGTCAACTCTCCAAAATTCAACTACCTTAAAAAACCCAGGAGTTTGAAAAGCACAACAAATGTTGATATCGTCTCATTTTCCCTAGGATTTTTGTGTCAAATTGTTGCCTGTAGCAAAACAAGATAGAAATGCAATTCAGAAAAAAAAAGAAAAATAAAAATCTATGGCTTTCACTCAATTATATGACTCCTTAAGCTCAGGCTAACAGATAGGGATACCAGCACAGTCACTGGAGCCTTTCACAGGTAGGATAAAGGAGTTAACAAAGCACAAGCATGCTGGCCTGTGGGGTTTTCCACATATTTAGAGGGGAACTGGTAGATCACATGGAGATGTCATTTTACATTTCAAAAAAGTTCATTTTCTCCTGGAAGCTGCAACTTCCAATAGACTTTGTCTTAGGAATCCACTAAAGGCAGCTGGGTGTGGGGCAGGGATCCTGATTGAAGATAAGGTGTGTCCAATACATTTAGAGCACCTCCAGCTTGGGTTTTTGGAACTAAGAGCAAAAAGATATTTGAGGTCTCAAATATAATCCCAGGATCCTACTCTTGCATAGCAAAACCATCAGACATCTTTATGGGACTAGATGGTCTTACCTGTTTGCTGTGCTGAGAAACACTGACCCCCACCCCACAGCAAGACTCTTTCCTGCTCATGGATCTTCATCAGGCAGTTCTGGGTCTGTCCCCTGAATGATGGCTTCTGTTCCCTAGAGCTGAGAGCCTTTCTTCTGAAGAACAGGAGAGGAGATTGGATTCATGGCAACAGGAGTAAAGATCCCAAAGCCCCTGGGAGATGGGTGGAGAGGCACAGGCCCAGCCACTGAGCAGTCCAGGTTGAGCCTAGAGACTACAGAGACCTGCAGAGGGTGAAGGACATCAGATCAGGTTTAGTAGAAGGAAAGTTTGCTAAGAATGAGGAAGGATGCTACAGTAGCCAGCTAAGAAACATAATATCAGAAAAATGGGGACCTCAGGAAATGCCTCACCGTGACATCTTGGGCATGGACCCCATGCAGTATAATGGGAATCATTTATTACAGTTCTTTCACGGTTTATACACCCCATTACATCAGCAGTAAATTCCTGCTAGTAACTTTTCTCTGTATCTACTTTTTAGTTAAGCATTCGCTGCCCACGAGAAAAATACTCCCAAGCAATATCCCCCCCACACAAAGATACATCTCACCACATCTGCATTTATCTTGCCAAGTTCCCCTTAATTTTCTACCAGGGTCATGTAATCTCGGTTCCCTACACCTCATTCCTTCCTGCTGCCTGAGGGAAAAAACAGACTGTCTCTCTGGATCATCCTAGGAGAGGTTTGTCCTGCCAGGTCCGTTGAAGTGACCCAGCACCTCCTCTTTCAATGGATTCTCATGCCCCTGTATATTATATGTCTGGCTTAAACACTCCCTGATACAACAGGACCACTTTCTTCCAGTCTGTCCTCAGCACACATGGACAAAAGTCACAACCTCCTATGCCCTGGAAGAGTCTTAGGACTCTAGACACCTTGACTCATCTTCCCCATTACTGATTTGGGGTTGAATGTTTTGGGGCTCTTCTGTCCAACTTCAGATTTGACAAGACCACCACCACAAACCCTGAAGAAAATGAAGATGTTAGTGAATTAAATTCTCTCACAAATGTCCTCTGATACCTGTGGAGACACAATGGGCCTGATTCTCATTCACATCAGGGCTCTTTATGCTGCTGCAGTAAAAGAATTGTTATCTAGGTTTTGCTTTAAATCCAAATTAGGCTCCTAATGGTGCTGCTGTGGAGAGGATTAAATTTATCATAAGCAGTAGGTATGTAGTATTTTGTATTCCCCAAGCAAATCCTTCCACAGCAGAATGAGAGATTAGACATTGTGTATGTAATCCAAAGGGAAGGACTTTTTCTCTTCATGTTAGGCAAACTAGCAAAAAAAAAATAATGGACTCCTTTCCAACTTTCCTGTATTGACAGACATTTTATAATTTATTTTCCTGTGTAAAAGATGCCAAAATGAAAAAAACCCAAAAAACTAAAAACTAGTAAAAAGTAATTACTAAGGCTTCTTTTGGGTCCAGATGTAATTTATTCATTACATCGACAAATAATAATGCTGAAGGGAGTCTACATGGAATATGAAGGCAGTAAAATGTGCTATCAGCCTTAGTCCCGTATTTAGGCAGGGAGGAGACATGCCAGAAGTGCTCACACTAGAGAAACGGAAGAAGGTAAGGGTAAAGATTTCCAGCTTTCTTTCTGAGGTGAAAGTTCAGTGGGAAGTCATCCCTGACATGATGATGGACTGACTTTCCAAGTGTTCAGAGACCCAGGTTTGAGCAGTGGCCAAACTGCTGTGCTTTTCTGCTTGCAAGGTGCCCACTGCGAAGCACTGGGAAGGCTGCAGGGGACTTCGGCAAGAGGAGCCACCAGGAAGAGATGGCTGTGCCATGCGGGATATCCCAGGCCTGAGGAGCTCTTTGGGCACCAAATGCCTTCGTAATTCCTAATAGGCAAGGGTGTGCCTTCCCCTTTGTTGTTTCCTATTCACGTTGATGCAGAACTGGCACTGAGCAAGGATAACTGTGCATGATGGGAGGCCACCACATAAGGACACACTTTGGGACTGCTCAGCTCCTAATGCCCATCAGGCCAACCTCCTGAGTGCATCAGTGTTCCCTAAGGGAACATATTCTAAGGGATACCATATGCATGATTTGCATGATTTGCAAGGATATCCACTCCTCCAGCTGCTCAGTGACCTGCTCACAAGCCCAGTGACAAGGTGCAGCATGCTCTTCACCTAGCCCTCAGCCCTTCTGTACCTGTACAGAGCTCACAGGCCAGCTTAGCTCCCTCCCTTCTTCCTTTCCTCCCTCCTTCTCATGCATGTAATCAAGTCGAAACAGCTTGTTAGCAGTCTGATTGCACTCCACTGCTTATCATTTATTCATTTTGTTTTCTGAGCCAGACATAATAAAGACACCCACCATAAGCTCTGAATGCCCCCTTCCAGGATGGAGGGCACATTGTAATCAATAAATATGCAGAACCTGTTGCTCCCACTGCCAGAGGCTGACAAAACCCATATTCACTTCCTTCAATTCCCTCAGTCCTACTTTAGCTCATCTCTGTTTTAAAACACCCAGGCTGCTCGGAGGGAGGTGTGCTAGAAGGCACTGTTATCCAAAAAAATAGTCTAAATAATTTTTTTCTTCATCTTGCTTCTGGGTTTGATCCTGCACATATCAAAGTCAAAGCAAACATACTATAGGGGCTTAAACCCAGCTCTGAGCATTAAGGGTGAAAACCATGTTCCCGAAACTAGTTCCAGTTTTGGAAAGCTATTTTGAAGGCAGTAGTTCAAAGAGTATATGGTTATTGCTCTGAGAAACCACCTGCAGTGCAAGCCTAGAGTGAAAGTACTGTGCTCTTCAGTACACAAGGTTATTGCTGTAATGTTAAGGGCCACATGCTTAATGTACCTATTCATCCAGGTACGGCTCACAAGCTGTGCAGTCAGAACTGCCCCTACCCATCAAACCTGGGCAACAGCAGGTATGCAGGAAATAACACAAAATGACAACCCCACAGATCCAGCCGCCAGCATCTATAGCATTCATAGTGGTCATCTGCCAAAAAATACTATACAAGGAAAATCCTTAGCTGTCTTACAGAAAGCAATTAGAAAACAAAGTAAAACTCAGATAAATGGCAAACGAAACACACAAGCAGAAAAAGGAAAACCCACCAGAATGATTTCTGCTTTTCAAAAACTGACGCTGCAGTTGCAGAGATATTCTCTACCGTGTTACTGGATTTATGCTATGGAAAAACAGTGATTTAGTTGGTTTCACCCCTGAGCTGAGGAAAAATCAGAACCAAGACAAATTCTAGGAGCCCAGGAGACTGTCCTGGTCTGGAACAGTAGTCCTCCTGCTCAGTTTGTCTAACTTAGCACTGGGAGTTATACAGCTGAAGGCATTGAGCAAAGCACTGTTGCTAGCCACTGCAGAGTTGGGTTCTGAGAAATACCCCATGTGATTTTCAGGTAGACGACACTCAGCTTCTGTTGGAGCTTCAGTGGGTATTACAGTGAGATGTATGCTGTAAAATTATTTATATCACCACTATAAGAGGCACCAAGTGCTTGAACAAACACTTCATCTTCTGTTCTTCTTGCAGAAGCCAATTTGGGATAAGGCAAAAGCATTTATATCTAATCCACAGGGCTTTTAGGTTAAAGCTCTGGTCACTGGAGACATCTGAAGATCTGCGGGGTTTCATTCACTTGTAGCATAGTTGTGGTTGCCTCTAAAAGCCAAGAAACAGAAACAAGAAGCTCTGGATGTGGAAGCTTTCAGTAATGTCAAAAGATGTTTCATTTTCAAAAAGAATTCAGTATCTTTACTAATATCTGGCAGAGAACAAAGAGACCAAAATGAGAACCCTGCTTCAAACATGTGAATTACAGATTCCCTGATCATTTTTTTTCTGCCCATTCATCCATCCCCTCCCCAAGGACTTCTGTACTGTAGTAGGAGTCCTCAGATGTGTCGGGAATACCAGGCGACAGCACTAATGTGCTCCCCTGTCACCAAGCCAGTTGCAGGAGTTTGGGGGAAGCAAAGTTTTTAGGCTTTCAAACGCAGTTTGTCTGCACTAACACGTGCAGAACAATGCTCAGCCATTCAAACTGTGAGTAATTCACATGATGCAGACAATCCTGCTTCACACAGCTCCTCCAGCACAGAGTAGTCGAGGAGGGAGTCTCCCATGTAAGTCAGCCCGTGCATAACTGTTAGTGGTGTTGTTAAAACCTTCATGGAGTTGCCTGTCAGATGAAGACAGGTCATCCATCCAAGTTCTAGCATCTTTCATTGTTGACACTGTTGAGAAGAAAATAAAGGGAAGAGTCATCGCACCCCCAAAGCTCCTTTATCTCAGGTCTTGCCCAAAGCTGTTTGGTACTTCCAAGTCAGGAGGCAGTTGCTGCAATAAATCTGGGAGAAGTTGTCTCAAATGCTGAAATAAAGACTGAGTCTTACCATCTTTATGCTCCTGGCAGCCCCTAGGGCTATGTTCTCCCTGCAAATGAGCAGGGGCCACGCCCAACAAGTAAATGGCATTGCCTTGTACCTGCTAAATTATCTTTTCCTCCCTCATGTTGCCACTTGGGACTATGTCAAAGCCATGACAGGGGGAAGTGCTAATGCTGATGACTCGTGTGCAGTGCTTGAGCCTCCCTCCTAGCCTTACTTACTCAGATTTAACAGATAACTCCATCCCACTGTGCTGGACCTGCCTCCTCAGCCAGAGCAGGGGACCCAGGCCCTGATGTTCAGTGTCCTAAATTTCAAGCCTGTTACCTAAAGTTTGAGCCTGCTAATGACAGAGGTTAGCAAGGTACCCCACATCTGCAGTCTATCTGGTGAGAAGGAATATGAAAATCAGGCTGGCAAGAGGAGGAGGTATTCCTCCTGCTTTTTCTGTTCCTATTTCTGTTCCTCTTCTTCCTCATGTTAATTTTTTTTTTTCTGTCTCCTTCTTCAGCCCTGTTCCCCAAATACCTCCTCACCCACTGCAACCTTCACAGACCTTCAGAAATGCTTTATATAAAATTCATGTTACGTTATAAAATACTAAGAAGTGAATTTACACAAGTGATATAAATTATATAAAATTTATTTTATATAATTGTATATAAAATTATATATTATATAAAATATATGTTATATAGTTTTATATAAAATTATATAATTTGGAAAAAAAAAAAAACCAAAACAACTGTGGGAGGGAGGGTACAGATCTTGACGTTTTCTGTTGACTCTCTACGGCTGGTTGTTCTCCTGTCTCATGAAGGAGCACCTGGAGGTTGGTCTTCCTAAGCCAGCTCCTTCCCTGCATCCATACAGCCTCTCCGTGAGGCACACTAATCTGGGAGCCTGTTGAGGTGGGCATCCAGTGGCTTGGGGTCACGGAGCTAAGCACACTTTTTCAACCCCAGGGTTGCTTCAATAGAAAGCCAAAAGAGTTTAAGAGCTTCGGTACGAACTGATAGCATTAAAGAGCTGGGAAAGCTACCTCAGAAAGCCTTTGCTTTTCTTCATGGTTGGACCCTGGAGCTCTGCCTTGCCACAGACATGAAAAGTTTTCCAGGAAGCCTTGTTCTAATTATAGTACGGAGAGCTTTCGGCTGGGATCTTTCAGCTGTTTCCATGCCAGTCCCAAGTGAGAGTGCATCTGCATCTACATTTGTGCCTCCTGTTCATCAGAGAGCCACAGGTATTGTGATAGGGGTAAGAAGCTGGACACCTGTAGACCTGTATTCAGTCTGACTTACAAGGAGGTCAGTTCCCTTCCACTGCCTCCAGCCAGAGCAGGGTCTCTTCTCTCTGTATCTGCAATGCTCCTTGCACCAAGGAGCCTTCAGCTCATTTTGGGGACTAAATGATTAGTGGCTGCCTAGAGAGTACCCAAACCTGGGCCCGGTAATGAAATGAAAATTAAAATGTTAATTACACTTTTCTAACAAGAAAAAGACAGACTCAAAGGAACTAAACATAAAAAGAAAATAAGAAATGCTCTGTCAAAACGTACTTCCACTATTTTTAGCCTGGCTTTATTTTCCAGGGAAAATAACATTGCATTAATATAGTGTATTCCATATATTAATCAATTAAGGGTTCCACTACCAGCCACAAATATTATTGCCATTCCACAGAAATGAAGAGTGCTGTCATGGCCAGAGAATACCTCCCGGACGAGGGAGAGGGTTTGAAAATTCCACATCCTGAAGTTCCCTCACCCTGGTGTCCTCCTTTTCTTCCTATTCAAAGAAATATTATACTGCAAGAAAATAAACCCAAACAGCATTACTGCAATAACCTCCCAGAATCATCACCAGGGGGCAGAACAGACTGGGAACCTTCCTGAATGTCCACTGTCATAGAATTGCAGAATCATAAAGTTTTTTAGGAGGGAAAAGACTCTTAAGATCATCAAGTCCAACCATAAAGTCAACAGTGTGAAGTCCACCACTAAAACACGCCCCTAAGCACCATATCTACACATCTTTTAAATACCTCCAAGGATGATGAGTCAACCTCATCTCTGTGACACCTGTTCCAACGCTTGGAACGCTTCCAACGCTTAGAGTGATTTTTTTTTTTCCCTAATATCCAGTGGCAACTCCCCAGTGACCCAAGCATGCCTTGTGTACTGTCCATACAGCTCTCTAGCCCTCCTGTTAGGATGAGATGTTGTCTAGCTTCCCTCCAAGCTGTCTGTAGCTGAGTGACTCTTCTCTTCCTGCTCCTACTGTGTAAAGACTTTCTTGGTCTGCTCTGTAGGTGGGTGATGTGTTGCAGAAAGAGGATGAAGCCAGGATGGGGGGAGACATGGAAGTACCAAATTCCTGCTGTCAGAACAATCAGGAAAACCTGATCTGGTGTCTGCATCTCCAAGAGCCAGGGAGCTGCCCACTAACTTAGGAATCATTGAATCATACTATCATAAAATGGTCTGGGTTGAAGGGACCTTAAAGATCATGTAGTTCCAACCCCCCTGCTATGCTCCATCCTATTTCATGCTTTATTGCTTACACTGTAAGACTGTTGATGTTGCTTTTCCATCTGTTCTGGGTACAAGCCCAATATTGCATTATCATCTAAGGCCCAAAATCTTGCTTCTCTGTGCCACAGCGGCCAATCCACACTTCTACAGAATGGCTCAATACAGAGAAATTCCCAAATGAATTAAGGAGAAAGAAAACAATGCAATCAATCATTATTACTAAGCACAGGATGATTTTTTACAAACTGTTTCTGTGTTTTAGACACTGTCTTTGATCTCCTACACAGAAGAGTGCTGGTACCATGTGAAAAGGCAAACTATACTCTGCTCTCTAAAGAGACTGGGTCGAGTGCATAAGTTCAGTCTGCTGATTTTACTAAACAGCACCGGGCAGCGGTGGCTGGCTGGGAATAAACTCATTTCCAATGTGAAGATACGACCTCAGGACCAAAATGTTGATAAAACAAGCCAATCCAGCAGGGTTGGTGTTGTTTTTTGTTTTTTTTTTGCCAAGAGAGGTGGACAAGGGGGACGGACAACTGTAAAACTACGAAATGAAGGCTGGGTTTCTCAAAAACCTGGGAACCTGTAGTTATTGCAGCACTTAATACATGGCTGTATTCCACGTAACAAAGCACACAGGAAACCTGTGGCAAGTGAAGTCTTACAGAGGTCACCTGCCATAGCTCCAATGCTGTTGCTAAAACTAGCTAGAAAGTGAGGTGGTGGGGGAGAACTCTGTCAAGAAAAATGGAGGACTGAACACCTTGCATTTAGTAATAGTTTTCCAATGGGTAAAAATGAGTATTTTAAAGGACGAGTAGGATACTTATAGGAATAATTTCAGAATTATTTTGAACAAAACTAGAGTTTTTCCCTTGTAGGTTCTTTTTTTTTGGTTTTTTTTTGGTTTTTTTTGTGTGTGTGTTTTTTTTTTGTTGTTGGTTTTTTTTGTTGTTGTTTTTTGTTGGTTTTTTTGTTTGTTTTTTTGTTTTTGTTTTTGTTTTTGTTTTTTGTTTTTTGTTTTTTGTTTTTTTCCCCAGGGATTGTCTGTATTTGTACAATGCCTAAGGCTGCTTCCCTCTTTTTGCCTCAGCCGTTATGGTGGTAATAAGAACAACAGCAGCAGCCGTGCTATGTATGCTAATGCCCATGCACTGAAGAAAGAGCAGGTTATACATTGCTGGGAAAGATGAAGAGAAAAAACAATGTTAAGATATGACAGGAACATTTTATGATAACTGTATAAACAGTGGGAAAGTGACAGGCCAAAACTTTAGTGAAGAATCGTAATTCTGCTGGAGGAATACCTTAGAAAGATAACAAATGAGGTACACAGTGATGAACCGCTGAAAAAGAGAACATCACGTGGAGAATTTGTATATTTTCCTTTCCTTTTTTTTTTTTTTCCTGCTTAACACTTAAGAAGAAGGTGGAAAACAGGGATGATTTCTCAAAGAAAGGATGGAGAGGGGTTTTTATTAGTACCACAAGAAATAGGCTGTGAACATGAGATTGGTTAGTACAAAGATGATCAGCCAAGTGTGAGTAGGCCATATTATAAAACTGATATATTTGGGATGCTCTGCAAGAAATGAGGACTGGAAATAAAAGAGAAGCTGTAGGATCATAAGTAAATTAAATGAAAATTACAGCTAAACTGTAAGATGGAATGTTTCTTTTCACACTGTTTATGAGGTATAGACGAGTCATAAAAGAAAGGGTTTGATAAAAGTCAGGATGCCGCTTGCCCCTGGTCTTTTCTTTGCCTTTTGAAGAACCTGTTCTATGGGGCACACAGGATTGTAAGAAAAAATGGGCAAATCTGAAAATTTTTAGCAGGCACAAAGATGTCCATAAAGGCAAAATGACGGTGTCCTAGAATTTTGTGCTGGGGAGTCAAAATGTGTAAATTGGAAGTTGGCTTTATTGTAAGACCACAGGTGTTTCAAAATACAAGAGACTGACAGGGAGGATGCCTGGTGTTGAGGAAGGTGGTAGCACTTTCAGGTCATTGTTGTCTTGATGTAAGTTAACTGTGTCTTCACCACGGTGTTTCCTCAGAGGCTCTGGATCCTGAAGAGAAAGGAGTTAGAAGTCAGCAGAAGACACTAGAGAAGCAGGAGGAAGCAAAGCAAATTCTTATTTTAGGGTCCTTCTTTCTAATGCTCAAAATTCTCTGAGCTCAACTTCTCCAAAAGAGAGTGTCATTCAGTGTGCAGGGTTACACACGAAACATGCTTCTCATGCTGGGTACCTCCCTGTTTTGGAAGGTTTCTTCCAGTATAACATACCAAAGATCAAGTCAAGCACTTGCAGAAGTAAACCACGTGGGGTGACAGCTCAGCCTTTCTCATCCTTCCACGCCTCAGCACAGGAAGGATGAGAAAGCTTGTATCCTCCATAGACTGGTGCAGAAGAGGGTTGTAGTGGGCCCTCACCTGTGAATAGCACACGATTTGGACAACTGATAAAAAAGCCAAACACCCCAACAAATAAGCTGTAGACCTTTTTCCCCATCTAGAGCAGAGTGTGCAAATTTGAGGTCACTCCCAGACACTGGCACAGAGCTCACCACCTACAGTTGGGGCTGAAGCAGAGTGTACACTAATCCAGGTCATGGAGAAAGCCGTGCAGATGTATTCATGTACCTCTTCTGTCTTTTCAGATAACCACACTATTCAGAGTAACTCCAGCTCTGCATTGTGAGCCTTAACAGCTGGTGCACCATTAGTGTATTGTAAACATTGCTTTTCCACATTATAATTTCTTTCCAGTTGACACTGAATTTCCTTCACCATTTTGCAGAACCACTTACTCAAGAGACCCATTTTCTACTCTTCACTTAAACACCATCATCACCCTAGGTAATTCTGTATCATCTGAAGTCTTGGCAACTACCCTACTGAAGTTCTTCCTCATGTCCCATATGAATACGATGGGTAGCACAGGTCAATGAGAAGGGAAGATACCTTCAGCAATCTCCTTGCACTTTGAAAACAAACCCTAACTCCCTACCTTAGGCTGACTGTAAATCTGTAACATGCTAGACCCAATTTTTCCTTGATGGATTTTAAGAGGTATCTTTGTAGAGGGACCTTGATTACTACATTTTTAAAGAAACACAGACCAGGTAAGACTTCCTTTTTTCCAGAGTCCTTCCAAGAACACTAATTGATCTGATGATATGAATTTTTTTTGATTTTTCTCTGACATATCCCACTTGTTCTTGTATTTCCCACTTCCACTGTACAACATAACAAGCCTATTTTGCCTCTTCCATTCCCCTGGGATGAGTCTGGTTCATGCAGTCAGAGTACAGAGTGAATAGTTCAGCACTGTCTGGACCTGTAGAATTTTTCTGTGGATTCCAGGTGGTTCTGGTGATATAAGTAAATAATAAATAACAAAAATAGAGTAATAAAATTATTTTTTGCAATGTATTCAGCTAGGACATCCTAGCCATGTCCCTCCAGAGTGGGTCATGTCAGTCAGCTGAGATAACCCTTTGGTTGTTTACCCATGACTCAGGTCTGGCAGGGAAATCAATCAAATGCCACAGCTGTTGTGTGAGCAAGATGCCTCTATCAAGTATCTCAGGTTTTCATTCTAGTTGGACACATTTCTCCTTCTATTCATCACGGTGATCACTCACCCCACTCATGTATGCTGGTGGCTTGCTCATCCACAGGGTGGACCAGGTGCAAACCAGAAGTACTGCAAC
Source organism: Oxyruncus cristatus (assembly GCA_013399855.1). NCBI lineage: Eukaryota > Metazoa > Chordata > Aves > Passeriformes > Cotingidae > Oxyruncus > Oxyruncus cristatus. The sequence goes on from VXAY01005682.1 coordinate 533,542, forward strand.
ACAGGCTACTTTTCATAGAATCATAGAATCAGACGGGTTGGAAAGGACCTCTGAGACCATCAAGTCCAACCCTTGATCCAACACCACCGCAGTTACTAGACCATGGAACTAAGTGCCACGTCCAGCCTCATCTTGAAACCCTCCAGGGATGGAGAATCCACCACTTCCCTGGGCAGCCCATTCCAGTGCCTGATTACTTTCTCTGTAAAAGAATTTCTTTTTAATATCCAACCTAACCCTCCCCTGGCACAGCTTAAGACCATGCCCTCTTGTCCTACTGCTGGTTGCCTGGGAGAAGAGACCAACCCCCACCTGGCTACAACCTCCTCTCAGGGAGTTGTGGAGAGCGATGAGGTCTCCCCTGAGCCTTCTCTTCTCCAGGCTAAACAACCCCAGCTCCCTCAGCCTCTCCTCATAGGACTCGTGCTCAAGTCCCTTCACCAGCCTGGTTGCTCTCCTCTGGACCTGCTCCAGCACCTCAATATCCCTCCTGAACTGAGGGGCCCAGAACTGGACACAGCACTCCAGGTGTGGCCTCACCAGCGCTGAGTACAGGGGAAGAATCTCTTCCCTGGACCTGTTGGCCACACTGTTCCCGATACAGATCTATTCCTTGCAGGTCTATTGTCTGAAGTATGAAAAAAAAAAAAAAAAGTAAATCACCTCTCCATACTCAATGAAAATAGCAAATGTATTTGATTTTTAATCAAAATTTGAACATTTATCTATTTGATCCCTATATGAGGTCACTCACATGAACTTCACCCACCACCTCTGTGCCTCACCTGCCAACACCAGCAGTTGCAGCTTCCCTGGTCGCTCCTGTCACTCAGGTAGCTCTTGCTCCAGGCATCTAGCCAGGGCGGATGCTGCTGGAGGCAATGCCAGCCAGGTCCTGCAGCTAAGTACAAACTCTGCTTAACGGAGAGCATGCAAAAGCCATTCTTTGAAGACGTTTTTGTTTCAGATGCTTTCTTTTGCATGAATAGCTTTTCGAAATCCTTAAGTAACCATCTGTCTAAAAAAACTGACTGTGAAGTGAACAGATAATATGTTGAAGCTAATAGTTTTCTTTCCTTCCTTGTCCAAGTCCCTCCAGAGGTTGGGAGGACCAGGAGTCCTTCATAGCTTCAAGAACCTTCCAAGGCTGTTACTGAAGGATCCAAGCCAAACCCACCTTGGTGCCTGGAATTCACAGCAGGTTTTGGGCTGCACAGCAGTTGCTGTCCCCGTGCCTGCAGGGGCCAAAGACACATCTCGGTTTCTGTTCAGTGGACTACTACACAGAGATGGACATGGCTCAGCCAGATCTCTTACATGGTCCCTGGGGAGCAGAAGGCATCACCAGATTGTCCGGTCAGTACAACCCAGACATTTCAAACATTAATACTTTTTAAGCTGAGACCCCTGTTGCTTCTAAGCAACACTTTTTTTGCATGGGGTTGTCTTAGTTTAACAGGATTACGACTTAGAAACTAAGAAACCTGAGGTGAAAGTGTGGAAAAGGAAAATACAGCTTTTTATTATCAAAATCTGAACAAACAACAAATGGTGCAATCAGAAACTTTCAGAGGAAACAAAACAAAGTCCCAATTCCCCAGGTGGGGGGGAATGAACCCCGTGGCAACCCGGGCAGGGCGGGGATGGCAGGACTGTCCCTGCCGTTCAACAGCTGCTCACAGCCACGTGTGCTCACAGCCAGCAATGAAAAAGTCCTTTTTTTCCCCACAGGCAGTCTTGAAAGCAGAATATCTCGCTCTGAGATGGGTCAGTCTCGCTCTCTCAGTTGTCCTCTGTCAGGCATCCCGTGGGGAAAAAAAAACCCACTTCCTCTCAGGAAAAGAAAAGGAGGCAGCCGAAACTGGGCTCCCCGACTCCCCCCCATCCCAAAAGAAACAGATGGGAGGTGGGGAGGGGACCCTAGGGGGAAAAAAAATAAGAATTCCAACATCTCTTTTCAAACCTATGACAGGGGTTAATCCCAAAGAAGTGCTCAAGACTCTACTGTCCCGTGACCCTCAGCCACGGTCTGGTGACCAAGAGAGTGGAAAAAATGATCTCCCCCAAAGAGCAAACGTTAGAAGAAACTGATTTGGAAACAAATTAACTGAAAATCTTTATTGACGAATATAATGTAAACAAAAAAAAAAAAAGAGAGAAAAACAAATGGCGGGGGGGGGAGGGNNNCACAAATGGCGGGGGGAGTAGGGGGATTTTCACCTTGTCAAAAACGACTTTTCTACCCAGTAAAATGTTTCAACAGATATGTTTAGCCTAGCCCTTCTTCCCATACTGAGACAACTCAGAAAATACTGCCTGACATGGATAAGATTCCCCGCACAATGCTCCTTATTTAGAGTGCTGTTTCTTCATAACCAGATTCAAAAACGCAGCCCAATGAAGCTAACCCTTATTCTGATGATGCGTAAAGAATGCAGAGTGGGAATGGAATAAACAAGAAGTAACAGCTCCAGTATTGATCTCGCTCCTTTTTAGACACTGAAGAGACCCATGTGGGTAAGGTGTGTTTTTCAGACAACTGTCTTGTCTGCTCTTGTGACTGGGTCCACTGCTTCGTCAGGCTTCCTGATAGCAACCTAAGTCCTAATGGGATTGTGCAGGAGGAAGCTTCTCTTGCTCTCCTGGAGACAGTAAGGCAGAACAGACTCAACATCTGCCTCAAATCCTGAAAAGGCACCCAAAAGCACTCTTTGGCTAGCTGTGCTGTACACCAGAGGGCTGAGGTGTTCACATGAACATACCTAGGTCACGTTCAGTCACTGAGTCTTCCCACTGCACTCACAAGCCATGGCTTAATATATGCAAGAAGCAGAAGCTGCTGTTTTCATTTCCAGGCAGATTTATTATTCCAGCCTAGCCCATCTTCCCTTTTGTCAGAGATTATGTGGTGTGCAGAGCTGAGATTGATGGTCTGTTTAAGCATGCAGCTAGCACCTGTCTCAATTACTGAAATGAGCTAATGAGAAAAGTCTAGGAAGCCTCCCTATATTCCACAGCATCTCCCAAACAGTCAAAGCTCTCTCACCAAGAGAAAGAGTTGCCCCTTCCTCACCTCCCTGTAGATAGTGGTCATCAGATTGCAACTTCCCGGTCAGGTTCCCCTTAGCCCTTAACAGCCAATTACAAATTTAAAGTGTGCCAGGGAGCTTCAAACTCCAGCGTGGCACAAATTAAAGGAATCTCACCCCACCAGCAGGAAACAGTTTTTCTTTGAAGTGACCCTCAGTGTACAGGCAGACTAGTAATGGCAAAAGGCAGATGGGCAGGTCAGCATCAATTTCCTCTGCTCTCAGTTGCTCCAGGTTTCTACCTAGTACTGATGTGACTTTCTACACTTAGAAACCTGAAAGAATTGCACAGAGAGTGCTGCAGGCTGCAGAGGCTGGGAAAGCTGGGGTTGTTTCGTCCTTGCAGCTGTGCAAAGGGCTGAGGGCTGCCAGCACCTCTATCTGGTTAGGGCAGTTCTCCTGTCAGGATGCTGAGAACAGCCAGCATCTGTACTGCAAGGGGCGATGGACAGACTCTGTCAGCCATCACTGCTGAGATGCCGGCACACGCTGTTGGCTGTAATGGTTGATCCTTCACATTTTGAAGGGACTATGAAAAAATGCGATAAAAAGTACATTATTTTCTGGAAAAAACGAGGTCTAATGAGGTCTTCCCATCTCACACATCAAAGCTGCTATTTGCAACTCAGCCATGCTTGCTATGCCATCCTTTGTCCTTTCTGAGGCTCCTTAGAGGCTACTTCTGAAAATCTGGCAAGACAACAGTCGGTCTCACCAGAGTTACACTGTTTTATATCTCTCCTTCCCTTTTATTGTAGATAATTAAGCAAAACTTAAAAAAACCCAAAAAACAGTTGTGCAGTACTAACAAGGATGCAGCAAATGCTGCTGTAGCTCCAGTTTTAAATGCAGGCTCTTCAGCTGTTACCAGCGCACAACGGGTTTACAAGTCACAGTGCCGCATTAGGAAAAAACATCTCTAATCTTACATAACCAGTCCTGAGAGGCGTGTTGCCAAGCAAGCACAGTTTAAAATCAATCAGGCAATAGCATAAAACATTTAGCACTTGGCTGAGTGTTTCTAGTTGCCCCTGCTTAGCCTCCATCCTGGGACTGACACAGGACCTGTGGGAAGGGCAAAGAGGAGAAAGCAACTGCTTTGACAACAGACTCCCATTCTCAGACAGGGCTGTCCCAACTCCAGGGAACAAGTAGAACCTCAAGCTCAGCATTCAGCTCAGCTTCATCCGAGGACAAGCCCATATCCATGCCAAACTGCTGTGACAGTGGTTACAGCGATGTAACCACTGCTTCTCTGTGTCCCTGTGTGCTTGCCCAAATATAGGGTTGCCTGGGAGCTACAGCTCTCAGTGCCTCAGTGGAAACCACCTCTCCCCCTGGATTGGTGCCAGCATCCTACAGTCTGCTCAGGGATCAAATTAATTCCTGCAGTAATTCCTTCACCCCTGATGTCCATCGGCAGGATGCAGCAATATCTCAGCTGGACCTGAGGCTCCTGCGAAACCCACCTGGGCACATCAAGTCTGTGCCAGCACTGAGGTGATATTTACACTTCCTTCCCAAGGAAATATAAAGCTCTGGAGAAATCTACCCTAAAAGAAGGGAGACTCAGATGAGATACAAGACAAAAATTTCTTGTGATGAGGGTGGTGAACCACTGGAACAGGTTGCTCAGAGAGGTGGTAGAGGCCCCATCCCTAAAAACATTAGAGGTCAAGCTGGACACAGTTGGACACCTGGTCTAGTGGAAGATTGTTATAGTTTAGTTAATTTGAGGGAGTGGGAAACCAAATTCCAGTAATGAATATTCATCCCACCACGTCATCCAAAAGCAGGAGGGAGCCATCACTTCCCCTACTGGAGCCGGACTAGGGGAAAATTTTTCCAAGGGTTTCAGGACCCGCCAGAAAGGTGTGTCCCTGGAGTGGGGCATCCCAGGAGCTTGAGGAACAGAAGATAAAGAGTGAGCACCGGCCAGAAGTGGCCCTCTCTTTACCTGGTGTTGGCTGCCAGACCACCATGGGCTCTCAGAGTCTTTGCTGGGGCACCCAGCCATCCCGTGTTGGAGCACTTTGGAGCAGTTTGGTTGCCCTGGCCCCCACGCTGCTGCTGCTGCTGCTGCTGCTTTCGGAGCTGTTTCGCAGTACACAAGCTTCGGAGTTGCTCCACAGCCACCAGCTCCCTCAGCCACTGCACCCGGAGCCTGTGAGCAATCCCAACTCCACGCCAGGTCCCCCCTGCACCCACGGTGCTGCTGCACTAGAACTCACACCAGCACCTCAGCAGCCTAAAACCTTTCAGATGAAATAGCCTTCCACGTTTTGTTTTAGCCTGGGAGGTGGGATTAGGTAACATCCTGCTACTATTGTTGTCGAGTTTTTTCCCTTTCTGGTAAAATTGTTACTTTTGCTTCATTCAGACTCCTCATAATTTTTTTCTCTCTATATATAATAAAGGGGGGAGGGGAATATATAATAAAGGGGAGGAGGGGTTATCTCATTAGAGGTCCCACTTCCCCAGTATATTGTCATTAAACAAGACAAAGAAGTGTCTGCTTATTGGGGGTTGGACTAGATGGCCTTTAAAGGTCCCTTCAGAGCCCAACTATTCTATGATTCTACGATTCTACGACTCTTTGAAATTCTGACTTCAATCAAGGGCTGGAAATATGGAAATATACAGTTGAAAATTAACTTACTTCCCTTGGTGAAGTTTTCTTTAACTGCTGCCCTTTTAACCAGTGTGATTCACATTTATGCACCAAGTATGTGTCCCCATTATCGCAAATTCCAGTAACATCAGTGGAAGCCGCCGGCTGAAGAGGCAGCTGTGAGGGACTGAAAAAGGTTATTAAAGTTATAAACGGCTTGAAACAACCCTGGGGGGCAGGGGAGGGGCCAAGGCTGGAAAGTGCACTGCCCCATTCCCCCCTTGCCCATCCCTGGAGCCTTTAGTCCAGCCCAGAATGGCTATGAGCCATCAGCACACCTGAAACCCCACCCCACACCCCCTGGATCTCTAACCCAGACCTGTACAGCTGGCAAACTGGAAGCCTCATCCGGGGACAGTGGCCACAGGAGTCCAGAGCAACAAAATCAGGACCAGGCAGCCACCACATGGTTCGCAGCCCTACCATTTCTTGGATGTATAGTAGTTGGACCTATGTTGGATTTAAGGCAGTAGCTATAATTTTCTCTTTCTTTACTTCTTCTCTCAGTTTTCTTTCCTTGATAATTGGGTAACATAAACCTGGATGGGTTGTGATTTGCTAAGTCAATGCTTTGTGACATGCTTTATGTTGATTGAATGATTGTTTTAAACTTTTGCCAAGTTCCCTTATTTTCCTCAGCTTGACAGTAAAAGTGTGTTACTTTGAAGAGTGTTGTAGCATTTTTCCCATGTGTGGCCTCAATGTATAAAAGAACTGAAGGCAATTTCAATAAATCCGCCATGCAGGTTTTGGAGCCCTGTGTATTTTTAATGTAAAACCCCGTCGATGAGCTCGTGATAAGAGCTTGGGGTGTTACAGCAGATCAGGTTTGCTGTTGCTTCCTTTCAGCTTCACGACAGAGCACGTTTTCCTCACAGAACTGGGGGGAAACAAGTACAGCTTTTATAACCTAACCGAAGTCATGGCTCATCCTGGACAGCCCTGCTCTGAGCTGCTACCCAGGAGATGGAATTTCTGGTCTATATTTGCAGTACTGTAAAAGCATTAGACAACAGCTTGAAGAATGTGTATCAACAGCACAGAGCATCTGTTCTTCTGCTGTATTTCCTGCACAGGTTTATTACTACATGTTCCTGGCTCAGAAAGGTAGACTTGCCATGGTGGAGGTAGCTGCTGAATTATAGCCCAGTGGAGAAGGATGATGTGGAATAGTGATTACCAGTGGATGATCAACAAAACTTACATCCTTCACGGCCCTGGCATTTTAATTAGATCTTCTTGAAGCAAGCATTGATATAAATTCCTGCTCACCTTGGAGGCTCAAAAGACAATAGATCTAACCCCTTCAGGGAGTGCCTCCTGGCCCTTATAGTTCATGCCACGATGTTCAGGAACACAGTGCCGCGTCCCAGTGTTAACTTCTGCAGGTGAATTCACAAGACTCCAAAACCCACGAAATAGCTATGGCTGGCCAGTGCAATAGTACAAAAACCCACAGTCATGGAATCATAGAATCAGCTCTATGTCCCACGGCTGTAGGCAGAGAGACACCAGCGACTCAGCTGCCCTTTATGTGCTGCCTTCACAGACAGGAAACTTCCGCAGGCAGAGGGGCTGTGCACAAGGCAGCAGCAGCTTAAATAACCTGCTGCATGTGGCTCACGACCTTCACATGGATACAACAGAAGGAGACTTCCCCTTAGGTTCATCATCGCAACAAGAACACAGGCAGGGTGTATCTCTGACTTGGGGATACTCCTTTTGACCATGGCCTAGGTTTTAGAACACATGTCAAGTAGCCCAAGGATTTTCAGTGTCAGTATGATCTCATAAAAGATACAAATTCTGTAGATTTCTCTGGAAAGTTGCCACAGCATTTGGAATCCACACGTGACTGCGCTGTATCTCACTTCCTCTCTGTTGAACTCAAACCAAGGTCCAAAAGTTGGTGCCCCAACAGAATTCATGCAGAACTCATTAAGGTTCCATATGGGAAAATCAGCCTTAAGCAATCTTTCCTGGGAAAAACTGTGCCAGATGGACTCCAGATGACTGCTATGGCCAGAATCCCAGTGAAAGGTATATGGAACATACATTGCAGTAGTACACGTGCATCACATATGAAAATCTATCAGATGTTATGTTCCCAGTGTGATCATGTAGATCCAAGACACTGAAATGCCAGAGGAGCAACTGGATTAGGTTGGAGACAAATGTAGTAGTCTTCCCTGATGATTACTTTTGGAGCAAAACTATACTCAACGGTCATTGTGGAGCAAACTGTCCCCAAGTCCAAAGGAATTAGAGGTATTCATGACTCCTCTCTACCGCTGCCTTCAATGGGAGAAGTATTTTGGATTGTGTCCTAACCAGCAAGGAGTGCTAGCAAGTCATTTTGGGAGAATATTCCAGCCGGTACTTGAGACACTTGCAAAATCTGTGTTTGAAGAAGGCAAGGTATGACATTCTGTAGCAGCAAAGCAGTGGTGGGAAGAGAAAGGTCTCATCACAGGCACCAAACGCACACACTCCATCGAAGTGTGAATGCCTTGGCATTCTTTAAATTTGCCTTTTCAGTGAGCATTGTCCTTGAAGCTTCAGATGTTCATAGAGATGAAAGACAAGGATTTCCCCAGGACTTTTTGCAAGATGTTTCAGTACTTTCTCATCCCACCTGTTTAACTGGCCCTAAAGAATGAGCCATTTGGGGTTTCAGTGCATCCCAGAGAATAATCCCACTGAAATTCCTTAGCTTCCCCCAGAAAAACAAGACGTAAGGATAGTCACAAGAGGATGTGTTGAGATGGAGAAGAAAGATGGACAAAACATAAACCCTTACCACCTGAAATCACAGTCTCTGCAGTCTGCATCCAATTCTTTTTGCATATGAAAAAATGAGAATATACTCTTATTTCTATTTTCTGTTTAAATGTAAAGCCAACTGTTCATGTGTTTTACACTTTCCAAACAATAGACTTAAGATAGGGTTATGGTCCACAGGATCCTTAGGGTTTTGCCTGATGAAAATCAGTCTAAACTCATCAGTCATGCCAATTCATCCCAGCTAAAGCTGTTTTTCATGAAGTGCAAATGTATTCTTCCTTGCCCTTCCTGTGTTGTAGTTGGAAATTACAGTAGCTTGAGGTGATAGCACTAGCACACCCCTGGCAAGCTTCAACTGACCAGCTCTGAGGTTAGAGCTGTGGCTGTACATACTAATTTGGATTCAGTAACTCTGTTTTGTCAACTGTGTTGAGCAGACTGTGCTGATTTCTGCATTTTGTAAGCTCAGCATAGTTTGCTGTAGGTTTTCCTCTTGGTGATCAGTAGAAAATGTCCCTATGGGACCCTGCTCTGTATTTCCCTGGATTAAATGAGATTTTTGGACTAAAAAAAAAAAATAGAGAAAAAGTCACTTTTTCAATACTATTATTACTCATTATTTATGAAGCAATGACTCCTATAAACCCCAAAGTCTGGATTCTCTCTGCCTCCCTTCTTCTGTTACATAGAAATGTAAGAAAGAGGAGAATTACTGACCCAGTTATTCCAGTAATTTACAGAACAGGGGGACTACAAGAGGTGGATAAAGATGGCAGACTAACTGCTTGCCGGCAAGATGCATGTAATGAAGACAAGTTATTTTGTAAGAGAGAATCTGTACTAATCAAGCAAAGAAAAATTTACAAGAGACCCATAAAGACTGGTATAATATAGAGGTATTTTGTCAGTAGAAGAAGAAAGAAGAAGAAGAAGATTGGCAGTGATCTAGCACCAAAAAGCCAGACATTTGGAGTTCAAAAGTATTCAAAAGTATCTTTAATTGGACAGCCCTATGAATGAGGTAAGAGCCATGAAATATGGAAGGGTTCTTAATGAGACGTTGTGGCATTTCTTCAAAAAATATGCCCCAAAATGTTAAACACTGTGGTTTTCCATTAATGAAAATGTGAAAAATCGGAACACTTAAACATTGAGGAGAAAGGTTTGATTTTCCTTTTGAAAGCAAAAATTCTCTATGAGAACAAACATCTGCTGAAAAGAAAAAAAGAACAAAACCACAAAACCTCCCAAGCTGAAAAGAATTTCTGCTAAGAAGCAATTTTAATGAAAAATCTTACATTTTTCAGTAAGGGCCAGATGGGGCCTACAAAAGTCAATCTTAACTAAAGACGGGTACATAACACTCAGAAAATTCTACCTTAGAAATAATAAAAAAAAAAAGCAAACCAATTCTTCTGGAAGAGGTGGCTGTTGAATACACACACTTTTTTTGCTGCCATACAGTGATGCTGATAGGAAAACTTGTGGAAGGGCAAACATGAGGAGGCAGGCCAAAATGATAGGACATTATGGTTAGTAAGTAGTGTAGCTGAGGAGAAATGGCTTGAATAATCTGTAGTCATCCCACAAACATTTCACTCGAAGGAAATGGAAGGAATTGATCCATCTGGCTGAAAAATACCTAGTTGCCAGGAATGCTCATTGAAATAACTGATGCTACCTTGAATTGCAGAGGGGAACATAAATTTATCTTTCTTATTAATTTCCTTGCGCTTGTCCACCTTTTATTTATGACGGGTTTTTTCTCCCATGGACTAGCTGTAACAGACAGAGGACAGTTTTTTCCCAAGTCCTAACAAATACCCTGGAGGTACTCTGGAGATTCTCTGCATGCCCCGTGTAATGCAGAAAGCCTAGGAGTGACTCATCTGCGTGCTGTGCTCCTAGTGCCTTAGCTCCCAGCGCGGCACCCTGCTCTGATGACTGGAGATGCTTTTGAGGCAGGCACGCTCCACTTGTCCTAACCTAGCCAGAGCTTTGGGGCTCAGAGCACCAGGGAGTGGGGGGGAATGCGTACAGGGAAGCTCCTCAGGAAGTCTAGATCCTCAAAGGCCCCTACCATTCCAGGTAAAGGAAAGGCATGATCTTGAAAAAAAAAAAAAGGCATCTTTTTGTCTCCTGTCCTTCCTGTCCGGGGGAAGAGGTCTGGATCCCAAACTCCTTTTCCTTTTCACCTTGCTCATCAGTGTCCCAAAAATCAGATCTCTTTTTCCTCACAATAGTGAGGGGATCACCAATCTCCTTCTATATTCCTACAGGGAAGCAGAATTTTGAGATTGCTTCTCACAAAGCAGTCTATAGTGGAAAAGTAAGACAATTTCCATGTAAAGACAATATTAAAGGTAGACGGGGACAAATCAGGCCTGTGGTGTTCAAGAAAAATCTCCCAACTCAAATCAACGAAGGGTTGTGCTTCCAAATTAATTGCATGCTTCTGTCCTTAGCATCTGGGCATGGAATCAAAACTGATGAGCCAACAAAGCAGCACTGAGCTGCTCCTATGAACAGTCACCATCAATAATGAGATATACTAGGAGAAGTACTCTTTGAAATTCAAATCACAAGGAGCATCATTTAAAAGGGAACTCAGGAGAAGCAGAAATACCATGCACCACACATTAATTGTCATGCATGTGACAAAATCTTCTGTATTGCTTTCACTTAGCAGCATTAAATTTATTTGCATATTATTAATGCCATACCAGGGATGAAGTAATTAAACTGGCAGCCCATTTCTTCTGTACTGGAGGCCAGGCCTTCAGCTGGTGTAAATCAGAACAGCTGCACTGCAGTGACTTGGTTTTACAACCAGTTGGGGAGCTGAGCCATTTATTCTAAAAAGGGAGAGCTGAAAAAAAAGTCAAATCCTTCATTACTCTATGTTGTTCCTTCTGCCCCAGAGTAAGGGTAAGCAAGCAGGGGTAAAGTCCCTGCTGACCTGGAACCGCTCCTCAAGCACATTGCAAGCAATCTGGAAACTGCTCCCAGCAGATTTAACAAATTAAATTTGGAAGGTTAAATATTTAATAACATGCTAGTGATTTCTTCCAAATGGGCACACATAGTCGCTGCTCTATCCTATTCCTTTTATAACCAAATTCATCAGAAATAGTCACAGATCTGTTTTGACAGAAATACTATATTATGTGTGCAGAAAAAGAGCTGATGCAGAGCTCATCACCCTGTCTTCCACTTTTAAGCCCTCTAGCCTTTTGCCTGCCTTCCAGCAAAACATGCTCGTACCTCTGTGACAGCAGGAATGACTCCACCTACATCCACAGCACCTTTCACATTGTGACTCCAAATGGCAGATCTGGCCCACGGACAGGAGCAGATGTCAAGTGGATGACTGCAGTGATGGCATGGCCCTTTCAAATTGTGGGTGTCCTGATGCTGGATACATTATTCTTCAGTGGGTGGCACGAGAGATTTGGGCAAAGCCAAAATGTCACATAAGGCTACCTAAGGCCTGTTTGAAAAATCCACTGAAGCTAAAATAAGCAGTTTACTGGAGAAAGGGCAGTATTTCTCATATGAAGACTGTGCCCGCCCTTTTTGTATATGAAGGGAATAAAATATGCCTTAAATGTGGGGAGATGGAAGAAAAGGGGAGGTTTGTGATTAAGTCCCCCAGGTAAGAAGGGCACAGAAGGTGTGTCATAGAATTAGGTTGTTTTTTAACTAGCATAGCTGACATCAAATGAAGATAAGAAGTGACAAGTTTGCAAACAACCAGAGGGAAGGGGTTCTCCGTACAGCAAGTTGCAGATCTGTAGAGGATCTTGACAGATGTGCAGGTGAGACAGCTCATATGAATTCCAGAGGAGATGGGATAGGTTTATGGAAGAGGTTCAGTGAAGGATACTGAATGGATAAAGATTTTGCCTGGAAAAGCCTGAGCTGCAAAGTGCTGGGAGCTAGTATAGAGTTTAAAAGAAATATCACCATGTTTGCCATGTTGTAGCTATCTCTCGGCACATTTTTGGTCACATTTGGAGACAGACCTTTAGTCTGATCCCAGATCGCTGTTCTTAAGCTTCTGTGGCATTCCAAACTGCCAAAGGTATTAGACATACATCATCTTATTTTCCTCCCCACCAGTGAAACCTGATTGCTTCTCATGGAGTTTTCTGTAACTTTAATCAGCTTCTCACTCTTGCTATCTCCCATGTTCAGCACCTTCTCTTACGACAAGCAGTTTTCCATTGTCTGTCCAGGTGCAGCCAACACTGAGGCCGGGTCCTGTCATGCCTTAACTGGTCTGCAAGCTCTTGGCTGACATTCTGAGGAGCAGTGGGACTGTGTCCTTACTGTGCGAGATGCAGCAGGAGACTGGAGGTGGAAATCTGAACTTCTCTTTATTTTCACAGCCTGTTAGTGTAGAAAAAAAAAGGCCTTTTCGTTTGTTTCTTGCCAACCCCAAAGCATTTTTCCAGTGTTACAGGACAAGGACTGACTAGTATAAATCTGAAGGATGATGGAGAATTTGGAAACCATCATGCCATTTGTGCACAGCTGCTGTTGATTCTTCTAAGCTACCAGGTTTCACCCACACTGTGTAGACTGCAGGCAGCAAGAAAAGAGCACGGCATTCTCCTTAAATCACAAATGCCAAGATGGAAATCAAATCCACAGGGCTCATCTCAGCTCCCTAACTATTGGGGCATCTGTGAGAGACTGGATTGTTAATGGTTAATGACTTAAAACAACTGTAGAGGCACCAGGGTGCTTTGCCTCAGCCTTGAGGCCGACAGGAGGCAAATCCTGCAAGGCTGGATAGTGGTTTCCAGCCTTGGTAATTGTCATCCTTTATCCAACTCTACTCAGTTGTAAAACTTTCCCCCTTCCCCTTGGGGAAGGTCTGATGGGGCATAACTGGATCAACTGTGGTGACATGAGAGGCAGCTGTCATGTCTTAGAAGGGATCATAAACCATTCAAGAGCCCCAAATCACCGCCAGACACATCTTCCGAGGCCTAAAACTGGAGGACTGAAAGCTCCCTCCAGCCCAGGGGAGATAGCAGGCATTCCCACCTGGCCTGAATGTGTATCAACCCACTGGACATTGCATTTCACAGGTTTCTTCCCCCACACCTGTGGCAGGATGACCTACCCAGATAAGGCCTAGAATCTGGTCAGAGAATGCAAAGCTATCACACAAGTACCTGTGGTGAGTTACTGCTGGTGCCAGGGTGCTGTTCTGGTGTTGCATTACTCTCAAAGCAGCCTGGTTCACCAAACTTCAAACACACATCCTGCTTTTTGAAGTAAGAGTTTACAGATAAGCTGCCTGCTGGCCTGTAAATCTATGACTACCAGTCCGTCACTTTATAACTATAAAAGCCTAGTCCTACTTTCATATGGCAGATTCTTCCACGTACATTCTCGAAGTGTGTGGATCTTCTCCTGTGAAGCAGGGATGCCTGTTCATGGTTACTCCCCAGGGCTTAAGTGAGGTGTGTTACATCAATCTCTACTTAACGATTGTTTCTTTTACAAGCTTTGATACAGTGCACTATACTACTTCATGCTATCACACAGTGCTAGTAGGTTTTACACTGTGCAGTAAATAATTCTGATTAACATCTTTCATCTGCTCACTTGTCATTTGTCATACTAAGTAATGCATTTTATATAAGCATATCTGATTTGGCATCATTAAAACCCGGAAAGTGATTTATGAACACCTCTGTAATTCCTTAAATTTAAACCGCTGGCATAATCCGAGGCTAAGATTGGATTCAGGGGCACCCAGGCTCCTCTCTGAGAACAAGTTTAGAAAGTGAAGGAGTCCTTTCTGCACCTCATGACTCAATGGCAGGGCCCCTTTAGCAACTTTTGTCTAAGCCTTCCAGTCCCCCTCCTTCCCCCCACCAACAACCCCCCAGGCATCCAGACCATCACTTCAGCCAATGGACAACTAAATTGCACCAATCAAGTCTCATCATAGATCCATGGGTGGTGATTATGAATCTTTCTACTCTTATCCTTTCTTTCCCTTCCTTTCTTTCTTTTTCCCTTATCCATATCCTTAAGTGCTTTCATATTGCCATATTAGTATAGATAATAATATATAGATAATAATAATAAATGGCTACATACCTGCTTTCCATTGCAACCAAACAGTTCTAAAATAAACCCTATATATGTACATTTACAAACACCCATCATTCAGTGTTGTTTCACTGTAATCCACCCCAAGGGATCTATTAACAAGAATCTGGATTGCTCTCGCCCTCCTGGGGTGGGTCATAACAGCATCCTCCTGCCTCCAGACACTACTTCAGAGAGTTAGAGCTCTCCCAGCTGACTTGTGTTGAGTCCATTGACACTGCTTGAGTGACACAGGGCTTCTCCACAGGCCCAAGGATCTTTCTTTAGGGGCTGAACCAATCCAATGTGAACAAGATGCAATCCATTTAATTCAACTTAATCCATTTAATTCAACTTAATGTCAGCCCAATTAGGCATCAACATGTATATAAATATAGGTCCAAGATGCTCAGTGGGACTAGATGCCTCCCTTCAACCCCTGCTTTTACTGTCCTGGCCACTTAAAATATCAGATCTTTGGGGAAAGGACTGATTGGTCTCTTAGCATGTTTATACACATGTCCCTACATACTGGGAGCTTGAGTAATCCATAAGACAAACAGTAGGGCAATTTTCATGGCACTCAGCTCCAAAGCAGTGCCTGATTCAAACAAAGCACTTATGTTGCAGTTTCAGTGGATGAAAAGGAATTTAAAGTGAGATGCCGGACAACTCAGGAGATCCCTAATCATATCCAAGAGGAACCTTTATTATCTCAGATATTTATCTGTTCAAGATCTGTGGCACCTAAATATGGTCACCAATGACTGGTTCCTTCCCTTAAAAAAAAAAAAAAAACAATCAGAAGGTGGCTTTACCATGTTTCGTGTCTGACAGATGTCCACATCTCAATTAGCACTAGCCTGTGCCTTTCCTGTCTGCCTCTGAAGGCCAGCAATGCAAGGCAGTACAGAAATTATAGAGTTCCCTCCCTCTTGGAGCTGCCCAAACTGGTCAAAGAGCTGCCTTACAAACAGGGAAGCATTGATGCCAGTGCTTGCAGTAAGGCTTCCTGGAAGAATCCCAAAAAGTTCAAACACTAGAACTGCACGCAGTGAGATGAGGCACAGATGGCAAAATAAAAGCAATGCAATTTTTTTTCTGAGACTCTGAGTCTCTCAGCTCCTGGACATATGAAAAATTGGGCCACTTTAGCAGAATTCATGTAACTTGTCTAAAGCAAAAGAGATAAAGACAACCCCTTCCAGAGACTGGGCTGAGGACTTGAGTATATAAAATGTTGGTCCTGTATCATTTTTCCTAACAGGTCCTTGCAAATTAATGTAGTGCCAGATGTAAAGACCTGTTTACTTCATCCTCCTAGCAGATGATATCTAGCAGCCACTCTTTCTTGGTTCACATTAGGCAGAGAGTGACAGTGACTGCATTTGTATTTTTCCCCTATTACAAGTAAGCACGCATACCGAGCTTATAAGAGCAAAGAAGAGTTCAAAGCAATGAAACATTTGATCTTGAGCTAAGTTACATCATTCACTCAGCCAAAAAATTCTATCTCGTCCTTTTCAATTTGCCATGAATACAGAATAAGAAAAAAAAATGCTCAGCTTGGGTTAACCAAACTCTCATTTTTATTCTGGTTTCAGAACTATCAACAAGCAAATCAACATAAACTTCAGCACCCAAACAGCTCAGTCATTTCAGCTAACCAATTTTTGTTTTTCAGAAAGTTAAAAGCACTCCTGGCTACACCTTTCTGGTTGGATCCAATTACATGGAAAGATTCTTCTTGCCTTTGGCAGGAAAAGATTACAACTTTGGGCTGCTTCCTGATTGCTCTGTACCATCACTCTGAATCAAGCTACGTGACCACACCAGTACCTATGGTGCCAGGATTTTTGACAGACAGAACCCTTATGTGCTGATCCACAAGCCAAAAGCCCTGCACCTTTTACAGCACAGGGCCCTGGACCCTGGTTGTGCCCTCTGAATGATGAACAATTGGTTGTTGTAGACCTGAGGTTTTGTATTTTGGGGGTTTTTTTCTGGCTCATTATCATTGTAAATATCAGCTCTCAGCATTTCTTTCCCAAAACCTTCACCTTTCCATTCCCTCTATCTCCTGCTAGCTCTGTACCACAGCAAGATCACTCCACAACCACACACCCAAGTTATTAAGGCTGAGCACATCTGGCCTATGTCACTTAACCCAACAAGCATTTTCACGTTCACTGCAGTCTGCTCCTGTTGAGCCTCAAGTGACCCTGGGGGCAGTCTACCACTCAGCTATTGCTTTAGAGTCATTAACTGATATTTTGTTCCCTCTGCAGCAAAAGATTCTCAGTGATGAACAAATAAGGAGACATTCATAGAGCCAGCAGGAGTCTTCAGCAGAAGGCATGGAGGGAAATATTTAAGCCAGGTTCTTCTGCTGGAAGAAGGAAGTCTCTTTGTGATCATGTAGAAAATGTGGGCTCCAGTCCTGTACTGGGAACAGGGAGAAGGAGTAGCACTTTGTCTATCCTCTCTCCTTCTTTTTCTGGTGATAGGTGGTGCTGCTGCTCTTCCTAGAGACCAGGAATGCACTTGCAGGTTACTGTCTTTACTACTCAGGGTGTCCTGAGCATACAGCACATCATAGATTATCAGATTTTGGACAGCTGAGGTCCACAGCATAACATTTCTCCCACCAGCTCCCATGAACATTTTAGCACATCAGCAGATGTACCAGCTAATGATGCTCCCCAAATCCTCAAGGCTACCACAAAGCTCGCCCTCTTTCCCTGAAGCACTGGATGTGTGGTTTCCAGACCAGGACTCTCCCCTGCTCCCATGCTGTGGTGGTTCCCATGTGGTTTTGGCCAGGAAGCTTTCAGAGCAGTTCTCACTCCAAGGGCTCTCACAGACGAACTGCTGACAGTGGTGCAAAACACCCAGAGGAGAAAAGAGCAGGAAGGTGATCAGGACTGTGTGACTCCCCAGCCAGGTGCTGTTCCTTAGGGTGCTTCCACTGAAGTCAGTGGCCAATTGTTTGGTCAGCATCAGTCCTTGTAAAAGCCCTGGTCAGAGCAACTAGCGGTGAAATTACTTCCCCGGACCTATAAGGAAATATGCCTGCAAAGTCTCATCCCTTCCTTGACTTCTGCAAACTCCCATGTTGTAAGAAAAGCTGTTTGTACTTCTCTTGTAATTTCTGCTTCCAGCTGGTATTTCTTCTTTTACATCCTGTCTTGATGTCTCCCAAATCCCTACTCCTCACTGAGAGCAAGACCCATGGAGGTTCCCAAGCCAACATGGGCTGCCCTGCATCCCTTCCATTTCTCCTTCTGCTCTAGGCAGCCTTGCCTTTAGGTCTTTCTCTTTGCAATGATTATTCTTGTTATTATTATTTACCAGGTATTTGAATGGTAGCTTCTCAGGAGCTCAGGCCACAGCTGAGCCCTGCTCAGAGGCCCTGGGGAGCAATTATTCAGAACCCTGCTATCAAAGCAAGAAGGGGTCCCTGACTGCTACGTAGTTCGTCCTAGCAGGTTGCTGGCATACACTTAAAACAGCAAGCAGCTGCAATGAGCCTCCAAGAGGCACCAAACCTAAGGGATGTGGACTTTTTTCCTCATCTGCCTTGCCCCTTTCAAACACCTCTTCATGCTGCTCTCCGTCAGTGCAATGCTTTGCGCTTTTGTCTACACAGAAGCTTTCCTACTGAGGTGTATCTGCATCAGCCCTGGAGAAAAGTGCCTTTAACATATAGCATGAACCTCCACAATTTCTTCCCACCTACAGCTCTTGCCAAGAAGCTGTGAAATGTGCTGGCACAATGCATTAAGGATGCATTGCACAGCCTGGTGTTGAAGAGGACTCTCAGTGATGCTGCTAGACCTGAAGAGAAACCTCCAAATTCCAGACTAGTCTGCTGCAGTTCACTGCACCACAAGCCCCTTTCTATTGCTCTTTGAAAAATTTTCTCCAAAAATCAAATTGTACCAGTGAACTGCAAATATCAAAATCAAATCAGGCATAGTCATTAGCCTCCTAGCATCAGGAATAGGCCAATTTATGCCAAGCTTAGTGCAATATGGAACTGTCATAATTAACTCCAGTTAGAGTATTGGTAAGCTCTTGTATGGTTTTAGGCAAGAAAAAAGGCAAAGTATGCCCTGGTCTGTAGCAACAGTTAAACCCGCCATGGTTCTTGGATTGTAATTGTTTCACTACTTAGATTTTCTTGGTTCTGCTTTAAAATTCAGCTAAATTAAATGAGACCTGATTTCCTCACGGACACAAAGTCCTATGGTCTTCCCAGACTGAATGAAGAATGTGCTTAGTTTGGTGCAGGGAGAATGGGAAAGGTGGAGGAGCAGTGTTAGAGAAAATTATTATTTCCCTGATGTCACTGAACCTCATCTTGATAACAGTATAGAAAACCCCCACATTTTGGAAGTGTCAGAAGGAAACAAACAAGCTCACAGGATCTGGCTGCCTGGAAGCAAGACAATTTGACTTGATGACCCAGAAATCCTTTCCCCACTCCATTCTGTATAAAAGCCATTTTTTTCTTCCACGAAAAAAATTCTAACAAATCTTTTTGGCTTTCCTCCTATTTCACAAATACATTTGGTCACTAAGAAACTGTATTTCACCAGGAATAAAAAGCAGTAATTTGCTGTCCATCCAAGCGAGCTGATACCTTCATTCAGTGGCAGTAATGCCTGACGAATTTGCCATGCTAGAAGTCCTTTGGTTGCAAGCCAGCCCCCCTACAGTTATGTTCCTGTACAAGGAGAACAGAAAGATAGCTGTTTTCCTAAAAGTCTTACTTGGTAAAGACATAATGAATGTGATTTAGAGGCTTCTATTCTCAACAAAGGAAAGGTGAAAAACACTTTAGAGAATAGGGGTGACCGTAATTTGGGGCTATTTTTTTCTGCTGATCACATAGACATTCTCTCCCAGTGTCTATTACATTAAGGAGGAAACCGTTTTCTCTAAGATACAAAACCTCCTTGCAGTCTGGAGCAAGTCAGCAACGAACAAGGTACCAGATATTTAGATGGAGGGAAAAATATTTTGTGAATACCACTAGGATACACTGAAAGCAAGTGAGAGTTCGAAAGAGAATTGAAATGTTGTGGGAGAGCAGAGACTGGAGGGATTTTCTGCTTAAAATCCCTATGATGGGCTCGAGTTCATTAATGCGTGTTTTAAATCTTGAAATTCTTTAAACATTCTCCTTCAGCAAAGATTTGGCATGGCTTATTTTGGGAGTATGAATAAGTAGTAATAATAACAGGGAGAGAAAACACCTTAACCCTGAAAGAGAGGTGGAGGCAACCAACATGCACCAGGGTTGTACATACTGGTCTCCCTGCCGTGGCAA
The DNA here is from genome assembly GCA_013399855.1 of Oxyruncus cristatus. Classification (NCBI taxonomy): domain Eukaryota; kingdom Metazoa; phylum Chordata; class Aves; order Passeriformes; family Cotingidae; genus Oxyruncus; species Oxyruncus cristatus. Next base: position 553,535 of record VXAY01005682.1, read on the forward strand.
AGGAAAGCGGTGATCTAAAAGGGGCATGTGATCTCCGAACAACACTTTGAGCCATGGATGTTTAAGAAAAGTGGTGACAGAGAAGCTTTCAGGCAAATGACTTGGCTATCAGGCCTGTTAGGGATGGAAAGAGGAATGAATGAACACTGCTTATGCATATTATGCAGTTATTAGGAAAGCTGGGAACACCCCTCAAAGCCACAGCCTGGTGTGCTCGTCACTACGCTAAAAAATAAAACACAAATAAAATAAAGTTCTTCAGACCTGCTAGAGCTTCCCCGACGCCCTGGGGGGCTGTGCCATGCTCCATGCTGGCAAGTGCCCGTGTGGGTGGGGGAGCAGTACCGGGGGCCCTCTGCGGCAGGGCCAGGTGTAGGGTCAGCCAAGCTGGGGCGAGCGGACTCGATGCCTCTGAAGGGTCGCTGAGCTCCGGTGGGTAGGCAACAAAGGAGATCCCTGTCTAGGAGGAAGGCCCAGGGATGAGGACGAAGGATGGGGGAGGAGGGGGCACAGAAGGGCGGGTTTTGCCATACTCCCCCGAGGTGGGGGCTACACAACAGGGGATGGAGGCTGTTCCTGCTGCAGAAGGAAAGTTGAACGCGCTGGCACGCAGGGCTGGTTCTCCTGCCTCTCTCCTTCTCCCTCCCTCCTCCGCCTCCTCCTGCTCCTCCTCCTCTTCCCCGCGAGTTGAGCGCACCGTACAGCCAGGCGGTGCAGGCGGCGCAGCCCGACCGGCCGATCGCCCTTTCCCGGTTCCGGTCCCGCTCCCCGTCCCGCTCCCCCGCCGCCCCCTGCCGCCGCCGCCCCCGCAGCCGGGATGC
>VXAY01005682.1:554600-576562 GCA_013399855.1 Oxyruncus cristatus
ACCGCGGCGCCCGCAGCCGCCGCGGCGGAGTCTCCGTGGGGAGCCCCGGGGAGCGCGGGCACCGGAGGGAGCCTGCCCGCGCCGTGCGGCGCGGCGCCGCCCGCAGAGGTGCTTCTCCGCTGCCCCGGTAGGAGCCGAAATTAGCATAATCTGCCCTGCCCGCCGGGGTCTGGGGAGGGACGAGCTTTTCCAGTGCCATGGCGAGGTGTGGGTTGGGAGCACTGGATGGGAGAGTGTGCACGGGGTCCTCCTTTTCCCTTCCCTCCTCTTCCCCATGAGGAATCCCCTCCAGCGCAGTGTGGCAGAGCATCTTTCCCTCCCAGCTCCCGGACACCCTGCCAGCCCACGGTAGTCTCTGGCCCGGGAAGGGGGAGATGCGGCGATGCGCGGCCCCGTGCGGGCTGCGCGGTAGAGCCGGGGGCAGGCGGTAGAGACACTGGGCTCTTGGCAGCCACAGCTGCTCGTTTCCCTCACCATCCTGCTCCAGAGGCTCCGGACTGAATTTCTTTTCCTTCCCATTCTCTAGTTTGCGAGCAGTGATAGCTAAGGTGAAGAAAGGGGTGGTTGAGGCAAGGAGACAGCAGTGGTCCCTGCTATTCGGTGGCAGAGAGGGGTTGACCTTGGGTAAGTCCCTCATGCCTGTCCCATCCTTCTGGATCGGGTATCACTAAAGCATCCTGCGAAGGGGTCAGCCCTTCGGTAGGAAGAAGCTGGTAAATGCATTGAAACCTTTCTGGAATTGGCAATTCAGGAGTGCAAGCCTTCCTGAACAGGACTGGTAGTGCTTGCTGGTCAGGAGTGCGCTGCAGGAGAAGAGGTGCAAGGGTCTGTGTGGGACTGGTGATGGTGATGGGGTTTCACCGCCGGTAAGAACATGGAGCTACCTAGTGGCAGGAGTTGCTCCGGAGATCAATCTGTTGAACTGTGTCTTCAAAATCACTGGAGGGAGGCTGTAGCCTCAGTGTTTAATGAAAGAGAAAGAAGAAAAAAAAAAAATCTGAACTTTCCAGGGAGATTAAATATTCAAATTACAATTAATTAGACATTAATCCAGCGTAAACAGAGCATTAATAACAATTAAAAGGTGCTTTGATATTCTTAAACTCAAGATGATGCATTAACTGGTGCTTACAGGGGGAGTTTTTTGTATTATAAGATGCAGTCAGAACAGAGAATGCACTTTTCTACATTCATGCCTTTAAATGATTTGCTCTTAATTATAGTTAATGAGCTATCATCTTCAAAGTAGCTGCATGTAGATGCTCCGTATTAATTTCAAATTACCTCACTCCTAAGAATAAGGCATTTCTGATTTTACAGGATAAGCTGACATTTTATTGGCAGTTTGGTAACTACAGGTCATGCCAGGGTGCATGTAGGATAAATGCATTTGTAGGAATTAAATGAAGTCTCCTTTTATTAAGGAGGCAAGCAGACATCTCACACCACTGGTTCCATATGCTCTGGAATAAATCTCACACACACGGGAAGGTTCTTCCTTATACAAATGAAGACATAATGCAGTACGTAGTGTATGCAGGCACCACCACAACACATTGATGAAGGCTGCTCTCAGGATTTAAAATGCTTTTGCTTCTGAGGATGGTATTAGAGAAAAGGTGCAACATAGTTGAATGAGGTTTTTTATCTTTCTCTCTAGTGTAAATTTGTATCTGCAGCCAGCTATAATTGCTTCCAGGAGAGTTTTTTAATACCGCCTGTATGGTTATTAAGATTGTGGATTGCATACTGGGATTTCCAAATTTTGTTTTCTTCACTTTGAAGATGAATTTTTACAGGTTACTGTTGGATTGTGCAAATGGAAAGGAACTGCAGAGGTGTGTACAGGAGGAAAATACTCTGTGTGTTCAGTGGCTTTGCTTTGACAAATATGAATAGTGCCTCTGTGTAAGTGTGTCAGTATAGCTGTTCATGTCCTCTGTCTATCAAATCAATGGTTTCTGAATATTCTTCCTCTAGTAAGAGTTGGAAACTACCTTTGAGTAATGGGATCACAACAAAATTCTCCTCTTCAGATGTAATGCCTGTGACCTTGAGGATTTAGGTGGAGCTGGTCTAACCTGTAGCAACTAAAAATCAAAAGATTTTGTGCTTTGAATTTGGTGTCATAAAATCAAAAGAGTGACAAACTAGTTATTTTCACTGGACTAGCAAAGACATTTCGAAGCAGTGGTGCAGTACATGAGTGGTGTGAGTCCATGCATGCCTTTAGCACTTCCAGTTTTATATATGGCATCCCTATAGATGTTTATCTGTATATGTGTATCTATATAAAACCTGAATGTGCAAAGTTCCCTCATTTACCCACCATCCCAATCCATGCTATAAAGTATTTTTGTCCTTACGCTCTGAGATTTTAGTTCACTGGGGCACAAGAAGATTGAACTGACTGTTCACATCAAGTTGGCATAATTCTAGTAGGGATGTATGTGCTTGGACTGAGTGCTCAGACCTGTTAAAAATCCCCAGAGAGAATGAAGAACTTTGAAATTTTGTTTGCAAATGGATCATTTCCTTGGAAGACAATCATAGAATCATAGAATGGTTTGGGTTGGAAGGCACCTTAAAATCATCTTAGTTCCAAGCCCCTTGCCATGGAAAGGGATACCTTCTACTAGATCAGGTTGCTCAGGGCCCTATCCAATCTGACATTGAAAACTTCCAGAGGTGAGGCATAACAAAAGAGTTCAGCTCCTCTAGGAGGGACCTGACTTTCCTAGATTCCTTGAGACATCCAGCCTTGTGTCAGGTCCTGTAGGACTGATGTGCTCAGCATGCTTCTTCAGGACATCTCACACAGCAGCACCCTGCTACATGCATTGTCTTATCTAGTCCTCTCCCCCGCATCACCCACCCACCTACCTTCCAGCTCCTATTCTTGTGCTCTTTGCAACAAAACAATCTCTCTTCTTCCAACTGCATGTACCTTGCAAGATCATGGAGACAATGGTGTGTTGTGGATATGCTGCCAGACCAATGTCTGTGCCTCCCATATAAAAATTTCCAGAGTCCTGTGTTCCTTCTCCTCTGAGAGGCAAGAGGTGATTTTTCGTCATGTTCAGGCAATGACCTGAGTCTAATGCACCTCCTTGTTCATTTCCCTTCTGGTTTCTGCAGGGAGGGGTGAGTACAGGGTTAAGAAAGACCTGTAAAGGTCACTCTATGCCCACTGATGCTACTGCTCAGTGCTTCCCTGCCTGCCCTATCTGCCTCCAGCTACCAGTCTCGCTATGGCTAAATCACTTATTCTGTAAAGCTTTTGTCCCACAGCATATTCCTAGCTCTGCAATTCTTCTAGAGCCTGATGAAGCACAGCTGATTTTATTGCCCCAGCAGTGACAGCTTAATCTAATCATCCTCATCCTAATGAACTGGCACTAGCAATTTTACAGTATCACAGAAGCGTTTTTCGAGCAAAGTGACTTACAACCCTGGGGTGCTTTGTTTGGGGCAGGAAGTACAGAAACCTTCATTTTGCACCAAGTCTGCAGGCTGTCTTCCTGTTCTGTCATCTCTTCATTTATCATTCCTGCTTCAGGAATATCTAAAGTCCCAGCCGGCAGCATAGCACTGGTAGGTTACACGCAGAAGAAGTGCGAGGCAGGTATCTTGTCCTTCTTTGCTTCCTGCATGCAGTGTGGGAATGCAAACAGAGCCAGATAAGCAAGTTGTGTGCAAGAATCAGGTACTCTGGGGGCTTGGCTGCCCATCAGGAATGAGACTTAAGTGAGTTAGTAGGGTCAGTCCCGGATCCACATTTGGGTGTTCCTGTGTGTGGGCCAGCCTGGTCACAAACACAGTTAAACAGGGATTTTAGGCCAAATGGGAGGCACTGGAGTCAGCCAGCAAGCAGATCAAGAGGGCCAGATGATTCTATGACGTTGGTATTCCTGGGAGAGACTCCTGTGGTTCTTTTAGAAGCTCTACTTTGTGCAGCAGGGACTTTGCCTTGCTGTGGCTTTCTACAGGGCAGAGCATCAGGTAGCCTCTTCGAAGCTGGAGAATTTAAATTCTGTTGCAACACAAGTCACCACTAAAATTAGGCAGAGGGTTTTGGTGATAACTTAGCTTTTCCCAGACCTTTAAATCTAGATTCACTCTGAGAAACTATCCAGACTCTGTGCACAGAGACCAAGAAGACAGAGACAGTGCATCTTTTCACCTAAGCATGAAGCTTGTCCATCACATAAACATGCAATGGAACAGGCAGTTCAGCTGTGCATCAGTCTTCACTCTGCAAAACATGGGTCATGGTTAAATCCACAAGATCAATAGTTCTGGCCGAAAATGTGGCATAATAAGTGTGGGTCTGAGTCAAGCTTTCCCTAGAAGCCGGAGCAGCTCTTGGGCAGAGGCTATGAGTGCTTTTCACTCCATGCAGGAGAGTCATGGTACTTGCTTCGGAAGTTTTTCTCAATGAGGGCCGTCTGAACAATTAGGGATGCAATTAAACACCCCAGAGAACAGCTATATTCACTTGCTTTGGAAAGTGGAAGGCAGCACACTTTTCTGCTCTTCAGGTTGGCAGCCTTCAGCCTGACCACAGTGCCGAAGGTAGTGAACTGAGGTATTTCACTATGTGTCTATTTATTATGTCATGAAAGTTAGTTTTATAGCACTGGGCATAACCACAGAGTTTTATTGAAAAGCTTTTTGCGTGGATGGAGGGACAAGAAACGTCAGCTTATCCTTCTGTTGGGAGAGATATGTCTCAAAGCAAGAATCTCTCCTCATGCTCAATCTCCCCTGTTTGAAATGGGTGAGGGGAGCTCACAAGTGAGGCTGGATACATTTGGGGTTGTCAAGCGATCCTCTTCTGCAGTATTGGGGAGCCTCTGAATCCAGTGATCCAAGCTGGTGTGATGGCATCCTTTGCTCTGTGCGCTACTGGATAGCCAGGCTCAGAGTGGAGGGTACATACTTATAGTCAAGAGAGAAGAAGACACAAGAGAAGCATGTGTCAGGCACATGTATAAAAGGCTTTGCTCCTGTGGAGATGCAGCGTTAGGGCAGGATCCAGGTGTTTTATAGTTTCACACTGAGCTCACCAGCCACTTGGTCAAAGCTGATTCTTAGCTTTCACGTGTTCAGATGCGGTCAGGGAGCTGATAATAGGTTTCTGACACTTAGCTTTCCTGAATGGCCTTGGTGAAATTAGTGTCTCACTTAAAAATGCACAGAGCCTGATTTTTTGACTGCTTTCATTTTGCCAAGTAATTGCCGTAAGTTGTACAGGTGTCACGGTGTTTTTACTCTGGTGCCTTCCACAATAGGCAGGGTCGTTTACATCACAGCAAGGTGCTGTTAGTCAGGTCAGTTAGTTATTATCTGGAAAGTGCAGTTTTGTCACTGAATTAAGAAAGTTGTGAATTCAGACTGAACTCCACGAAGAGTCAAGGCTGACAAAATTAAGTCAGGAAGGAAGATTGCTAGGAAAAGCCTCAATGTCTTTTTTTTTTTTAAATTAGAGACAACTTGAATTAAAAAACAGCTTGTTCAAATAAAAATAAATAAACAAAACATTACATTTTGGCTCAGGCAAGATGCTTCCATCTGCTCAAAAGGAAATATTTTGTTGCAGGGATAACATGTTTTAGGTCAATGCAAGGTAATTCCTCCTTTCTCCCCCACTCTGTTCTTTAGTTAAGCTACTGAATTAAGCAATCAATTATTCAGGCAGCTCTAATACGCATATGGTAATTGTTTCCACATTTAAATATATCTCTGGACAGGCAATCAAGAGACCTGGATTTTATTTCCAGTTCTTCTACTCTGTTCGACATGACCTTGGGTGTTTCACTGTACTCCAAGTTCCTCCTCTTCAGAGAAGGACAGGTCCACATTTCACAGTGGATTTGCTGCATATTGGTAATACTAAAATAGCATGGAGGTCTTTTTACTTCCACTGTTAGCAATGGAACCTTTATCTATCACTAATGCATCAATTCCTAATTTTCCCAGTGTGAGTTAGTTGCGTTGCCTTATGAAACTCCCTGTAGTTTACTTAATAGGGCAAAAGGAATTTCAGCTGCTGAAATACAGCATTCCCTTAAAACAAAACCTACTTTAATGAGCCCAGCTAAATCAAAGAAGAAAAATACAAGTGGGAAATATTTTTGCTTTCATTTCATTAAATATTTCACTTTGTAATCAGCTCTCCAGATCCATTTATTGCCTGTGATTTCTCTCATGTTGTTGCAGTTTCTAAATGTCTAAAGTACCTCAAACCACTCTGAAGCCTATTGCTTTGGGCATTAAAAACTCCCTCTTCTGTGAAAGCTTGTGCCAGGAAACCTGCAACCTCCAGACCTCTCTTGATCTGTTTTTTTTTTTTTCAGGCTGCAGTGCTCAGCATTTGACTTGCCTGCTCTTCAAGAAAGCTTTCTCCCCTCTTCTTTCTCCGTCCTGGCAGTGGGAGAACCAGCACCAAACCCAGGGGCATTTTGTTGAATCTGGCAGTCATGGGGCTGAATCAGTTTCTGCTGGTGGCACAGCCCTGCCAAGGGTTGTTATTGCCGCTTCTTGCCGTGCTGTGTTAGATTTAGAATCACTGAGGGATTGGCAGAGAGATGTGGGAGCAGTGAATGTCTTTTTGGGAGATGGGAGACAGGTGGGAATCTGTAAGGATCAGAGGGATTTGAATCATAGGATAATTAAGTTGAAGGAACCTCAGGAGGTCTCTAGTTCTATTTCATGCTCGAAGCAGGGTCAACTATGGGGTCACACCATGTTGCTCAGTGGGTCTTGGAAATCTCCAAGGGTGGAGACTGCAGGACCTCCCTGGGCAGCCTTTTCCTAGGCTTGACTGTCTTCATGGGGAAGAGATTTCCCCTGATATCCAAGACCCCCACGCAGAAGCACATGAGATTTTTGAGCCCGTTCTCCTGGTTGATGATCTGCAGGAAAAGGCAGCGGGTACAGCTGTAAGCCTTGACAGCAGGTAGGAACTCTGCCTTCAGCCTCACCATGACTTGCCTTCATCTCCTGCCAATAAACCAGGCTGCTGGGCTGGTAATGCCTGGTCTGGCTGGATGAGTGTTGTTCTGGTCTGTTGTGAGATGACGGCTGGGACTTGTCAGCCGTAGCCTAGTATTTTAGCTGAGCTGCTTGTTCAGAATTCAGGGTTTCTGAATTCAGAGTTCCTGAATTGCTTGTTCACACAGGACTTTGGGTACATGAAAGGGATATCCAGAAGGCTGAAACATGCTTAGGCTGCGCTTGAGCTGTGTAAAGTCCCATGGAAAGAGGAGGAAAACAGCATCCTGCCAGGTCTCAGGAGAGCAAAGGAGTTTCGGGATGCTGGGCAGAAACAGAGCTGGCTTCTGCTCCTTGTCTGCCAGAACCTGGGGCACAGCATTTAGCTGTTCTCCCCTTGCCCTCTCTACAGCTGGCATTTCTCTGTCTCACACCCTTCGCTTAATTAGTTTGTCAGCCGCTGTCATCAGAGCGGGAGGCTGCAGAACAGCCAGCACAGCGTAGCTCTCATTGCAGCTACTGTAGCTGGGCTCTGCTGTAGCACAAGTGATAGCTTAATAAACCACAGCATTGCAGACTAAATATCTTGGCACTGGTCGCTGCTTCTTATTAAAGTGAAAAAGAGGGGAGGGCGGGGAAAGAAGACTGATTTCTGGGACAGATTGAAACTGTGCAGACAGATGAAACCTGAATAAAACCAGTTAAATTAACTCGGCATATTGGAGCAGACCAAACAGCTCTCTTATTGAGAGGACTCTGGTGAGTTTCTTTTTCTTGTCGGCATCATTCTGAAACCTCACTGCAGTCCTAGGTAATGAGAATGGCTTTTTCCTGAGTGTTGGAGCCCTGCCGAGAAGGCATCCTCCAGTTTCCTCAGGTGGTCTGTTAGAGGTTATCTGCTCAGGCACACTGCCATCTGGGGATTCTGGGCTGCAGTTAACCTGGAAACTGGGGCAATCTTAATTTTAGGAGCTGCCTGTGAGTCACAGGCATGTGAGCCTGGCCCAGGTCACGTCAGAGAAAGCTCTTAGTGATGAGTACAGTGACTGAATCCATGTCCAAGCAGGCAGGACACAGGCCCTGAGCCACTGCAGAAGCACTTGCTGCCTTTCGCCCCTAAGCATCACTCATGACCATCTGCAATTCTCTGTCGCACCTCCGTCAGAACCTGAGGGACTCATTTCACCTTCACATGCTTTGCTCATGTATCTGGTTAGTATTAAGCTGAGATGTCTCTCTTGTGTTTTACAGGGGTATTGTTACTCCAAAGGGAGGCTGAGCCCACTGAACCTGTGCACCTTGCATATCTGCAGTTAATTTATCCCCCAAAACATGCTCAGGTGTCTGCAGTAGGTGAAATGGGGGCTGAACAGGGGCTCCAGGATGGGGTGTAGGACAGTGCTCCCAGTGTGCCAGTGACTGACAGCTGCTCTGGGAGTGGCCAAGGAGGCTCGAAGGGCCTGGGGTATGGACCAGGGCACCTCTTCACCTTTGTGAAATTCGACCTGCCCCCTCCCCCCTCCACGGACACACTTGAGTTGGTCCAGGCCAATAATTAATATAATAATCCAGTGTCTCACAGGCTGACAATGCTCTTAATCCTGCCTTTTCATTGATGAAGAGTTTCTCAGTACCTCAACTGCTTCCCTAGACAGCAACTGACCTTGTTTCAGCTATGCATCAAAATGCACTGGCAATCAAGATGCTATTGATTTAAACCTAATGGCCAGTCACTCAGGAATTTCACCCAGAAAAGAAAAATCAATGCCTCATTATTACCACTATTATTATTGTTATTATTTATTATTTCCTTTCCCCCCCCCCCGTTAAGGTAGTATAATCAAAAGGCATAACAGACTTACCAGCCTCTTACCATTAAGCAGTGCGTTTGCAGGGCTGAGAGCATTGGGTCAGCCTCTGTTAAAGTAGCCAGCCAGTTACAGATTGAAATGGCTCTAGGATTAAATAACTCTGCTTGATTGCATGCTGCCATATGCATCTCTCTGCTGACCTTCCCTGAGGCATGCTAGCTGCACTGCTACGTGGACGTCTTGAGCAATGCATTATCCCTATTACTGGATGAACTCTGTGGGGGAAGGATCTCCCTGTCTTGTCCTTGCCTCATTTTGGATGTTTTCTTCTCCTTCTCCCCCATCCCTAGGGGAAGGTGTCGCTCAGAATCTGCAAGACTGGTTTACGAGACTGGTTTAAATGCACAGCAGGTAAACAGCTGCCAGGCAGATCCATGGTAGGACTGAGGAACACTAATTGCTCTATCCTATCTAGTAAGTGAAGAATGCCAGGATGCATTCTGTTGTCCGTAGGCTGAATGGTCCCACACCAATTGTGTTCATGCTGCTCAGTTCTCTTACCTGCCAAACCAGGGTGGTTTTCCTCTTTGGGCTTCTCAGATCAGGCATGGAACTTACGTACTGCAGCACAGGGGTTGTCTGGAGAGGGCACAAGTTGAAGCTAGGCTATGGGGTGGTTTGCTGACGCTTTGCTGGTGTGGGTGATTAGGGAGAATGTGTAAGCCTGTAACATAGTGGTTCTCAGTTTCTTGGGATGATAGAGATATCATCCATAGAGTGTCACGAGCAGTCCTGGTTTAGGTCTTCTTCAGAGTCTTGTCTGTAGTCACTCCAAATGCTTTGGAGCAAAATCACCTTCTGTAACGATGTTGAGTCTTGAGCCTCCTTTTAACCAGGGACTTGGCTCCTGCATCATAGAAGCTGATGATCATTAAAGAGCAAGGGATGGTATGGGGCAGTCCTGTGACAGTGACACTGACATCCCAGTAACATTCTGAAGTGCTCCTGGATTTGGTGCGTACTGGTAAGACTAAAATAGCATGGAGGTCTTTTTACTTCCACTGTTAGCAATGGAACCTTTATCTATCACTAATGCATCAATTCCTAATTTTCCCAGTGTGAGTTAGTTGCGCTGCCACATGAGACTCCCTGTAGTTTACTTGGAAGGGCAGAAGGTCACTTTGGCATACTAAAGCATTGTCCCCTATGGCCCAGGCTTTGCTGCAGCTGTTGATGCAGTGGCAAACTGTTGAGCTCTTCATACATTGTTGTGGAAGGGGACTTGCTGATTTGTGCAACTTCTTCCAATTTCTAATACATCTGTGGCATGCTCCTGCTGACCGCTTCAGTTTGCTTGGACAAATGGCAGGGCTAAGAATGCTTGTGAGATGGCTTGCAGTTTTGGGTGAAGTCTCTCTGGCTTCAGCAGAGATAGTTGATTGTTGGTGTCACGCATCAGGAAGTCTTTTTACATTTTCCAAACCAGCTCATGGGGAACTCAGCGAAGTCCAAGGACTTCAGTTGTTGACTTTTTCTCAGCTTCCGTCATGGGTGATGTACTTTCATTTTGGTTTTTTTGGGAGAGGTTGGAGGAAGATGTGGAAAGTTTGTGGGCAAGCTATGGGAGGCACAGCAGAATGATCCTGCTACCTGGATTACATACCTAGCTGCGTAAAGCAGCAAGTGTTCCCCAGCTGAGGTTGTGGCTGGGTCCCCCATAATCTCTGAAGCAGCCCACAGGAGGTCATACCGGTTGCCAGCACTCAGTGGGGAGCAGCAGATGGGAGGCTCTTGTTCTGCAAGCACCAGTCCTAAGGCCGATGTCACCACATTGGCCTCCCCACCCACTCGTGCCTGCTGAACTTCGCTTGCTTCTTCCAAAAGCAGCTTCACCTCGCACCAGTGCCTGTGTGCTGACTGGGCTGATGCTGCCTCACTGGGAGTAGGAAGAGGGCGTGGTCCTGCATTCATTTAGCACAAGCATGGTGGCATGTGGAAATGAGTTTTCCTTGGAAAGGCGTGGTATCCATGCTCAGTTGTATCTGGTGCAAATGGCCTTTGGCCTAATCCTTTGGTAAAACCCAGCTTCCCAGGTCATCTGCAGATCGGCTTAATTTTGCTCGCAGGTTCCCCAGGTTTGAGGCTGAGACCTGTGTAGTGTAAATTCCACGGGATCCCACCGTGGTGTATTTTCTCTTGTGTAGCTTTCCCGTCAGTTCACTTAGGAGAAGCACTGAACTATTTCACAACACAACCAAATGGGTTTTCTGCATGTTAAACCAAGTGTTGTGAATGTAAACATGTGAACATACTGAGTTAAGCTCTCTTGTATGTAAAACGTGTGGGAGTGTTAAAACAGAAGACCAGCTCTTTGAATGGGTTAAATATCTCTTACATCCAAAAGGGAGAGTGCAGATACTTGAAGTCTGCAGTTATTCAGAGAAAATAAAATTAAGTTTTTCCTAGACATTCGTCTGTTGGAGGCTGTCTGATATGAAAGGGAAATAGAGAGAATGCATCAAGTAAAAATAATACATATGTATGTCTGTATGTGTCATTCTTGGTTTCCTCCAGACAGCACACTGGGGATAGGTAATCCTACTTTAATAATTTGGCCTTAGAGGATCTAGTATGAAGCTCTTTGAAGCCAGGAGCATTTCTGTCATTTCTGTGGTCAGGCATAGAAACAAACCCCTGAACTTACTGTTGCTGTGGCAGATACATCTGTATTTCAAAAAGCATTTTCCTTTGCCTACATCTGAGGAAAACCAGCAAAAACTAGCATCCTGGTGAGAAAGTGTTTGGCCTGGAAAAAGGTATTTTTTAGCCTTCTGAACCGTTCCTCTGATTTCTTATGCCTTAGTGCAGCCCACACAATACAGAGCCAGACTGGTGTTCGGGTGAGACAGAGGAAAGCTTTTGTTCCTGTGCAAAAGGAGACAGCCAGTTCCTGGGGCTCAAGTGACTGTGCATCCAGGCTTTCCAGGTGCATCTGTTTGGGGATGGTCACACTCACAAGCCCCATCTCAGCCCTTCAGTCTGTTGCCCTGAACAGCCTTGGAGGAGTTGGAAGAAGTAGGGTACCTGGAGCAACTCGGGGGATTTCAGACCCTGTCCAGAGGAGTTTGGGATATTTTTTAGTTCCTCTGAGTCAGATCTGATCTCACCTTCCCTGGGTGCTTTTTTTGGTTGATTTTAAGAACACTTCCTGCTTTTTTTTTTTTTCAGATGGGTTTCCAAAGGGTAGTAAAGTGCTCGCCAAGGGCAAAGGGTGGCTGCAGACACTGACAACTGAACACATCAGCTGCCTGCCCTTTGCAATTGCAGATTTCTAAGGATGAAAACCAGTTTATTTTTGGGGTTTTTTTTTTTTTGTTTGTTTGGGTTTGTGGGTTTGTTGTTGGGATTTTTTTTGGTTGTTTTTGCCGTTTCTTGTCACTCTCCAAGTGGGCATATATTGGAAGAACTTAGAATTAGGTCAGGGTGTGCACATATGTGGGGCACTATTTCCTCTTGAGATGATGTGGAGGATAAGCTGATTTGAGTGCCGTGATATGTTATTCATTGCCTTTGTCCTCACCTTGGTGTCGGTTTCCTTTCTTCATCAGGAAAATGGGAGCCACTGCCCCAGTGTGAACTGTCTCTAAGGTACAACAAAATAAAGGCCACCCGTCCCACTGCCTCAGACACCTCCTAGTATGGATGGCTTGGTTGAGCAGAACAGCGTGCTAATGCACAATAAGATCACTGAAGCTGGGAAAAGGAATGGTTTAATTAATACAAGGAACTTAATGGCAGAGAGTGGAGATGGTCTGGTCTCTGTGTACCCGACCCCACAATACCAGAGTCACCGAGCGGGCAGCCTGTCCTCTCCAAGCTGCCTGGAGAATGGCAGGAATGACCCTGTGCATCAGCTCCTGGACCCCAACATGCTGCAGCAGACGGTGGAGTCTCACTACCGGCCCAACATCATCCTTTACTCTGAGAATGTGCTGCGCTCGTGGGGTGAGAGCATTGGCTCGGAGTGCTGTGAAACTACCTTCATCGAGGACCGCTCTCCCACCAAAGACAGCCTGGAGTACCCAGACAGCAAGTTCATCGACCTGTCAGCGGATGACATCAAGATTCACACCCTCTCCTATGATGTTGAGGAAGAGGAGGATTTCCAGGAGCTAGAGGTCAGATGTCATTGGGGATATGTGGGGAAGGCTGGGAGGAGGAGGGCATATTTGAGATTAAGCCTCCAAGAGCTGATCTGCAGAGGATCAGCTGCTTTGTAAGCTAGTCTGCATGGGGTCTGCTCTATCACTTTCTGCTCCGACCAGACAGTGAATGATCACTCATCTTTATTTCTTGAGTAAAGTCCCAACTCTGTGGATACCAATGGCAAAATTCCCACTGGCCCTAATGGAGATCAGCATTTGCCTCCTGCCTCTGAATGGACTGGTCAGAAACTGAAGAAGACTCATGTGCTTAAATACTGTGTATTTAAGGGCTGGGAGCATCTGTCCACCTACATGGAGCTTGTCTAACTCAGCAGGCCAACATCTTCTCTTCCCTTCACCTAACTTGATCTGGGCACAGAGCAGAAGAGCAGAATATTTTACATACTGGCTGTAAGACCCAAGTCCTGAAGCCTCAAGCTTTACTGGGAGTATTACTTATATTTAAGGCTCAAAAATAATTCACTACCGAATTTTTGCAAAGCCTTTTAGTTCTTTAATACCTCGAGGTCACGTAAAGAGAAAGTGCTATATATGATTTCCCAAGGGATTTCTTTTAATTTGGTGAGAAAATAGGCATTTTGGCAAAAGGTTCACAGGGCAACTACAACCAAGAGAAAGCATTCCACCCAACTTACAGACTAGCTTAGTAAAATACAACCCATCATTTTTAAGTTACCCAAATGAGATTAAAGAAAAAGTAAAGAAAGAAAAGAGATTAAGAGAAGAAACAGGAGTAAAGAGAGAGAAGAAGAGAGAAGGAGTAAAGAAAGAGATTAGAATAAGAGAAAAATAGTTACTGCCGAGAATCCTTCACATGGTGATGGCCAGAGAAGAGAGAGAAAGAGGAAGTGGAGACTCTGTGCCCTTGTATTAATATGGTCTGGCCACTGTGGCCACCCCTCCCAGGGTCCTGTTCACTGACCACTTAGAGCACTCCAGGCCAGAGTGAGGGGTGGTGCAGGCAATCAGAGGCTCAAGGGGGCGTGGTGTGGGTGGGCTATCAGGCAGGATTGGATTGACAGATCTGCAATGGCCCTGCCAATATGGGCTTCAGCCTGGCCTGTTACTGTAAATCGGCAATAAGAAACCCCTAAGACTCAATTTATGAGCATTAGTGGCCAGGCATTGTTTTACTATCAGCGCTGGACACACGGGAGGATCGCTCCTCTAATCGTGTGTGTGTCCCTTCTCCTTACTTAAAATTTTACATACTTAGTAAATATCCTACATATTCACTACTTCTCTTATAGAATTCATACATGCGTTAATTTAGTTCTAAGAAGTTCTTCAAAAGTCCTTGTTTCGTCACTAGGGGTCTTCTGGTGGTCCCTGGGTGGTCTCTGGTGGGCGTTTGGAGCTTGAACTTTACTTGAACTTGTCTGTTGAGCAGCGTATTCACAGCTGGTTATAAAGCACCTTTGTTCAACATCTCTTAGCCGAAACCTGGATACTCAAGTTACCACTGCTTTAACTAAAGCATTCAGAAATTTGCTATTCCACAACCACCGTAACAGCAACTTACATTGTAAAGGCTGATAGAAAATTACTAGAAAATTATTGCTCTCACGCCCCTTCTTCCCACATACACAGTTTGTTCCAACCCAGTAAATAATCCAGTGAGATCTGAATCCAGTCTCTCACGCTGGCTCAGACACATAACATTTCTGTCTCTCAGTGAACACAGAATCAGCAGCCCTTGGGTTTCAAGCTGCCATGAATCCCATGTTTCTGATGGAGTGAAACACTTCATTACATCCAAATACGATGTTTTCTTCTGGATTGCCATGCTTCCTTAATTGCTCACTGTAAAGTAGTGGGGCAGACTATGGAAGAGAGAAGTGTTTTTCCCGGTGTGTACCAGCAGTGCAGTATTCAGTGCCTCCACGGGGTTAGGTTAAGTTTTCTCTCTGAGGCATCTGAGAGTGTTAGCTCAAATCGCACCCTTCTACAGCATTTCAGAATTGGCTGTGGGAAGTATAATTTTCTTAATCAAAACAAAATCTTTAGTTGCTGTCTTTTTGCCCCAGTTTCTCTCGTGCAGTAGTAATACAAGTGACTTCAGCACACGTTAATTGCTTAATGGTGTGACTGACACATCTGGCCTGACAGTTAGGTTGCAAAAAAAAAGTCTCCCTCTTCTCAGTCCGAATCAACAAGACCTTCCTTAGCCAGCTGTTGGAGATCAAGCTAAAAAAAGGCTGGGGAAATGAGCAGGATAAGGAAAAATGTTTTATACCAAAAATACTTTTCTTGGTGGGATTTTTAAAGTGCCTTTGCAATATAGAACCCTCAGTCTCTTCAAAGTAGTACTGTAGGAGCTTGATCAGCTTTTCATAGAGAACATTTGTGTCTAAAAAACCAGCTGTAGAACTTCCTTCCCTTTCTTGGATCTTAAGAGGAGAAAGGAGACAGTGTTTGCAAGTGTTGGTACTACGCGGTGGCAGCGCGTGCATCGTTTTCTGGGGCTCCTTCTTCTTTCTGACCTATTTCTCTGGACTGTAGCCTTCTGAGGTCATACATGTCACTTCTTGAATGGGTGTACTGCATGTGGCATCATGGATTCCCAGCCTCACTTAACCCTTTGGGATGTTACTGCCCTAATAAACAAAGAGATGTATGGACAACCATCCCGATCCACACGTACAAAGTGCTCAGAAGAGGAAGACATTCACAAAGTACACACCACTCATCTCTCTATCAAGGCTTCTCCTCTGCTAGGAGAACAGAGCAAGAGAGGAGAAAACAAGGCAAGGTTTGGGTAAGAACCTGGTTAGCTAAAACCACGTGCATTGGTAGAAGCCTCTGCTTTGAGCCCAGTATACATCATTGCTGTGCTACTTGGCCAACCCTGTACAGCACTGTGATTTTCACACTTTTCCATGAACCAGATCCAAATGATCAGCCTGCTGCTCTCAGCACAGGGTGTCTCAGCATAAGGAGTAACTTCCATTCCAGCAAGGTCCAAATTCTGCAGATGCAGCTGGTCATGCAGAAAGATGTGTAGGAGAGGAGAGATACATTTGGCAGCACAAGACCAGCAAAAAAGGTGACTGCTGTGTTGTGCTCCTCTGGTTCACATGTGGTATTATTGTGGCCAGATGCATGAGGGCCTCCTGGGCTTGGCTAGTGCAGAGTTTCTTTAGAGACCCAATATGATGTGTTAAGACTCCAGGAATGGAATAAAAGTATTTAAGGACAGCAGACACTGAATAGGGGAGTGAACCGTGCCAGCTGGTTTACTATGTAAAAGTTTACTTATGTGTCCAAACGAGAAAAACAGCACCTGAATCATACAGCACAAGTGTGTCCCATGAGTAAGATTTTTTCCCCAGCAGTTACTGAAAAGAAGCAAATACTTTTTAAAGTTTCCAGCAGACTCAAAGTGGAGTGGAGAGGGTTAATACCAGGACTGAAAGTAGAAGTTAGAAGGGGAGCCATGGGTGATAGCAGAGGTGCAAGGTTTGCTTCCCCACTGTGAGAGCCTCAAAGGATTTGATTCTACCCTTGAGGATGCAGACGTTGCTGCATATCGTGCTGCATTGACTGTGATGCCACGTCATGTTCAGGGTTCAGTTCTTGTAAGGGTTTTTAATTGTGAAGTATTTGCTTTGTCATTTCTTTCTGGAAGAAAACTTTAAAAACAGCCCCTTTTTGGAAACATTAACAAGTAGGGGAGCTTTGTACAGAAGAGCTGTTGTCTCTAGAAAACTGAGGGCTAACTCCTGTTCTCCACGTGTCAACGCAAGGCAAGTAGATTCCCAACTTGGGCATCTCAGAAAAATGCCTTCTGGAAGACAGAACAACCGTGGGGTTGTGAGTCATTTCTCTTCCCCCATGTCTCCCTGGCACTGCCTGTCTTACAGCAGAGTGCCTGCCTAGGGTCTTTCAGGATGGAGACTTAGTTTCTTAGAAATGCCAAAAAATTGAACTCATTGCTTTGTAGTGACCCCCTCTATGCAATCTTTTCAGGAGGGACACATGCAGAAAATATTATTGCTGGTCAGACTATTTCTGCCAGGATTTTGTTTTTGAAGAGAGCAGGGCTCTTGATAACCAGAAAGGTTGCTGTTCTCTTGCACAAAACTTTGCAGTAGAGAAAGGTTCTGAAAAACCCGACTGGTTTGAACAACAGTGATTTGGTTTTGGTTTAAGAGTTGATCCAGACAAGTTGCAGGGATTGCTGCTCTGTTAGCTGTGATCCTTTTCAGGATGGGTGTATCCAACTCAATATGTCACTGACACCTAGAAGGAGACACTTTCTTGCCTTCCCCGAGCCTGGGAACTCCAAAGAACTTGGGAGATGTAGCAGGAAATATTCTAAGCAAGGTCCTACACATCGCTACAACAATGTGGGCACATTTAACTTACTTATTGGAGTTTTTTTTTACTAGGAGTGTTTCTCAGGTCCTGATGTAATGTTATTCAGTCTGCCTGAGAAAATCATAATTGTCTGGAGGGAGAAACATTTCTGGAGCAGATCTCATTAACATATACAGCCCTGCTTTGCTCCAGCAATTACCAAGCATGAAAGCAGGAGGCTGCACATTCTGTCAGGGCTTTAAACTGCTCTCTTTGGTGCCTATATCTGAAATCAAATGTTTCCCTATTTAGGTATCTCTGGATCACTTATAAATATCTTATGAGTTCTTTATGCCACAACTAATAGACAGACAACTTGCCCAGTGTGTCGGCAGTGAAATATGACATGAGTTACAAGCTGAAATACCCTTCTCTTAGAATTCATGTATAAATGCAGTGCCATCTTTTATCCAGAAACATCATTTGTCATATTACACTCCTATATTACTCCATATTACTGCTAGTTTCCCTCCTAACCCATAGATAGATGGCTTATTTAGAGAAACCCAAGCTATTCATGGCAACAAATTAAATTATTCATATGTGTCACATAACAGAATACATCTGTGCTCTCTCTTTAATCCCTTGCTCTTTTCCCCAGCAATTTCTGAAACAGTCTCTGAAAACAAAGTAAGTAGAATATTCTGGGGAGTAAAAGAATAAAGGAAATGTAGTGCTTTCAAGCTATACATTTCTTCTTTTGTCTCCCTACAAATTGCTGGATTCTGTTGTGAAACTCATCCTTCGGTCCTCAGCATGAAAGTGTAGAGATAGACGGTGGATCCTGCTCCAGCCAGCCCCTCATCTCAACATTCCCAAGCACCTCCTGGCCATGTTTTTCTGCAGCATGAAAAGAAGGCCCTTAGGAGATTTATGCCCATCAAGCCCCATGACATGCATGCTTTCTGTCAGTGCTCGTAACTTGCACTTGGTGGTCCTGCATTGTGCTCATAACATTTGCGCTGCTGTGTCCTCAGTCTTCCCTGGGAGTGGGTATCCAGAAAACATGTTTGAACACCCTCTTGGGAGCTGAGTATGATGGGGTTCCTCTTCCAGAGAGCTCTGCAACCTGGGCAAAGACAGGGTCTTGCACCTTGTTTTCACTAATTAATCCACTGCCCATGGTTGCACTCCTGTGAAGTGGGTAAACAGTATTTTTTCCATTCTGCACCCCGGGAATGGAAGAAAATAGGGCAATAAATGTCCTGCCCTTGGGACGTGTAGTAGGTCTGGAAAGATAATTTTGGGGTTTTTTGTCCTGTGGCACACGCTCGGAAGAACATGCGGGGTAAAGAAGGGACATGGGGTAAGGGCACAGGAAAATACTGAAGATGTTTTGACTCTTAGACCCATTCAAGTTTGTATATTGTGTTAGTTTCTTTTGGTTACTCAGGTATGTTGTCATGCTGCTCAATGATCTGACTGCACGGGACACACTTTGTATCCCTGAGTTCCTTCACAGGAACATTATAACATTATATTCCATTCACAGGAATAGATTACAAGAGTGGTTACACTTCATTTGCATTTGATTTATGTTTCTCCTTTAAAGGAGAAGCCACTCAAGTCTGGATATACTGAGCTCTGCCAAGGGATATTAACCTCTATTAGCCAGCTCTAGGTGAAGGGAGCATGGCTGGGAAGTCACCTTCAGCAGTCTCCAAGTGCCCTCCTATGAATTTTGTTAATAGCAAGCCTGGGCCCATTGCAATTCTCTTTTTCATCATCACTTCCCTGAGATTTCAGACTAATGCTCTGCAGTGAGGTCTCTGGGCTCCAGCCCGTAAGTGACAGGAGCTCTGGATGAGCTTCATGATATCATTTACGGAAGGCAGAGATGGGGCACACTCCTTTGAGGACTACACCACGAAGGGAGCTGTGTCAACCCTGAAGCAAAAAGAGGACAATTGAGAAGGGTCACTCCACCTGCCCCAGCTTGAGCAGCTTTCCCCTGCTGAAGTGGCTCAGTGAAGAGGGGTGTGTCCCTAACCTTCCTTAACAGACAGTCCTGAGACCATCTGCTCTGCAGGAACCATGTACTCTGGTCCCCCCGCACAGTAACCTGTGCCTGCAGACTGTGGAGGTCTTCCTCTCCCTGAGCAGGAGAGATGCCCCATGCCACAAAGGACAGCATCAGTGAAGGTCATTGAATTCGCTGCAGCTTCACTCATCTCAACAGCTGACAGCAGAAGCTGCTGGGAGTCACTTCTCTGTAGCAGTCACTGGCCCCCAGTTGCAAAGCCATGAGTGTGCCACGGTAGGCATGTGCCTTCCCCATATCGCTCATACAAATATTAGGGATGTTTACTTTATGGTTGTGATTCCTGAGAAAGGATGTGATTTAGGGACTCTGGCAGCTGGCCTGTTTTGGTGTGGATCTGTCTGTTGCTGTCTGTAGTAATCCCCTTCCAGTGGCAATGAGCTGGATGCAAGTTACTGAGGAGCTATAGGCAGACTGGCTGCTTGTGTCTAGAAGACATCACAAGGGAGATGATCAGAATCCAGGGGGACAGGAGGAGGAAAGGTCTTGGGCAGCTGCATCCAGGTGTTTTAGCCCACGATGTGTTTTGGTTTTGCAAAGTTATATATGAAGAGCTTTCCAAGCAAGGAGAGACCTCTGTGAACCCATTCTGCAAGGCTGGCTGCTTGACTGATAAGGCAAGTTTTAGACTGGGGGTTGGGGAAACCAGAGGAGCTGGAGCTGGTCGGAATTAGTGGATTGTGGATCATTTAAATACCTTTAAAACTGGAGGAGATCAACTGCAAAATTCAAACTGTTAAAAAGAAATAAACAAACAACAACAAAAATAATAGATTGCTAGGACAAGGAATCCACAATGGCAACAGGGTTTAGAGACACCAGCCTCTAAGGAAGAGATCATCAGTGAGATGCTGCTCAGTGATGAGTGTGTTGAGGCAGAGTGGTGATAAACTACACCTTTGGTGGAACAGTCACCATCCAGTGTGCTGCCTTTGACATCTGCTGCACGGAGGTGAACTCACACGGCTTGCGGTAGAGCAAAAGTATGCAGTGTGCAGGTCAGAATAGGGCATCGTGTTTAACTACGTTACTGAGACAGGCATTGTGTGGAGGGAAGCAGCACATCTTATAGCAGCGTCATGTGTTGGTCTTTGTCAAAAACAGCCCACTGCACCATCTGGATTTGAGGCAGATCCCACTGGGCCATATGAAAAATTAGTTTTGGATGCAGTGCGTGCGTGCTACTGAATTGGTTGCTTTGAAGGGAAAAGGACTAATCCCAAAAGGACTGTTTCCTGAATATCCATCAGAGCTTGCTGGCAGCAGACCTTGTTGTCTGACGTCTTCAGTGTGCTTTGCGTTTTAATACTGGAAGAGACTATGTGACCATCAAGAGTCATCTCTGATATGTCACAGGCAGCCCCTGGCAGGCTGTCTGCAGAGCCTCTCTTTGCTCATGCTGTCTCGGTTGAGGTAAAGCACGTAGCTTTTAGGGGTAGCTAGCCTCGGTTTAAGAAAGGGTTTTGTATAATAGAGAATCCATTACCACTGCAGAAAAGTGTTCATCACCATCTCTTTTTAAAAATCTACACCGTGTGTCTGCCCTTCATCTGCTCTGCCTTTGGTCACTGGGTTTCTTTGGCATTTCTGCCAAATGACAGAGCTGTCTTTGATCAGAAATTACCCACTTGTGCAGGCCCTTTCAGACTGTGATGAAATTGCATCTTAAATTCATTTTACAAGTAAAGTTGGCTTCTCTCCTTTCTTCCCATGTAGATGTTTTTCTGCAACCTGACGTGTGCCTGATTTCTCCAACATGCTTGAGAAATGGTGCCCGAGAACTGGACCTGTTATGTACATGTCCTTAGTACTGTTCTTTTCCTTCCCTCTCTGTGGATCACATTCGTTCCTCCTCTGGTGCACTGTAGAGGAGGTTTATTTTCAGCTTGCCCTTGACTGAACACTCCGCTCTAAGTGGTCCTTGTTGGGGCTGCTGCCTCATGAGACACAGCCAGAAGTGCACACCCTGCATTCAGGTCTCTGTACAGAGCCTTGCACTGCGCCAGGTGATTCCTACTCTCAAGCCATGGTCCTCTCAGGAATGGGGTGTCTACATGATTCAGTATCCCATCTTAAATATCCTCTTCTCTGCACTCATTTGCTGAGGAAGCATCATTATTAACAGAAGCAGCTAGTTGAACTTCACAGATTAAAATTTATCGATGTCTCAGCTTCATTCTGCCAGTCTCTGGGGTGGCAACGTTTGTGATGACGTTCAAGGGTGACTTCTTATGCCGGTCATTTGGGAAGCATCAGAATCAGCCCCCTTGAATACAGAGGTGGAGTTTTCCTCTTGAATTGTCTAGCACCCAAATTCCAGGCGCTGCCAAATCCCATGCATTCCAGTGTGTTCAGATCCCTTTTGCCAACAAAGTTCAGTTCTCCTCTTTGTCCTTTGTCACATCCACAGTTCCCGCAGAATACAGTTTGTGTCCTGCCCACCTCACCCATACGTAATGCATTTTAGAGCTTCAGAAACACGCACCATTGGGAATCACCCACATATAGGAGGAATGTGACAGGGGAGGG
>VXAY01005682.1:576927-590781 GCA_013399855.1 Oxyruncus cristatus
GAGAGCTTGCTTTGTCTTTTACTGTAATCAGCACTTATCTGGGCAGGACTGTGTTCTGTCTGCAGGAATTTCATGCTCTGGGGTGTTGTCCTCTGGGACTTCATCTCCTGGTAACACCAGTCTTGCCTGCTCTCCTGAGGTCACCTCCTCTTCATCACAGCCACAAAAGGGCTTGTGTAAGAACTGATTGTACTGAGGTAGTTTTATCCCATGCTGTTTTTTCAGCTGAACTCCAAGTGTGTTGGCAGAGATGTAGTCAGTGGGGATGAGGAGGGTTGTTGTCATTGTAATAGCTGCTTTTGCTACAAACGATCCATTGGAAGCAAGAAACCCCCACTGTGTGCTCAGTAATTTGAGGTTTCTCAAATTACTCTCAAATGAGCCATTTCTGCTGCAGGGCCATTGGTATAGGTATGGGCTGCAGTGAGCACAGCTCACGTGGCCAGGGGAAGGACTGTGGACCTGGCTGAGAGTACATCTTTCACATTAAAGCACAAAGATATATCTCCAAGTGAGAACCTGACCTGCCATAGAAAGGTGCTGCCTTCTGTAAATACTCTCCATGCATTGCTCTGGTTAGAAGTTGTTGTGTGATTGCAGTGGAAGCTGCTGGAGCCAGATGTCATGTCTGAAAAGGGGTCCGTCCCCCCGTGTCCCAAAGAGAGTGTCAACTTGCTGCTGTTGTTCCTTGACACCCCATGATGCTGCAGTCTCTCAGCACTTAGGTGATGGCAGCTCCATCAGCATGTATTTTGCCTTGTTTCTTCCTAAGATTTTTCTAGCATCATGAAGAAAGTGATATTGTCTGATGGATCGAAGAACTCTGTTCAAAGAGAATGAGTCGACTGTGTTTTTACCAGCTCAGTAAAAAAGCCTGGCATAACTGGAATTTGTTAGGAGAGTGTGATTGATCTTTGTTCTAGAGATGAACAGAATAACTCAACCAAGAAAGGGATGCTCTTTGCCAGGTATTTTTTTAATGCTTGCACAAGTTCTTTTTTAATTGCTTATTGCTTGGTTGGAGGAGGCAGTGGTGGTACACATCTAGAGGGAAAAACTTGATGATTTGCTATTTCAGATTGCTTAAACTTGCCTAGCTTAACAATAAATAAAGAAAAGTTTTTCTGTGCAGTCTCGTTCATCATCCAAATCTTGAAAATAAGATAGTTATGCTGTTCCCTAACTTATACAAGAGTTAAAAGCTTTTAGTCAGATCAGGGAAATGCTATAATGGTAAAAAGTTCCATGTAAGTTTATAAAGGGACTGTTAAATGTAAAAGGAGTGATGCTGTGGACAAGAATATTAGTGAATATGCAAAATTAGTCTGGTAACACAAAACTACTCTAACTGGTGAATGTAATTCTGACTTCTCAACACTAATGTCTAATTTCTCCACTGTTGGGGTGCAGCTCTTGCAGAATCAGGATCAAGTGCAGACAGACAGGTGGCCAAATTATCAATTATCCCAGTGTCAGAAAGGTTTCTGACATTTCTGGGAAAATCTCTCGGTAAGCTCAGGATCAGGTATCCTATTGTAAGAGAGAATGTTAGGAAGAAAGGTTTGCTTGGAGCGAAGAGTATTTAGCTGAAAAGGTTAAGAGGTACCTTTTGCTGCTGTATTGCTTTCTGTGATCTATGACTTTTTTTTTTTTCCTGCACTGTAGTGGATTGACCTTGGCTGGACACCAGGTGCCCACCAGGCTGCTCTGTCACTCCCCAACTGGAAAAGGGGTGATACAATAAGATGGAAAATGACTTGTGGGTTGAGATGAGGCAGTTTACCAAAGCAGAAGTGAAAGTTTGCACACGCAAAAGCAAAGTGGAAGGTCTGAAGGTTTATTGTCCGTTTCCCATCAGCAGCGACGCCCGGCCACGTCCTGGGAAGCAGGGCTTTCAAAACACATAGTGGTTCCTCAGCAGGCAACCAATGTAAACAACAAATGCCCCTGCCTCTTCCTCCTTTCCTTAGCTTTTATGTCTGAGCTGACGTCATATGGTAGGGAATATCCCTTTGGTCAGTTTGGGTCAGCTGGCCTGGTTGTGTCCCCCTCCCAGGATCTTGCCCCCGACTGGGGAAGCAATGTTACAGTGCTGATGCTGTGCTCAGCAGTACCCAAAACACTGGTGTGTTATCAGTGCCTTTCTAGCTACCAATGCAAAGCACAGCACTGTGAGGGATGCTATGGAGAAATGAACTCCAGCTCAGCCAGACCCAGTTCACCCACCCTTCTGGTTCATATGTGGTCTACATGGCGAGGACTTTCTGATCAGAACCATTCTGTCACTTTTGGTAATTGAGAGTCATCTGATCCCACGTGTGCTGTGGGGACTTGGCCCATCAAAATGGCATTCACAGTGTAACTTTTCTATTCAACTGGTATGAGCCCATAGTGACTTAATCTTCCTCATGGAAGATTAACCCTTGTGGGCTTTTATGGAAAAGACCTTTTAGATCATTGGGTCCAACCGCTAACCCAGCGCTGCCAAGACCCCACTAAACCATGTCCCTTAAGTGCCACATCTACGTATCTTCTAAATACCTCCAGGGATGGTGACTTAACCACTTCTCTGGGCAGCCTGTTCCAGTCATCAAGAAAACTTCCACAATTATCCTCTGTCAGACTAACAGTCACCTCCTGTTGGTACGTAAGCTGCCCGAGATGTGACGCACCACCGTGAGAATGGTCAGTCCCTTTGGAAAGCAGCATAACTGAAAATTCTCTGATGATCAAAGTTATCTGAGGAATCTTTGTCCCATTTCATCTTTGTCTGCAAGAAAAGGCAATTTGAAATATGAGTCAGGTAGTCTCTGCAGATACTTTGCCAGCACACTACTCAGCCAAAAACTGAAAAATCCAAAGCATTTTTGATTTTTTATGTCATCAGAGGAGGGTACTGTTCAGATGAGGGTACTGTTTCAAGGGATGGTTTCAGCAATAGTGTGGATTTTCTCCATCTTCCTGCCTCCTTACTCTTGAAAGAAAGTACTATTGGTGTTACGAATGACTTGTATGGCCCGTTCTGAAAATTAAAGCAGAAAGGGAAGTCATCAACTCCAGCACTCCAACTCCAGCGTCAGCAGGTGTCCCTTCAGAAGTGGGATTTTAATGAGGTTGTACCAAATCGAGGTTTGTCACTTCTGATGAGGCATTAAGATTTCTGAATACCGTCGCAAATACCTTCATTGCTGGCATGCACATGCAGCACACAATCTCAGTGCATGGGAGATCTGTCTGATCCCCCCCAACCCTGCCTCCCAGGCCCCTCTGGTCTGTGGCAGGTGCTTGACAGCAACATATGTCAAAGCAGACTCTCCATCTTAACAGGTGATGGGTCATGACGTCTGCCATGTTTCTCAAATGGGTTGTCTTAGGAGGCAGTCTCTTTGCCCAGTGCCAAGTCTTTCAAATACTATGGAGCTGCTAGCATTTTCTAGGTCCTTCTCAGTCTTGGCTCACTCGTGGCATGTTTAGAAACTTACCTTCTTGTGCATGGGTTCATTTTCCTGACTTGCACACCTAGCAGCCTGTTGAGGAGTTTCTATCTTACAGCCCGCTCGTAGAGCAATGTCACTTCAGCGGTTGTTTTGACCCAAAGGCCAAAAGATCTTGAACAGGCTGCCAAGTTTCTCAGAGGGACAGAAAACCCATGCCCAAAATGCTAAGTTTCTTAATCACACACACAGATGTCTTTCTGTCAGTCAGGTTTTGCACAGCATTTCTCCTACAGTCAGTGAAGAACACCCAACTACAAAAGGGTTTTCTTGAGAAGATTTTTGGTTGCCTCATCTCGGGATGGAGGTGCTCCCAGAATGAGTTCCAAAGCTCTTCAGAACCCTTCTTGCACCAAAGATGTAACTCCAAAGCCTGGAATAACACAGCCTTGGTGTCTGTTCCTGCATGTGGACTCCCTGTGAGCAAGTAGGAAGCTGTGCTGGAGAACTGGCCTCGCTCAGCAGCAGGGCAGTCAGGTCTGCCATGGACCAGTCCTTGTAATCACCATGAAAGAAACTTCTGTGAGGTCAGGATTGGCATCTGAGAAATGTGCTTGGGCAGCTGCTTCTGCCTAAACACCATGAACCTGGCAGCATCCCATTGCTGCTGGAGCAATTCATGCCTTTTTCGGCTTGTGCTACCTTGGTTCCTTATGCTTAGGCTTGCACCACATTTGTCACCTTGTCCCCAGTGGGTAATGTCTGGTCACCTGAACAGTGACGTTTCAGAAGACTGGCATTTGAGTTGAGAGATGCAGAGCACCCAATGCTTACAGCTCCTTCTGCATTAGGTATGTGACATCATGCTTCCAAAGTGACAGCTCACCCAGGTTCACCCTGGTTCATCTGACTGGAGGGTTCCTTTCTTTCATGCTCCCTGTGGTGATTTCTGAAATACCTGGTAATTTCTCATATGTTTTCTTTCAAGTTCATGCAATAGTGATGAAGTCTGTGACAAAGCAGGTGAGTGGAGATTCCCTTGGCATTCCCAAGGAGGACACCTGCTAGCAGTGCTGTGATACAGTAGGAGAAATGGGAAAATGATCAGAGAATTGGCCCATGGCAGAGGAAAAGCAGTAATATCACTAACCAGCACCTCTACTTTTCTCTCTCTCTTGCCATTCCAGAGTGATTACTCAAGTGACACCGAAAGTGAAGACAATTTCCTGATGATGCCACCAAGAGATCATCTTGGCCTCACTGTGTTCTCCATGCTCTGCTGCTTCTGGCCACTTGGAATTGCTGCCTTTTATCTGTCTCACGAGGTAATGTTAAAACATCTCCTGGCAATTCACGGTTTTGCGTCCATGGAGTAGCCATCACTCCACACCGCAGGGAAAGTTCACCAAAACTGTAATGTAGGCAAGACATTCTTGAGGATAGTGGAGGGTAGTTCAACAGCATGGTGTGTTCCACACCTTGATATGTCTCTATAATAATGGTGGTTGACTTGTGAGATGCTTTGCTGAGGAGACGTCTGCAAAATATTTTAGCTTTTAGTTGACGATGGTCAGGTTCCGTCAGGTTATACAGTGTCTAGCTAAGAATTTTCTGTGGACGTGTCTTCTGAATAGAAAACACCCTTGCTGTTTCAAACACTTGGCTTTCCCATTTGGAAAACAGATCTATTGGTCCCCAATTTGGAATGTCCTTCCAGGAGCAGAAAAATAGTTCCTGTTCTGCAGAATGAATTTGTTTTCCAGGAACCATTTCCTTTCCCCATGAAAAATTAAGTCAGTTCTTCTCTTCCAGTTTTAATATGGAAATACTTCTTTACCAAAGAAATGACAATGTTTTTGTTTGTTTCCATCATGAGACAGCCTTGACATTAGCTAACTTACAATCACTATATGCTCATCATTTGTTTTGACAAGTATGTAAGTGTATATAAAGTGTCTGCAGAGTAATTACTGAGTTTCCCAGCATGGCAGATAATGTAACATGACAGAGAAGGAGCCACACTGGCCCTCTCATCAGTGACTGCAAGGAAGTGTTTGCTTGTATTTCTCCCTGGTACCTATTGCAAACTACAGTCTGTACTCCACAGTACCCTGCACATTTACTCTCTCAGCTGTGTTTCTAATCCCCCTGCACTAAACATCTACCAGCCCTGGTTATTTGTCAAATCAGGGCAGGCACTTCAGATCTGAAGAATCCTAGTCTTAAAGATGAAAAAAAGAGATACAGCACTACTGGGTTTTGCTTTAAATGAAGTGTCTGTCATTGGACTTAAAAGCTTCTGAGACAATTAGAGTTTGTCCAGTGGAAAATAACAAGTTTTGTTCGTTTGAGTGCTATTAATTTCTCAAGTTTGGGTCAAGGGATCTGCCTGATGACACTGACAATAGAAAGTACAGCATTGGGTGGGATGTGCAGGAGCTTTAGCATCCTGCCATTTGGTTCTTTAGACTGAGCTATGCACCAGCAGTTGCAATGGCCACATCTCTCCACACTCGTGGACTGGGGCAGGGTTTTTCACCTATACTGCCTCCAAGGAAAGATTGAGAGTTTGTCACCATTAGCAGCGTGTTTGGTCTGTGCTGGGATAAATAGTGCTTTCATTAATTTCCTGCGATAGTGTTCCCTCAGGAGCCCTAGGGATTGCGAGCCAGTTTTATCTAAGCAGTGAAAGCACAGCACACTCCAATAAATGCAAAACAAACAACGTAATTAAGTACTAAAAAGCAGTATGGCAGAAAAGCTGAATGTGCTGAGAGCCAGTGTACAAAGGCCAGGGCATCTGCATTAGCTGGGAACTGATCCTGGGCACCAGCATGAATCCATAAGACCCTATGACTTCAAGAGGAGAGTACAGAAGGTGGAAAAGGACACAGAAACACAGGGAAAGCTGATGGTATTATGCTGAAGGGTTTTGGTGCTGGAAAATGAAAACTTGGGTGGTATTTGGTTTAGCATGATGATGGAGAACAGCTGATTGTGGCTGCCTAAACCTAGAAGCTGTTAGCAAGAAAGGTCAGGCAGGTGCTTAGCTTTTATTAGGTTGAGAGACAGTAAATGAATCTTTGTTAACTGAGCCCTTGGATGCATCAAGGCAAGCTGTGGCTAAATCCAGTCAGGAGGAAATTTTGTGTTTCTGAGGAATTTTGACTTCTGCTTCTTCTTTTCACAGTGGAAATAGAAATATTACCATCTCTCCCTATTAAAAAAATGATGATAATACTACCATCTCTGTATGCTCCTTTCCTCCAGTCTCTTCTCTTAGCTCTCTGACCACAATAGCTGACTCAGCTGCGAACTCGTTTCTCAAATCTCTTGTAAAAGATGGTCCAGTTTGTCCCAGTCCAGCACATGTGTTTCTCCACTCCCTAAGTTCCCAGGCAGCTTCCTTTGCTGCCTGCCTTCCCCTCCAGCAGGTCCTTCACAGCCCCAAGAAACCATGTTCCTTCACTGAAAGTGGCTCTTCTGCAAAACACCACATCCAACAAACTGGCATTTTCCAGTAGAAAGATGAAACTAAAATTAAGACCAAAACCTTATATGGCTGAGAACTAACTGAGACAGCTGGTATGATCAACCAAACCCCTGCACCTAGCTAAGCTAATAATGACAGTAGTTTTGTATGTGAGGGAGCAAAACATTATGTCCTATCACTGTGGGATTTCTATTTATGTAGGTCTTTCAACTTACACTCCTGAATAACATTTGAGATATCTTTTTAATTCAAAACAGTAGTCTAACATTCTCCATCCTTTATCAAAAGTCAGAACTGTAACTGAAGATAAAATCTTGGCCCTTGTGTTCAGATCTTTCTTTGCAGTTGCTTGAGCTCTTGAAAATTTTGTGTTTGCAAAAGTCTCCTGGGTAGTTCTACCAAAAAGCCCCAGCCTGGGAAAAAATCATAACACATGGGAACTTCAGAGATGGTGGATGGATTCTTTGTTCCAGAATACAGCACTTGTGATGAACTTTGTTTAAAAAAAATGGTCTGCTCTGGATGTGCAATTCATTTACAGCTAAAGGCCTGATTTTCAGAATATGTATTTGCAGTACAGCTCATTCCAAAGGGAAGGTGCTCTCAGTTTATTCCTGCGTCACTTAGCAGTAAATTTATACTGCATATGCCTGTGTCATTGTACAAAAGAATTATACAGGGATGGACACTGTAAGGTTTCAGAGGTGGTCTTCACAAGCAGAATAATTTAATTTTAGGGGGTTTGTGCTCCATGAAAGCAATGTACTTCCCTGCAGATGCTGTTTCTGCTTTGTGTGGAACTTACTGTTTCCACCACCAAGGCTCTTGCTGATTGCCTCACAGGCATGAGGTGTCCTCCTGGTCACACTGGCGTCATGGTCAGTGGTGTCCAGGTGCCCCTCTCACCTGAGGCATCACAGCTAAAATACAGGGATACAGGGGCTTTGCACACGTCATCCATTCCGGTGACCTGTTCAGAGGCCACTGCTTTAAGGTAACCTCTCAGGAGGGATGACGTCTCTGAGTACTCTGATTTTTAACAGTAGACACCGTTTATTCACTAATTTCCCACTCTTCTTACAAATGGGGCAAGTGAGTTTTTAGACTTGCAAATTTTTGCGTTGTCTGCTTTTGTAATGAACACCTGATGGTTGAGCTCAGTCAGAGGAGTTTTTGTGCAGTTTGCAGGGAAACCTTTGCAAAGAAAAATGTAAATTATTCCTTTCAAAAACTCTCCTCCACAAACAGTGTCTGATCAAAAAAACCTCATTATTCTTATTTTTTCATAAATCTCCACCCTCTGGAATTATGTGCATACTCTAGTTTTTATTTTAACGGAAGTTTTTAGCTTTTTAGATTGCAGGCAAGTCTGAAGCTTCATAAATCAGAGAAAGAACTTTAAAAATATATCTTTTTTTGTCTTGTCAAGTTTACCCTTAAACCTATCAGTTGATTTCTCAGGGCCTTTCCAAATTTCTGCTTGGGGGAGACTGGGGGTGGTGGTGGTAATAATCCTGCAAAGTCTTTTTGCCTGAATCCTGTTTTTCTCCCTGCATTTATTTTTAGGAAAGAGAGCAACAGCGTGGCACACATTTCCTTTTCTCCTGTAAAAAGAAATGCATTACCAGAGGGCAAAGCCTGTGCTGGTGTGAATGAGGTTCACTTTTACCAGCTCTCTTGCAGGCAGAAACAAGAGCATGTACAATACCTCCACCCAGCTTCCATGCAAGACCCACGGAGCTATGTCAGACTGACATAGACACATGCTTGAAAAACCCCTCTTACCTCCCCGGCAGCGGGTGAGACCTGCCAGGCAGCAGACTACAATCCAAGCACATGTGAGCAATCACTTCCCCTCCGCTGCACTTATGCCCTGCTGTAACTACCTCCCTTGCAGGGTGATGGAGGGATGCAAGGCTCTGTAATTATTTCCCCAGCCCACAGAGTGCTTTATTGGGCATAGCTCCAAATACCACTGCTTGGATTGTCTCACTGAAGGATTTTCTTGAGTTTTGACGTGGACACAAGGCATACATGATCAGACAAAGGAGTAGCTTGTCTTTCGTTGTGATAACTTCTGAAATACTTGGCTAATTTTCATCCAGTTCAAAGGCAGAGGCTTTGAAAAATCCGTATCTTGACATGTTTCAGTGGTCACTGGGAAGAAGAAAGAAATAATGTTTGTGCCTCCAGAGGGAAGGAGCATGAGCAGACAGTGTGATTTTAACCTTTATCAGAGACCAGAGGTTCTGCTCAGCACACACGAATGTATTTCACTGTCTCTGCTTTTCTGCATCAGGTTTTGACATCTAGCTGCAGAAGAAAAGAACAGAGAAATAACAGCCAGGTATTATCTGTTGGAAATGTGGCTCATGGTCCCCATTTCAACAGAGAAAACCATGAGGCAGTACAGCAGTGTGATGTGCTGCGCTCCACCAAACTAGCTAGTGGTGCTGGTAAGACCTTTCAATGTTTTATGAGCCCACCCTTTTCTCTTTTTTCCTCTCCGTCCCACTCTACTCCATCAGAAAACTGAATATATTCTATTATAAAGAACTTGACATCCACAGACCTAAGCGTATGTTTGTACTGGTGATGCTGCAACCTCTTGTATCAGAGATGAGAAGTCTCAGGCAAAATGAAACATCTGGAGTGTTTTTCTTTACTTGGCAGTGACAGACCAAGATGTATACTTGCAAGATGTGCTGGTCAGCTTTGCTGAAGCCACGCTGACAGAGCAGACAATGGGCTTTTGCATTTTCAAGAGATATTGTTGATTTTTCAGCACTGCATTATTTCTTGGATGAAGTTGTGCTTGTGCAAAAGACAGTCAAAAGAAGAAGAGCTTTAACCTCCTTAAATATAACATGAAAAAGTCCTTTAGGGTCTGTCCTGGACCAAATCATGCAATTCTTGAGATGAAGCTGGTCTGTTGCTTCAAGTCACACCGACTGGATATAGGGTACTGAGTATATTCTGGGGCTGCTGTGAGGGACTGAAAGAAATTCACTGGCTCGTAGTCCAGAGCAATAAAATCAGCACCACGAGGCTACCACACGGTTTGCAGCCCTGCCACTTCCTGGACTCCTGGTAGCTGGATCTATGCTGAATTTAGGGCGGTAGCTATAATTCTCTTTTCCTCTCTTTCCCTCTCTCTATATTTCTTCTTCCTCTTCTCCTAATTTCCTTTTCTGGATATTTGGGAAACTTAAACCTGGACGGTTTGAAATTTGCTAAGTTAATGCTTTGTGAAATGTTTTAAGTTGATTGAATGTTTGCTTTAAGCTTTTGTCAAGTTCCCTTATTTTCCGAAGCTTGCCAGGAAAAGTGTGTTATTTTGACCCCTTGAGAAGCATCGTAGCATTTTTCCGATGCGCGGACTCGAGATATAAAAGAGCTGAAGGCCCTTTTAATAAATCCGTCGTGTGGGTTTTGGAGCCTTGTGTATTTTTAACGTAAAACACCTTCAATGAGCTCGTGGCAAGAGCCTGGGGTCTTCCAGCTGCCCAGCCCTGTCTCTGCTGACAGTCATGCAAAGCTTCGAGCTGTCTGTGCTGATCACTCAGAATGCGTATCTCTGAGTTCTTTGTCTGTCTCTGTGTGTGCATGTGAGTACAGGTACATGCAGGCACCTTTCTACCTTTCTGAAGTCTGGTAGTCTTTGAGCGGTAAAAGGTGGTGAATAAAAATTCTGAACAGTTCAACCCTTTTATGTCAGAAATGAGTCAAAGTAGGTTAAAATTAGTTCCTCCTGACTGGGAGCTCCTAAGGTCTTCTGTGGCAGAAGTCATGCCAGCGTCTTGCTGAGATGGCCAAGGGCTTACGGTACGGCTGCTGTCCTCTCGTGAGAGCCCTGGACCTGGGAGGTCACCAGGCTCTTTCCCACTTTCAAGATGGGATGTGGCAGACATCGTGACTTACGGATTCCTCTGAGCCTGTTTCAGTCTTAATAGCTGATGAATATAGTTTCAGTTTAATTAATATTCATTATTTCTTGACATGCCAACTATTCAGCCAGTGGTAATCACTCCCCCCTGCTCACTTCTGTGTGGAAGATCTGGCTTTGTCAGCTCTGTGTAACTGAGGAGGGGACTAGGCCAAGGACTCACACAGAGGGTCAGATGCCCTGAGCAATGCTGGGGCAGTCCGTCCTTCTGTGCTTCACCCCTAAATGCCTGTGGCTCCCAGACCCTTATGTCATGGGCTTAGCTGGGATCAATTGTATTTTCTGGGGCTTGTCTTCACTGATCCAGTCAAGAGCTGAGGTTTTCCAGCTACATTTGTCACAAAGGAGTAGCTGCGGAGGACTGGCACACTGCATTTCAGGCCTGAAGTTTGGTAAGAGATTGAAACCATTGAAAACAAGGTTTTATATGTGAAAATATGAAGTGAACACTGTTTGCAAACTGCTCCTGTGGCTCTGCTTGCAGCTGTCTCTGCATGAGTGCATATGTGTGCACTCTTGTTAAAACGTGGTGCTTGCAAGGGTAAGTGCTTGAAGATCATCAAATGACCCCGTAATTTTAGCTATCACAGGATAGCTGTCTTGTACTTGCATATGGCTCTTCAGTCATACATATCTTGTGCTTTGACTTGCATCTGTGCTCTGGCCTTTGATGATCACTTTTAGCTGACATCCTTTGGTTCTGCAAACAGCTCATTACGTGGTTCAGTACATGCAGGAAGTTTGCAACTTCTGCTCCTGTCAGAGATGAGGGTAAGCCTCGTCCTGGATGGAGTGACAGAGGATGTCTCATGACCCTCATTCCCCAGAGTGTACCTCAGACAATGACAGCCACTCTGAGGTAGGGTTTGTTAATTACCAGCACCTCTAATTCTCCACTTTCCAGGTGGGAGCTGGTTGCCAGCCAGTGGTTTGCATGTGGGTAGACTTTGCTTATGCCAAGTTTTCCCCTTCGGGTAGGTGTCTCCTGAGAAGAGAGGTGTTTGTGCACACAAGAAAGTGGCCATTTAGAGTGTTTTGTATGTCAGCAGAGGCTGATTTCAGTGTATTGTGGATGAGGTCATGTGTTAGGGAACTTTATAAGTGTCTCGTATAATTCCCTCTTCATTCCTCTTTGTCCTTCTGATCTTGTGGTCACATTTCCAAGTCACGAACTACAGCTACAAAAAGGGATTAAATTAATGAATGACCTGATTGCTTTAGCCCTTAAGCTAATTTTAAATAATTGGAAAGGTGGCTGGCAGATAACATTCTCTCGAGAGTTTAATTCATTATTCAGGTGTTTAATTACAAGGAAGTTTTGGGACAGAAGAGATACCAACTTGAAATGTTCGAGCAGATGAGATCTCTTTTATTATCAGGAATATCCTGCACAATGGCAAATATTGTACTTGAATTGTTCTGTGCCAGACGTTTGTGCTTCACACATTATGCTGAGCCAGCCAGAGCCCAGAGATACGTCAATATAGTCGCGCTGCAAGGGTATAAAGCATTATTCCCTCCTGGCATCCTCTTGTCATCCTGCTGTTACTTTTTGTTGCTCATCTATTGGCTCATTATTTCACCAGCTTATGGGACAGTGAGGATTGTTTCAGTGCACACCTGCCACTAAGCGCTTGGTGTGTCTGTAGGATTCACAAAATCATTCACAGGCCTATCTGGTGTGAGTAGGGTAATAAATCTTCCACAGCAGTTCATCGGGGGTTCAGTCTCTCTGACATTTAGGCAATTCTGACTAAGTTCAAATAATTTTTTAGTCTTAGACAGTGGATTTTTTAGTGGTTTTTTTTTGTTTGGTTTTGGTTTTTTTAGTTTAGACAGAAAGGATGCATTTTGTTAGTAGGGATATGGAATTAGAATTGTTGTCAGGAATATGGGGAGGCTTTTGTTAACAATCTTCACGTATCTCAGCTAAATACATCATTTTTTTGCAACTGCAAAGGTAGAGTGTTCAGGAGGAATTATATTCCGGGAGAGGGCAGAGAAGGGGCATGCTCCCAGTCCAAGAGCAAAAAGAGGCCATGTGATTTTGCACCTCCCTAGTTAGTTTGCCCTGCTGAAAGAGGCATAAGAAAAGAAGAGACCTCATTGCAGGTCTGGAAATGGAACGTGGTCCCCTCATTCTGGCCATTCCAATGTCTGCTTCTGTTGTCAGAAAGGCCAAAAAGCTTTAGATGCTGCTTCAGAAGCCTGGTGATGTGTCAAAATTCCTAACATTCAAGGTGGTAAATGATCTCCTTGGAATTCTCTTGTGGGTAGGAGAACAGGGTGTTTGTCTAGAATAGTTCTTCGGGTGCTGTTCATGTAATAGACCTTTCTTTCATCTCATGCTGTGGCAGCACCCTTTTGAAAAAAAATAAATGAAAGGAGGCACACACATTTGAAGTTCAGTCTGTGTGGCAGTAAATGAATGAATGTTTTCAACAGCAAAGACTTAAGGTTAGCCTTTTATCGCTCTGCAGAATACTCAGGGTTTTTTCCTTCTTCTCAGAGATTAACATCATGTACCAGAGACTCAGGGCTGTATTCTAATCTTGAACGCACAGCTTGCTATCTTTTAGCAGCTGTTTTGGTGAGGGTTACTGAATTACTGCTTTGTTTGAATGCACAGCAAAGGGAATTGATACCTTCTGATTACAATCTACATATCTTTTCCAAATAGGCTGCAGAAAAACACTTTGAAGATTTGAATCTTGTGAGCTAGGCACCCAAATATGCCTGCCAGACAATTCAACTCCTCACTGAATTGACTGACTTCCCAGCAGTAGGAAAGAGATCAAGTTTTTAGATATTTTTATTGGGATGAACTAGAAGAACAAGCTGAAAAGGAAGGGACTAGGATCTACCTGCAGCTGTGCAGTTTGCATCTAAAACTGGGCATGGCACTTCCACAAGTAATGGTTATGCTCTTCAGCCTAAAATAAACACTTAATTGTCTGTCGTATAAAAAGGGGGGGGGGGGG
>VXAY01005682.1:590859-634406 GCA_013399855.1 Oxyruncus cristatus
GGGGGGGGGAGGGCCCTGCAAGGAAGAGCCTGGGAAAGGAATACAGATGTTGTATAAACTGATAAAATATCTGAGGCAGGAAGGGGAAAGACTCTCGGTTTTCAGCTGTTCTTCCTGAGCACCACGCACCTTCGCAGTGGTTATGCACTGAGGTCTTCCTCCAGAGCCAATGGTTGCTGTGGCTGTCCCAACAGCAAGCCTACAGACTTTCTCCCTGAGGGCAAGGGTTTATTCAAGGGAAAGCTAAAATATATAAAGGAGTCAAATCATGGAACCCTGAAAGGTAGTATAGTAGAAAACAGATGTTGTGACTAGTGGCAGTGCACAGGGGACTTCTTTAAAGTTAAACTCTGTGCCAAGCCAAAAAGCTCAAAAGTCAACAAGAGCAGCAACAAATAAACCTGTTCCATTAAAGCAGATGGAGAGATTGTGCTTTGTTCCCATGACTCCGGACAAAATATTGAGCCCAGAAGAAACAGTTTCCCTGAGACAGCCAGTAGAAATTCAGGCTTCTGTGGCATACAGATGTATAGGTACCCTCCTCCTTCCATAGCTCTGGCCTCAGTATTCACCCTGCCTCTTACCAGTCTCTGTGGTACCCTGTTTCTAGCCCTTGTTTTATTTGTGCCTGAAATGGTTGAAATCTTTCTCTAAGAAATAAAAGATTAGTTAATTTTCTAATAGTATCACATTGTTTCCAAACTCTTCCAAACTATCTCCTGATATTGTCTGTAGCATTTGTTGGATGCTTTGCCTTCAGGTCTATCCACAGAGGTAGGCAGGACAAATGCACTCATCAAGACACATCATGTACTTTTGGTAATAAAACTAGAGTAGTATTTTATGTCCTTGGGGTTGAAAGAAAACACCAACTTTTTCATATTGGGAAAATCTTTCTTCTCCCTTCCCCCATGCCAGTTTACTATGAAAATACACTCATTATGGGGTGCAGTGAGCAATGAGTTACAAATGACATTTCCACGTCTTGCCATTTCTTGTATTATTTCCAAGAAGTGTGAGTCAGTGCTGCTTAGGTGAATGCAAGTCCACATGTGTTCACAGAGGGACACAACTTCCTCCAAGAGGATGGGCAAGACCAGAAGTTAAAGAAGAGGTGTCACAGCATCATCCAGGAAAGATGGAACTGGCAGTCCCTGCTTTACCCCGTTCCTCATCCTGCTTTCCTTGAAGTGAGTGCTTCATCAAGTCCAGGAGAAAGAATGCAGTTCAAACCAGCTGTTACCCAGAATTTCCAGTCCCAAAGGTGGCCAATGGATGTGTCTGTTCCAGAACCATGAGGTGTATCCCCAAGTGGGATCTCTCCTTACAGCTACTGTCTCTAACTAAAGGGATGTAGAAATGCAATGGTGGGATCAGGAAAGGCAAAACTTTCCTTCCCAATTCTGTTTAGGGAGCCTTGTGTGGCTGGGATTTGCATTTTTTGTTGCTCATTCGTCTGATGGGGAATTCTCTAGAAAGAATCGTGTTCCCCCTTCACAATGGGGACCAAAGGTGGCTGGAGAATTCACTGCCCACTGTTCAGAACATAGCAGCTGCTCCCAGCACTTTCCTTTGCTATGGCAAGGACATGCTGCAAAAGCTGACGGTGGTCCTTGGGCTGATAATGGCAGAGACAGTATGTTCCAAATCCTCCCAATCCCCAGTGTGATAACCCAGGAAATGGGATTTGGTGTCCAGAGACATGCAGGCCTTTGTACTAGTTTAAATAGTAATTGTCCCAGCCTGAGATCTCTGTATTTCATTCAAGACACCACACTCAGTAATTGTTTTGAATGTGTCCTCGTTCCTTGACCTCGTTGCACTGCTGGCATTGTTCTGAGCTGGTTTCTACAGGCTACAACTAATTAATCCTAGTTAATTAGGAACCCTCACTTACACAGAAGCTATTGTAAAGCAACAGCTTCAGAGACCTTAGGGGACCTTGTCACAGTATTGGTCCCAAGACTGTCCAAACTGTCTGTGCTAAACCTTCAGCTCCAGCGCATCCACCCAGAATTGCAGCTGTGACAGGGTGGTTCAGCTTAAGCTGGAGTCACTCTGAGGATCACCTAGGCCTTTTCTGATGTGCTTTCAGCTTGTGTTACATATTTGAAAAGTTTACTTTGTTAAACGTGGTGACAACCACCTTGTCCTTTGACTATCTCTATATAGTTGAGAATACAAGTTTGTTGTTTCCCAGGACTTTCAGTATCCTCACAGTGAAAATGAATATTTAAATCCCATGGGCATTGGCTCTTATTCTTAACATATCTAACTTTGTTCCATCAACACTTTAGCAATTTTTCCCCCATCCGCCTTGTTTCAAACCTTCAGATGTTCTGATTCTAATTGTGTCATAGAAGTGATGCCTTATGACTCCCTACCCCATTTCTAGTTACTTCTGCATTGTATAATAACAACAAAACTATAATACATACTTCGTATGTCTTCTGATTGGAAAACAGATCATCATAGAGGTTTTCAATAGCTGTATGCTGGAAAAGAAATGAGCAGCACTAGTTCCTCCTAGTTTCTTTATTAACATCAAGAAATAAGTATTTCAGGGTGTTGGATTCAGCCTGGGGAATTGGTAATATTATTTGCCTGGTTTTTTTTCTCATGAACTGCAAGTGGAGTTTTATGCTTTCCATACATTTCTTAAAGTTACTGAGCAGAAGTATTGAAAACAGAGAAGAATGAAGTGTCATTTAAACAAAATTCAAGGAGCAACTCAGGGAGCAGCTGTTCATTGTGGCGTGGGATGGATGTCTCAGTTCATGAGACCCAAGTCAGCCATGCACAGTGTGTCTAAATGGGGCATAACAGTGGCTCTCCTTCACTGAGGGGACTGGGGTCTCAGGAGCAGAAAGGCCTTCATCTTGGGAAGGTTATAAGAGCATTCCTGCATCTCCTGGTGGTGCAGTTCTCTGCAGATAATGCCTTCCTCTGGATCCCAAGCATCCATAACTACTGGACACCCAGAACACACCATGCTCGGGCAGATGACTATTTTCAGTATTCGGGAAAGGGGACACGTGTAAACCCAGTGAATTTCTGCAGTGTTCATTTCTGGAGGTTCCTCTACATCTGCATCAAGTAGATTTGCCAATGCACTGAGAGGGGACATTGCTCCCCTGGTAGCAGGAACAACCTGTGGTAGAAATACTACAGTAACATCACTCACTTGTTCTTGAAAGAAGCTGTACTCTCCTGCATTTTTATATTATTTATATATATATGGTCGACCTCTAATGTGTTTACTAATGGCACAGGTTTCAGTTCGGTTTCTTTCATCAGTCAGTGTACAAAGCAGCAGTAGGTACATTTGAAGCCTGACTGCTTCTGCTAGGTTTGGCATGAAGTTGGTTTTGCCTGAGCCTGAATCTTGCTTCCTTTTCACCTACAGAAGACAAAATGAGTGGCAGTGGAAGGGGATCATGACTAGGACACTCTACAGCTCCCCTTTCCATGCTTTGCTATCCTTGTTGCTCTCTCTGCCCCTTGGGTCCAGGACTCCTTGAACCGGACATTTCTCATTTACTGTGGCCCAGGATAAATGAATGATCCAATCTTCAAAATCCATTAGGGATTAATTGCAAGCAGAACTTACTCTGTTTTAATTAAAGCAGCATACTTCAGGCAGCCTATGTCTGTAATGTAAGCTTAGTATCAAAGTCCTTTATAGTAGAAGATATCTTCCCACATATAAGAGTATGTGTAGAAGGGAGTAATCTGTCCTGCAGGAAGCACAAATATACTGGCATGCTCTGTTACAATTAACTTGAAAGAGAAATCAGCATCCTGCTAGGTGCAGTGATGGAAACATGCCACATGCACTGCTGAGACCAGTGCCTGTCATTTGATGCCAGGGACATTTCTGCTTATCTTCAAATCGTGGAGGAGTAGAGGAACATAGATCTCATTGAAAGCCAGTGGGACTCAAGCTGCCAAGTTGTTCATCAGCACTGAAAAACGCAACCCTGTATTCATTAGTCACTTCATAGGTAAAAAGTGTCAAAGGCAAACCCGTGGGGGCTGAGAGATTTTTGTTCTCTCTGGTCACCTGGCACATCAGAGAGGGCAACCTTGGAAAGGGGGAGGAAAGAGTTGGTCAGTGGTGTGGTGTTTAGGTGGGATTCAGGAGGGTTTCTGCACAGCAAGGGCAATCGAGGTATTCAAATGGGTCCTTCGTGGGAGTGCAACAACTGAAGGGGAGGTGAACAATGGGAAGGAACAGAAACAGCCATCTTCTCTGTACATCTCCTCTGCACAGGCCAGGCTATCCAATGCAGGCAGGCTTATGGGGGCCTGTGAAGCACTTCTTGTTCCCACTGAAGGCTGTCCTTATGCTGGGCTCCCAACTGATTTTTATTGTCCTATTTCTGGCTTTGCTGCCTAGCTCTTTACTTCATTTCCAGGCTTACAGAGCTGGCAGACTGGGCTGGAGCCTCCGGTTCAAGACCATTCTTCCTTCCAGGTCTGCCACTGACCTCACATTACCTATATTCTCAACCTTCAGGACCCACACTTCCTATCAGGCCTAAATAAAGACATAAATACACATATAAATATATGAAGGCTTATGGCATTTCTGCCTCTTAGTTCCATGGCTTTACTCCACAGCCCTCACATAGAGGTATCCATCAGAGTCATAACTGAGGTTTCTAGCTTTAGATATAAAAGGTGCCACAGTTTGGCATCAAGCATATATATTCAAGATGTCTTTAGGAAAAAAAGGGTCAAGCAGTGGTAATCTAAACTTTTCTCAACATTGCGTATCAGACTTGCAGCTCTAGTTGCAGCTGGGGGAGCTTTTGTTTTGGGCAGATGACCACTTCCAGTATTCAGGAAAGGGGAGATGAGTAAAACTGTATATGTGAAATCAGATAGATATGAAGGTTGTGTTTACCTGCTCTTTGCCATAATGTGATTTGGGGGAAATAGCTGCTTCCACTCATTTTGGGAAGTCATCCAAATCTGTACAATCTCACAGGGAGCAATGTCACAGGGAAATTTGGAGAAAAGATTTCTGTTTCCCTGCGTTTGCTGTTTTGCTAGAGAGCTCTGCTATTACCACAAAATTTTTCCCCCCTCTGTAAGAGCTCCCATGTGGATTTGAGGCCGTAATGTTTTTGTGACCACAAAGGAAACAGCATGTTTGAAAATGATTTGATAAGGCCAGAATAATTTATCTCCTACCAAGTGTGACATATTTCAGCATTTGCCAATTAAGCAGAGAGATTGCTGTCATAGCTCTGCACGAGGGAAAATTACACCTCTGTGAAATCTCTTTGGCAGGATGTGCATCATCTACTGTCTCCAGTATGAGAACAGGGTGGTGACAGTATTGTCGGCATTAATCACCCTTCCAGCACGTTCAGCCTCTCTTTTAATCTACTACCCTGTACCTCACCAACCGGGAGTCTTCACCATATGTGCTTGCACCTGGTATTTATTTTACTGAATAAGGAGCACGGGATAGAAGCTGAATAGGAGAGGAAATGTTGTCTAGTTCAGGCTAGGCATCCCAGACCCTCGATTTTATGGTGACCAGATGGAGCAGGGAATTATATCAGCAGTGAGAATAACCTTAAGTTGATGCCACAAGCACAGGTAAATCTGAGTGTAAAACTTTGCTAGGCTATATAATACCTTTTTTTCCACACAAATTTTCATTTATCACATGAAAATAGTTTCTTGGTGATCTCCCTTGCTCAGGGGCATCAGGGAGCAGCAAGATCAGGGCCACCCCACTATGGAAGGGGAACAGGGAGCCAGGGGTGACACTAAAGCAGGGCAGTGTCCTGGGTCACTGGGCACAGCCCGTTGCTGCCTTCAAAGCTCTGATGACAGGTACCTACCTCTCTCCCTAGAACAATGATATTTAGAGCATGATGTCTCCTGGAGACATGGATTGCTAATTTGAGAAGGCATTCCTGTGGGGAGGGGTTGCAGGTAAGGTGAGTTGTAATGTTTGGACTTTTTACGAGATGGTGACATAAGACCTGAAACCTGCTTGGTTCAGGAGTTATTCAGCAGCAGGGGCAAATGGACACCTACTCCTCTAAACAGCAGACCTGCTTGCTATCTTGCCATTTTGGCATATCCTCCTGCTTGGTCGCAGAGGTAGATTAGGATGATGCCTTGCAGAGTTTGGTGTCTGGTGTCTGCTTTTTACCTTCAGCCTGTGGTTGTGAACACTGAAAACAGGTTCTCATTGTGGTTAAAAAACCTGCAGCAGTTGGGGTCATTCTGTGCAGCAATGCACGGGAGGGTTTGAAGGGTATTGGTGTGAGTGGTGCAAAGCAGCAAGGACAGAGAAAGACTTCAGTAGAAAATGGGAAGTCTGGCCTTATACAGGGCAAAGATTTTGATTAGGAAGCTCTATCGATGTGGGGAAGACAAAATGCCCAGTAAGACGTGATGTTTAGGTATGACTTCTCTGGGGTTGGTTGTACAGCCCTGCAGCTACAGAAGCAAACACTGTGTTATATATAGCAACTTTTTATTTAT
This sequence comes from Oxyruncus cristatus, assembly GCA_013399855.1. Lineage (NCBI taxonomy): Eukaryota > Metazoa > Chordata > Aves > Passeriformes > Cotingidae > Oxyruncus > Oxyruncus cristatus. The sequence goes on from VXAY01005682.1 coordinate 597,373, forward strand.
TCTTTGCACTACATGCATAGCGGAATCATGGAGTCTGTTTTAGGAGACAAGCAGAGAAGAAAAATCAAAGCAGCAACTTTAATATGAGCTGGGAAGTTCATTCTTCATTGCCAGCATCTCAGTTACTATAAAAGGGGCAAGTCAATGAACACAACCTGTGCTCAAGGGTCACTGAGCTGTCAGCAGTGAAGGGGTACTCTATGAAGAACAGGTGAATTATTCTCCAATATCCCCCTATTGTTTTAGCTGAAACTCCAGCTCATAGTCGGTTGCCACCATTTGCTGCTGTGTCTTTGTCTCAAATTCCTTCTTGTAAGGAGGCAGTGCTTCAACCAACACTAGAGCGTAGGAGAAGCAGAAGATGCTCCTCCTTCATCACTCATGGGGTTGTGATCCTTCTTTTCTGCATCAAAGACTTGGAACAAGGCTGTGGTTAGGAGGTGACAGGAGGGAACAGGCTGTGCTGGGAGGAAAGCCTGCTGTGCTCCAAGACAGTGGAGAAAGGAGACATGCTGGGGGGTGGGGGCAGTGAGCCCCTGTCTGTACTGCTCACAAATGATGCAGAGTCCTTTAATCAGTTCAGGCCCCTTTGGTGAATACAACTTCATGTGAAACTGTGTCACTCTGAGTTTCACTGTGCCATAAAGTCCACTGAGGAAAATCCTGACTTTTCAACTTAAAAATAAAATAAGCTAGAGGGAGCAGTACTCTGAAAGGCACAAACAGCCATGCCAAGAGGATCTCACCAGGGCATTTTAGCCAGTGCAGCAGAATCGGATGTTCAGCTAAACAGCCAGAACAAGAAGTGCTGCAAGTGGCAGCAGTTAAGTATTGTAGTTGGTGTTTGAACGTACGTATGGCTGAGGCATTGCTGATTCATTTGTGATGCCTGAAATTCTATTAGTTGCTCAAAGACCAAATTGTTCTGCTTCGTGTATACAAGAGAAAGCCTCTTGCCTTTCTCTAGTGAATTGATTTAAGAGAGAGGGGAAACATATTTTGGAGAAAGCAAGTTAAAGATTTTTTGTTAATGGTAAGTGGCTGAGCGTAATTTAGTTTATTACTAAGTCTAAAGAAAGGAAACAGAAACATGATGTCATGTCTTCTTAGCTCCATTCAAACGCTTCATCTCCTCTTTTTCTGACTGAAATGACTCATAACTTCGTAGATATTATGCATGGCAAAGACCTTTAAGTTCATTTTGCCCATCTGTCTGCCACAACCATGTTCTTATTCAGAATGGTAAACAAGAAAACCCCATTAGAGACAAACATCTTTAAAAGAATGGGTAGTACTAAGAAATTCTTTACTCATTTCTGCATGTCACCCTTGGTCTGAAAGCAGAGACCATGAAGTCAATGTGAATTAATTCAGTGCCATGTGGCATCAAATAAGGGTTACATCACTTCCTACAACTCCTTTGTCATGCGCTGCTTTTGATGACTTTTAGATTTAGTGGATTACTTTTCAGAGCTAATGGCTCTCATGAACGACTGGTTGAACTCACTGGGAACAATAAAGCCCTACAGCATCCCTGATGGGTGACATCTGTGACTGGGAACATGTCAGGTTGAACAGTCAAAAATACAGCTGCTAGAAAGAAAGGCAGTCTGCCAGAAATCCAGAGTATGGGAGGCAGGCCTTAGAACAAAAACTGGTGAAGAAGAAAGGGTCTGTTATCGCACCTTTTTACAGAACCTGTCATACTAGACCCTGATGCCCCTGAGGCAAGGATGAGGGATGCACGTCAGTGACTTTCTGTAGGGCAGGGACCATCCTTCAGAGCTGTGGGTTTTTGGCATACCAACTCACATCTGGAACTCCTGAGTGCAGTACAGACTAGTGGTGTATTTATTCATCAGGTGCATTGCAGCAGTGCCTCTCAAGAGTTGCAGTTACACACAAGCTGGTCATACTCCCCGCCTCTCCTCCTTACACAATTCATTACTGCTGTTCTGACATCTCTGCTGTCACTACTGACTGCAAAGCCTGGGTCCTCTGGCTACTGTCCTGAGAGCATTTGTGCCAGAGCTGGCAATATAGCTTTGCATCAGCAAATGCCAGCTGTCCATATAGGCAGTTACCTCTTCAACTCTTGTTTTGTGGCCAGGCGTTCTCTAACATCATGAGAACCCACTGGAAATGGTGGGTGCTCTACCCCACAGAGCAGTATGTGAAGACCTAATCCATCTCCCATGATGTTTTCCTACCCTGTTCCCAGAGCACTTGGTGAGTTCACCCTGAGCTCCCAGGAACACTTTCGCTGTGGCCTCAGCACCATGCAGACATGGGCTACACCTTCCCTCTGTAGCAGAAGTGACTGGGAGAGCTGCCCCCCTCCACTGCTTTGTCTCCACGAGGGTGCCCTGACTTCTCTGATTTAGCTGTCTGTGGCAGGGATCTCTGTGAGCACTTGCTGCCTCTGAGCCCCTTCAAGGAAAGATCATTAACGTGCAGCCTGCCTGTCTGTGGAAAATGATGCCTCTATACCTAGAAGTGAAGGATAACCAAATCAACACCCAGTTGTACTCCATTGATATGGCCCTCAGGAGTCAAATGCCTCTTAACGTGAAATTATGTGCCACTGATCATTTCATTTCAGCATCCAGGGCTCCTCATTAGTTCACAAGACAGTTTTCCTCTAGTGAAACGTCTTCCAACAGCAGCTCTCCCAGCCAGTTAATCTGCTTCCTCGAGTGTGAGGAAACGTGTGAGCTGTTTTCCTGCAGGTGCTGCAAGAGGCACAAACATCCCTAACATTGGAAAAATGCCACCTGTGTCCTGGATTACAAGCCTTCCCATGCAGTGGTATATGTGCCTCTCCTTTGCCTCCACATCTCTTTTCAATCCCCAGGTGGGAAAATGGGCAAGAAACCACAGTTTAGGGTCCCCCCAAACTCAAGACTGGATTGTCATGCATTCTATGCTAGTGTTAACACAGTAGCACTGGGCATTTTTGTACACATTAGGAGCAGGGAACTCATTTCTGTTGCAAAACCCCTCCTAGGGATAAAGTTAAGTCCTCTAGGATCATTAAACTCATTTTGTTGTGGCTTCATTTTCCATCAAGTCAAGGGTAGCACTTGTCTTGGCACATCTTTCGTTCCTCTTTTCAAATTTCTTGAATAACTCTGCTTATATTGAGAATATATTTGTGTTGGGAGTGCTGAGAGATACCCCTGGTCCCTTCCACTAGCTATGCCCTCTCCTCAGAAAATCTCCTTCGTTGAATCCCTTTCAGTTTCCCCTGACTAAAAGGTAATTTCCAACCACTAACCACTGGCTGACTGTCACGCAAGCATTTATTCGAAGTTCCCCCTCAAGCATTTGCAGTTCCCACTCTCTAAGGCTCACCTCGGCCACCGACTCCAAGATACCTCCAGCTGGAGACAAGAACTTTTGGGGATGACTTTGCAAGGCTCTGTTCACACAGTCGTGGGGGTCAGCTTTCATGCCAGCATCTCTGTGATGTAAGGAGCTGCTGGTCCCTTATCTGTCAGTGGCTGTTGAGGCTACTTGGATTGGGGGGTGCAACCCAAGCAAGGGAGAAGTCCTTTCTATTGTCTCTGCTAGCAGAGACATGCCACTGAAAGCAATAATGGGTCCCCCATCGACTGTGCTGATGGTGCTGGATAACCACGAAGGAACATTACACGGGTTTATATTTGTGATTTGCATAGCTTGCATCGTAGAGGTTTACAGTCTAATGTATGCATTTGCTGCTCTGTTGGGAGCTGTAAAAGAAGAAAATCATGTAATAAAGAGCCTTCTGGTCCTGACATAAAATTCAGCATAATGCATATTACTATCTTCGCCTGTGCCAGCCCTCCCTTCCTGCTGTTGCCTACTGTGTGTGGCAGTATTACCATGGTCTGAATGCCACCTAGGGCTCCTCCATGCTGTAGAGCAGGGCAGAGGAAAAGTCTGGAGAGGAGTTGAAGAGGGAGAAATTCAGGAATGCTCTCCAATTATGTGACAGGCAGGAAATATTTATACTCTTCTCCATATCCACTTCAGGTTGGGTAAAACCCCCTTCAGTCCTAGGTTCCGTTGAGATGGGTCTGGGTTTGACTTCAGAAGAAGCTTTCTAGTGGTAAAGAGGGGGGTACCAGTTGCTGGGGTCCCAGGTACCAGTTCACCTGGGCAGAGATATGCAAAACATTTAGATGAACAGTCAGGAATGGCTTTGCAGCTTTTATAGACAAAGCTTAAGAGCTCTACGAGCTTTTAATTGTTTTGTAAAACACTCCCTTATGCCAGTTTGCTATACACTGGAACTGATTTATTGACATGCCTCTGCTCTGTAAGTAATCTCAGTGGGGGAAAAAAGCACAGTAATGTTTAGTTTTACACAGCAGCAATCTATCCCCATCTTAAATTAATTTACTGGCTACTTGATAATCTGGTGCATTTGCAACCTTTTCCAAATGAGCCTATTTACAGATCTTGGGGTTGGTGACTACTTGCTGTCCTATCTATCTCTCCTAACCAACTTTATTAGCAAACAATGCCAACACTTTCAAATCACAGAGGCAGGTGAATAGGCCTGAAAAGTAGCTCATTTCTTCAAAGACCAGAGTAGAGTTGGAAGTAACAACCTGGTGCCTCTTTCCTCCTACCAGTAGTTTCTCCGTTAACTGGAGCCAAAAAAAAATATTAATTTAGAAAAAAAAAAAAAAAACCATCCTGTGAAGTCTTTCCAGACTTCGGAAATTTACTTTAGGATTAAATTACAGTTCTGAACTTTTGATTCTTTTCATGGATAACTGGGAAAGAGGTGGGTGTGATGATTAGAAATCAATTTGCAGCTCTGGACACCCTGCTTTATGAGGTGACAGGCCTCCATTTGCCATAAATGGGTGCACAAGGCTCTAGGGTTTAGTTTTCTACTTAAAATCTGTACTCTCTTTCTGAATAATGGGACAGATCAGGACTCCAGGCTGGTCCCTTCTGAATTATTCTTGGTATCTGTGAGTCTTTCTGTGATTGCTTGCAGGTATAGTTTTCATCTTTGCATGATACTCTATATCTCATTTCATGCAAGTTTTGTGTCCTTTGACTGATAATCTTTCCAACTGACAAGAGAGCTTTGTCACATTTGTAACTTACTTGGATTTTCTTGGTCTGATGTCATATGCAAACAGCATATAGTGTACTGTATTTGTGGCTTTCCTAGATAGTGACCTTACTGGTTTTTTAGGATTGCAGAGTTCAAGACTGTATATTTTTGGACTAACATTTGGTTGGCTCTTTATTGTATTAACCCCCTATACTCTGAAAATTATAGGTCGTTTCCTCCAGCAGGAAAAAAACTGTTTGTTGTGGGTTTCTTAATAAACCCGTATTGAATGACTAAGAATAGTTATCAATTCATACCAGTAGATTGTATTGATACGTTTAGAGCCATCAAAAAGGATTTGACAACTAGTTCAAACAGAGTGTTCCCTTTTTTTTCCCCCACTCCCTTCAAAGAAGAACTTAAACCCAAGAAAAAAAAATGCTTCAATGAGAATGTACTAGTCAAAGCAAAACAAAAGAAAACCCAAGTTTGCAGTTAAAAGACTACGTGTTTCCATACAGAATTGCTCTCCTGCTTTATATTGGTATTATATAATGTTAGGATGACATCCTGGAGCTTCCTGGCCATGGTGTGTAATGGTCTAGAGGCAGTCCCAATGAGAACACTGGTCCTCAGATGAGAGGGAGACACTTGACAGGCTAACTGCAGCTGCCTTGGAGCAGTGCTGCAGCAGAATATTGGAACAAAGGTATTTTCCATTTCTCAGCGCTGTTTTACACATCCCCAAGAATATCTTCACAGAGAGCATCTGTGTTCTGCCAAATGCCGTATACAGGCAAACAAACATCCAACACATTGGGAGAAAATTCCCAGCCAGGCTCTGCTGTTTGTTTCTGTAATTCTCAACTTCTGCTTTGCAAGCTTACTGGTGAAGAGGCTATGACAAATTCCCCCTGGGGGTCTGTATTTCTGTGCTGCTGGGGCTCTCTATCTATTCCAGCTAACAGCTATTTCCTCTATTGCAAATTATCCACGTACAACAGGAGCACTTTTAGTCCATACTCCTCTAGCAGTCACAGCTATTTTAATCACACTCTTCTGCAAATTCTGCATCCTGCACATCCCTCTTTTGATGTGCACGTCCTCTTCAACCAGATCACTCAAGCAAACAGCTGCTTTCGCAGCATCCCTATCTGGAGCATTGCTCCAAATTACAGAAGGCAGATATGTTTATTATTATTTAAGATCTGTCAGTGACTGTATTAGCCAGGCTGATGGTTCTGCTGAGATCTTCACTGCAGAAAGAAATTAACAAAAGAACAAAACAGACAAAGGGATCTGAGATCTCTAAATCGTTCCTGTTCCATGGCAACCTCCTTTGAAGACTAGAAGACTCTTTAGGTGAAATAACAGAGTGTGCTTGCTCAGGCCTTTTATACCCCAGGGTATCAGTTGTTTCCCACTGCTGAAGACTTGCAATCGCTTCTTGTTCCTGTTCTTTCATGTTATGCAAGCTCTTCGTTTTTCCAGGTTCAGACTTGCTGAGGAACAGCAGTACTGCTGCTGGAGTAAGCAGTGATCTCTCAGCTTTTTTGGATCTTAAAAAGCAGTCTCTCCTGCAAGCCTGGCAGCACTATAGATGAGATTTCCAAGGAGATGAGAATACCACATTTAATCCTTACTTGGGTTCTTGGGTACCAACAAAGCAACCTGAACTTTGGACTTCTTTCATAAAATGGAACCAGAGAAACAAACTTGGGCTTGTCCTTGGGCCACCTCAGATCTGCCCCACAGGTGGCAGATCTCTGTTGTACCACTGGGGAAGCTGTGGGAGCGCTGACAGAGGTCTCCAGGGGATTGCTGCTTGGAAGACGCAGGAACTCAGCCCACCAGCTGTGCAGACTAGAGGGTGCTAGGGGAGAGTCTAGGGGAAGAGCAAGGTCTGTCATAGCTGGTATACATGCAAAGTCTACCTGCCTGTCGTGTCTCTCTCTCCCCCTAACCTCTTGTAGTTGTTTTGTTATCCCACAGGGACTCATTTATTGCTTTCCCTTAGAAGGGACCATGATGGGGAATTCTAGGGTTTTTTTGAGTGACACTTTTCCAAACCTCTTGAAAGACTTGATGCACATTGGTCCTCCATCTCCCTTTGTCTCTCTACAGGAGCATGTCCTGACCTCTGTGTGCATGGAAGGAACTTGAGAAACTCTCCACATGCCTCTACAGCAAGCAGAGGTAGATATTGCACACTAAAGACATGGACAAAACTCCAGTGTAGTTTAGGCTGGTTGCTTTACCACATCTGTATCCTCTCCCAGCTGCATTTGTGCCTCGACACCAAGTGTTGTTGCTCTGGTGAGCTGCCATTTCAACCCATTTATGCCCCAAGACCTATCAGAGGAAGAGCAGGGCACTCCAGCTCAAGGCTGGGACATGGAGGACCCAAGTCTGCCCTTGGTTCTGCTGTGTGACCTGAGATCTTGCTTTGCCCTCGCTCTGTGAGCTGCGCTCCAGGATGACAGATGCAAAGGACAGATCGTGTTCTTTGAGGCAAGACTCCTGACAAGGCATGAGAGTGTTCTTGCAGTTGTCTAAGGGAAGATGGGGGGAGGAGCTGGTGCAGGCACTGAGAGGTGCCTCGGATTTGGCTGCTGCTGCTGCCGCCAGTGTGTCTTCCCAGCAGAAGTATGTTGCTAAGTTCCCCGTACAGCCCTGGGAGTGTGTCATTCTCTGTGTGGGCGGTTGTAAAAAAACTGTTTCAGAAAGTTTCAAAAAAAGCTTAACAACAGTGAGAAGAGCTGCAACTCCATGCAAGTAGCCCAGGTCCATTTGCAAAACACGAATGCCACGCCTGCTCCTAACGGAGACCAGCTAACAGTGGCAGGAACTCTGTAATTTCTTCCCTAAAACCAAGAATCATTTGGATCAGAACTTGAGCCAAAGGGTTTTGTCCTCAGGTGCATCAGTTGATCAGAAACCAGGTAAGGGGAGGATAACACCACTGCCACTGGGCACTGGAGACAGGCTCAGTGCTGACATTCTCATGGGTTTGGGAAGGTTGCTGTAAGGCAGGGTAAAAGTCAGAGTTGACCAAGTGCTCAGTGAATTTCTGTATCAGGACACCCTTGCCAGTCCACTATGTGATGTGGAGACGTTCCCATTCTGTTGGATTTGCCAATAGGAGATTTTTGAATAGAACATACAAATGACAATAAATTTCAGATTCCAGAGAAGTTAAGGGCCCCCAAAGAGAGCTATTTGAGTTCTCCTGTTATTTATTCTGGACTCTTAGTTGCGGCAGGGCTTCTTATCTTTCTCAGTCTCTTGCAATTATGGAGTACTTCTCCAATGCTATAGTTCATAAACTTTATTTCTCGCTTTCTCTTCTCTGCCTCTCCCTTTTCTTTCACTTTCTCTCTCCTTTACTACAATCTTACTACTGGCATAAGCAATTAGCCACCTTTGTCATCTCTGCGTTCGGCAGTCTTCAACTCCAAGATAAGCAGCTACACATAAAATGAAAATATCAATGCTATCCTAACCATCTGCATGTGCAGGTAAAATATCATTGACGTCCTGAATGATTGGTATAAATGCAGGCTTAGTCTTCAGGGAAAACCTTGACTTTTGTTGCTTGGTGGCTCTTCTTGGTGTGATTATTGATGTTGTCCTGTTCAGCTGCACTTGATGATCCTTATAGGTCCCTTCCCACTCTGGTATTCTGTTATTTTCTTTCTAGAGACTAAGCTCCAGTCCCTTTTTGTTCCAGAAGACTCTGGAGCATGAGACAACCAACAAGTTAGTGGGTTGTCTGTCAACAATATTTTCAGCCTCTCCTTTACACTCTTTACTTCCAAAGACTGGTATCCAGCTTTGGCACATGGAAGCAGGTAAACCCAGTTCCACTCAGTTTGCCATATGTTCCATACTGTCATGAATAGAGTGCTCTTCAGTCATCCACCTTTCTAATTTAGAGCTAGATGGGTATCCCTGTGCAGCAGACAGATCTTCACGTGCCTGTAAGGCAACGGCTTTTAAACATCTTTCGGTTCAAGCACATGATCCAATACAGTAATTACCATCCATCCACTGTATTAACTCAACCATTTGATTTCAGAAGTAAAAGTTCTGGTTTAAAAAAAAAGACTCTCTTTTCCCACACCACGGTATCAGCCTTGATTTCTAGTCTTTGTGCATCCCTGAATTTCGTCAGAGGACCTTCACATGGTTTTGGCTTGCAGACGTATGTCCTGGATGTCAGGCTGGCTCCACGAGGGTAGGCTATATTTCTTTGTAGCTGTTACACAGCCCTGCTCCCAGAAGATGTTCAAAAGCCTGACTTGCCAGAGGGACAGTGTGGAGACCCTAGGCCGTAACTATCACTGTGTCACCTAAGTCTTTTGGGTTTATAGGCATCTTTATACCCTTGTTTACCTAAATTTCAAGAATTTCAGCGATGCCTGTGTCCAGTGTTCTGTATTTTTACGTTCCTTTTTAAGTATGTATTTGTTTTCTAAGTGCAAACAGGACCTCCCGGCACATTGTTTCAAGAGATGTATTTCAGCTTTTATGCTTTGCTGTAGGTATTGCTCCACTGTGCTTTAGGCAATATCCTGTGCATGTCCCACCTCATCTACCTGTACATCACAGAAAAAAGTGCTCATTGGGATGCAGTAGTTGGAGGTGTTAATGGAAACATGTCAGGTGCCCCCTTCCCAGCTCCCCATATTCCCCCAAAAATCTCTATTCTTTAACGAGGCATTGAAAAGTTCAGAATTTCTATTGCAAAATGCAAACACAACAGTAAATCACAACAAAACGTTAATGGAAACAAAAAATAAAGTTGGGTGAATATCCCTATGACGTGAAGTGGTCGATATCCTGTTGGAATAACCTTTCCAGCAAGGCTCAGTTATGGATAAGCTTCACATTGCCCTTGCTACTATGAAAGGAAATCACTTCTTTAGTAGGGAAGGGAAAATTGAGCTCTCTTCTTGTCTGCAATTGAATTAGTCAGTCTGCCTTTGCAGGTGCCGTAGTAGGAAATCCAGTGTTAGAAAGGACCAACTGAGCTGAAGAATGAAGTTAGTAGCATTAGAGCTGAAAACCAAAGGCATTCTCTTCAACATATAATCCCAGACTTATATAATTGAATATGTAATCCTGTGACTGTAAAAAGTCATACATGATCAGCTTCAAGAGGATTATAATTTCCTCTGTACACTCAGACATCTCCTTTCTGCTAGCCCAGGCAGATTAAACAGTGATTTTTCAGACCAAAGCTAGGAGAAATGCACAGAGATGGCTGCAAAATGGGCACAGACCTACGAAGAAATTCAGATCTATAGGGCTTCTCTAAGAAACCTGTTAAGAGTTCTTCAGGTGACTGGGAGGTGTCCCATCCATTTCATCTGGTTTCAGATCAAACCCCAGAAAAGCCAGAACTGAACAGGACACCGCGGGGAGAGAACCTGAGCTCAGGACCTCACTTGGGGCCATCCAGTAGACCTCACAAGCCCCATTGTCGGCAAGTGTCAAAGAGCAACCATCCCTCAAAGGCTATAAAACACTGATGATGTAAATTCACACCCCTTCATCCAACCTGTGTGCAGGGTCACAGTGTCAATAAGGGTTTCAGATGCTGCTGCATGAAAGGCAGGGAGAGTACACAATGATGGATGGAAATCGGGCTTGTTTTACTCAAATAAGCAAAACTCTTTCCTTACCCTCCCAGTGGCATATCTGCAAAATCAAAACCTTTAGGGACCAGATAGGGAGAAACAAAGCAAAGAACTGTCTGGGAAGATGTACTCTTGCACATATTTTAAGACTCTTCAAAAGCACTGGGAATATTAAAGAAGGCAATGTATTCTCAAATTGCTGTAGACATGCCTTTCATTACTTCCCTTACTGTGGGCAAGGGTCCAAACTTGAGTTCTCTCTGACATGAGGAGTTACAGAGAAAGCAAGATTTTTAAAGAGCACCAGTGTGACTCAGCCTAATTGTTCCAACAGCAGCAGTGGCACAGAAACCCTGGAGATCACCGTCGTGATGTGGTGCTTTGGTTCAAGCCACATGCTGCAAATAATAGAACAACTTCTCCCTAGTGAAGAGCTCATATGAAAGGGGATTGTCTGGATTTTGTCTGGGATAGAGTTCATTTTCTTCTTAGTAGCTGGTAGTGTTGAGTGTTGGATTTAGGATGAGTACTGCACTAATGTTTTGGTTGTTGCTAAGTTGCGCTTAATGTAATTTAAGGACTTTTTAGTGTCCCCTGCTCGTCCAGTGAGGAGCTGCACAAGAAGCCAGGAGGGAGCACTGCTGGGACAGCTGACCTGAACTGTCCACAGGGTATTCTATAACATAGAATATCATGCCCAGTGCATAAATTGGTGGGAGCTGGCCAGGAGGGGTGGATTGCTGCTCTGGAACGGGCTGGGCGTTGGTCAGTGAGTGGTGAGCAATTCTGTGCATCACTTATTTCTCTTGCGTTTCGTTCCTCTCTCTCTTGTCTTTTCATTATTATTATTATTGGTATACTATTTTACTTTATTTCAATTATTAAACTGCTCTTATCTCAACCCACAGGTTTAATCTTTCTCCAGTTCTCTTCCCCTCCGCACTGGGGTTAGGGGGGAGAAGTGAGTGAGAGACTGGATGGATAGTACTTAGTTGCCAGCTGGGGTTAAACCACAACAGCGACTCAATCCAGCCTGGTGACACAGCTTCTGCTCCTAGTAGGAATCTGACCTCACTGATATCTCACTGCTGGGCTTAGGACCCCCTTTTGTCTTGGACATTGGAGAGGCAACTGTACAGAATATTTTTTTTCTGCAGTTTGCTGTTCCCAATCTCCACAGCATCCCCTTTTCCCTGCCCAGTGCTCTTTGGCATGTTACCTAACACTGGGCTGCAGAAGGGAAGTTTCAGTCTGCGGTCCTGCTGGAGTCCAGCACAGACCAAGGCATCTCTGGTGGTGTGCACACCACTGGCAACCTGTCCTGCTACCCAAGGCTGCCAAAATCACAAACAGTTGGGGATGTTCCACACCACCTACCAGAGATGGCAGAAGGCCTTCTGTCTTCAAAACCTCCTGTTTCCTGGCACTCCATTCCTTCCTCATCATCCCAGATGTCTCTGGACATTTGAAGGCCCTGTTTCTGGCTGGTACCAGTGTGTGGGACATATTTGCTCACATTCCCTGAAAGGGTATATCAAGTAGCTACTCTTCTTTTCACCGTCCAGCGTGCAGACACCATAGAGCACTTCTTAAATCTGTCTCAACTGGAGGTTTGAAATGTCACAGAGACATTTTCTGAAGGAGTCAGGGACAGGGGCATGCAGTACCCATTCCTATGAGGAATGGAGGAGCTGTGCCCTGTAAAAGTGATTTCCCATCTCTGCAAGTTTTGCGTAGGATGCTGCTGTTGGCACAAGGAACCACAAGGTAACTCCAACTGAGCAGGAAGAAGTCTACCTATATTTATACAATGAAGAAATATTTCCTCCATCAGCAAGAGACCTTTTCTGTAGTGGGAGATAGAAATGTAAGCAGAAGTGCAATAATCTTACCTGCTACTTAGAGTGTTTTGGGGGCTGGCATCCTTGCTAAAGTGAGATCTTCCTTTCTGAATTCAAAGGGTAACAAAGAGTCTCAGAGCACCCTCTAATAACGTTTGTATCCTGTTTCAAGAAGTGTTAGTGCTTGGCCTTTTGCTGTTTTCTAGTGGGGTAGAGGAGTGTGGACAATTAGCTTAGTGTCGCTAGGATGCTCTTGGTAACGTCTGTATCTCTTTTACAGCCACCAACACTAGGCCAGGAAGAGGATCCCTATTGTATGAGGAGCGCTACAAATCAAAGTTAACACCTTGGAAATTACAAGAAAAATGCGTGAGCCTGGCCCCGAGGACTTACAGCTAAAAAAAAGTGAAAGATAGAGAGGGAGTAGACAGTGGGAGAGTGCTGGTCACCAAGGCAGACTGTTGCTTTAGACCTCTGGCTGTGTAGCTATCATGAAGCCATTAAGCCCTGAGCAAATAATGAAAACAGTTGTTCATGAATATTTTAATGAAATATTTTCAGAGAGGATGTATTTCAGTCATGAAATATGTATTAGCTCAGTGGGGTAAAGAGACAGCAGAGAGAGACAGAAAGAAGGGGGAGGAGGAGTGGAGAGCAAGTAAACTCTGAAATAATTAATTATCAAATCCTTCTCCACATGAATGAACTCTTCTGATGGACAAATGCAACAGATATATCAGACCAGGATAGGCTTTGGGTCTCACTAGTGCAGCCCTCCTTTTGTAGCTCCACTGCTGCACTGTGGAAGGTGATACTTATGCACCCATGTGGTTTATATCTCTGCATCCAGACTCTCACCCTGCTTACTTGCTGCCACTACTTGATGTGGCCCATCCTCTTCTGTAGCCTTTTGTTCTGCTGCATGAATTAGACGGGTCTGTTGATCTCAACAAGAGGTATGAATCACTCTGAGCAAGTTCTGAGCACTTGGTCCCCCGAGGCAGACCAGATCTCCTTTCATTCTTGTCTCTCACTCAGGAGGGCAGGTTGTAACAACGGCTTGGCATTGCCTGCCCCTTACCTCTGCTCCCAGCTGGCTGAACTCTTGGGAAAACCCTGTCACAAGCAGTGTCAAGATAATGTGTCCTGTAAGCTGTCAGACCGCAAAGCACTGTTCCCAGCCTGCCCCAGGCTGAGATGAAGCCCAGGAGCTCAGCCCACAATGCCTGGGCACTGATTCTTGGAAGATGAGGGAGCCAGAGAGCACTGACTCGTTCGTGTACTGTCGAAAGCTCAGCTGATGAATGGCAACTGTAGCAGTGTGGAATGCTGATCCCTACTGTGAAAAGCAACATCCTGCATTTGACGTGAAGGGTCTTCAGCTGGATTTTGCAGGAAAAGCAAAAGCAGGCTTATAGCATTCCTCTCCTTGCCTGTATGTGATGGAGTAGTCTTGGGCATGAGGTGGCCCAACCAAATGTGAAAGAGATTTCCTCCGTTGTGGCTGCCATCCTGCCAGATGCCCAGGGTAGCACACCCTTACTCCCCACACCTTAAGAGGAAGGGACTGGAGAGCAAGAAGCAAAGTCCCTTCAATCAAAGGGAGCCTGCCCTGACTCTGAGGTTTGCATTTGACAGGACTAGTCCTCTGTTCAACCAGGGCGTCCTGCTGAGGCTTTTGTTCCTCTTCCCAGAGTGCAGCATGTGTGTCGCATACTCCCACAGTAAATGTGTTTTCCTGCCGCTCCGCGGTCGCTCCGCTTGTTGAGGATGTGCAGCCAGGGTCACTCACACAGACACACAGCCCTCCTGGTGACAGGGACCTGGCACCTGCAGCTGCTGTTCGGGCTTGACCCACCTTCTGCTAGACAAGCCAACAGTCTGGAAGAGGGGAGCTTTTGATTTTGGTTCTTCATTACTTTTGGCGTACACAGCAATGCCAATTAAATCGTGGGGAACAAGATACTTGCTAGTTGGATGCAACAGAGTAAAGGAGAGGGAAAGAAAAAAAAAAGCGGATCATGTCTTTGTTTGTACAGTCTGGCATAATTTGATATTAAAAAAACATTTGCGGGTTGTTGATGACTCCTTAGAACCAGTAGGAAAGATCCTTATTAACAATCTCTGCTCTCCCTGTGGGACAATGAGGACTTATGTTTGTGTGCTAATGAGTTTCCAGTGAGGAAAAACTACACCCCTGGGAAGCAGTTTGTTAAAGGGAGAAGAGACCTTTGGAATGGCCTCTTTCTTTTTACCAGCTATCATCAAAGCAGCAAATGTTCTGACTGTGGGCCCAATGAATCAAAAATAAAATGGTCCCAGAATGCCAAACTAAGAATTGTTGCAGCTGTGCTTCATCCTGCTCCATTCTCTTAGTATGGCAACAGGAGATTCAAGGAGCAAACCTGCAGCAAGAAAACTGTATTGTAAGGTGGTTGGAGCAGGCATTAGTGAGATGCTGGAGGAAAAGAGAGTACCCAAGTTAAAAAATCCTTGGAGATCCATGCCTCAAGCCAGTTTGCTTTCTTCCTGGGGGCAGGAATGGGAACTGACTCAGGCATGATGGAGGCACATTAGCATTGCCATCATAGAACTGAATCCAGCAGCCCTGTACTGCAAGACCTGCAGACTCCCTCATTTAGTCCTTCTTAATGCACTGCAGTTGTGGGGTCTCACGGGTCTTTCTATGATGCTAGCAGACAAGCTGCATTGGGAGAAGTTGTTATTTGTGCTTGGGCTGGTTACTTACTCCACAGCAGCAACATTTCTGGAGAACTCCCCTGATCTATTAGCAACTTTCTTCCCTGCTCACTGTGCAGTGGAAGGATGGACAAAGCCTTTTGAGCTCACTCTGGCTGCTGCTGGGCTGCTGCCACCCCTGGTAAGATTGTGCTGCTGCCTGAGTGTCTTCTGTACCCTCACACCCCAGCCCTGCTGAAACACTCAGCGTAAGAATGCAGAATACCGCATCTTCCACCCTTCAGACAACCTGCACCCAATTATTTAAAAGGGTGGATATAGTGTCCACAAAGGGCAAAAGCAGGGTTGATGTTTGCATAGCAGAAAGGGAGGATGAACCAGGACCAGATGGGCAGCAGAAGGAGCAGAAATGAGCAGAAAGAGAAGGTTAAGAAGTCTATGGGAGAAGTGATAAAGCTCTTTGATAGACCCACACGTACATGCAAGTCCTGCCCCACTGAAACACAGCAGTGCCTGTGTGGGAGTGCTGTAGCTGTAGGAGGAAGGACTTTTGTGCACAAGAGATTAGGGGCCAGTATCTGCTGGCATGACAACACTGTGATGTGTTTCTGCTGGAGAACATGGAGTTCTTGTCTTGCAGCTGCTGAGTCACAGCAAAGTCATTTCAGGGTGTTGACAACTTAATACAAGGTTAGACCTTCCATTTCCATGCCAACAGTGATCGTGACGAATACAAATTAATTGTTCCAGGTCAGCTGATGAACTTTCCCCGTAGTGAAAAATTAGATCTTGTTGAGTCTTCCTGTACTGAGTTGAATCCAGAGATTCCAGAGCACATGCTCCAGTTTCTTCAGCCTGTGCAGAGGTGTTACTGGCATCAGTAGATGCCGGTGGGTGTCTAGGTAGGATGCCTGTCTTACAGCACACTTTTTTCTCCTTATTCATTCTTTCCTCATCCAAGGATTGTTTTGGGGACGAGGCACAAAGGATGGAGAGTATTTTCTTTGTACTGTAGTGACTACAGTACCTCATGCAGTTACTAAGTCTCCCCTCCCCCAGAAGGAGAAGCCCAGCCAGGAATAATTTCCCTTCCAGCCTAGGTGTTTCCCCAGGTACTAAAGGCAGCCTTAGGTCTACCTCCAGCAGCAGACCCGAAATACCCTGTAGATCCAGAATATCTTTCCTCAGGAGTTTGTCCGCTTAAACCTCCCAGCTTCAACAAGAGGAGCAGCTTCCTCAGAAGGATCACATTTATTCAGAAGCGACATGTGTTGACTACTGAAAGGCAATTAAAAATTGAATGTGTAATGATCCAAATGAGAATTTATGCACCGAAGTTTTGTTGGTTTGTTAAGACTCCGTGTGCATATATGTATAAAATAAGGGTTTCAGAAAAGTTTCTTTGAGAAATTTCATGTATCGGGTTTTTAAAAACACTTTGAAAGGGTTGGAGCATCCCATATCAGTACATTTTCAAGTAGAACAAAACAAATCCCTTTTTTCAATTGGAAGGAAATTTTTCATCTGCAAGGTTTAGTTTATGTGTATATATATAGAAAAAACCTCAGAAAAGCTCAAAAGCAGAGTGAAATATTTCAAAATTATATAATACTTCAAAATAAGCACTACATAAAATACTTAAATTAACTTCCATGATCTAAAAAAAAGTTCTGATGGCACACACTTGTGTTCAAAATGTTTTTTGACAGTATTTTCTGCCCTTGGTCAGAAAGGAATGTCACGTTTCATGCTCATACCTTTGCCTGTATCTCTGTTTAATCTTGAATGGAATTTGATTTGTTCTAAAATTTATTAAAAGGTCTCCCTCTTCTTCTTTTCTTCTCCTCTGGAGCTTTTAAAACATTCCTCCTGAGTTTTTATCTTCTGGAATGTCACAGCTATATTTTAATGGCTCTTTGATCAATTTAGTGGTTTTTTACCCTGTAAATATGGGATCTATTGTAGAAGTAATGATAACATTTTAAAATGGAAGAGAGACTAGAAAGAGAAAATTAATAAAATTTTGTTGTAAAAGAAGTATGTCTATAAGAAAAGCAAAAATCTGCTGCCTTATTCCCATACTTGTTACCAGATCAAAAGTTCCAGGGAAAAAATGGGAACAGAAATCGGAGAGAAAGCCCAAGGGAGCCGACAGTTCACAATGCTTTTTGTGTATCTTGATCAAGATTAAGCAGACTTTTTTGATCTAAATGTGGTGACTTTAGCTCTTAAACTAAATAGGTGCAAATTTTATGTTGGCAAAATCAACTGTCCTTTGTTGAATAAATATAGTAATATATTAGCATAATGGATTAACTGAGTGTATCACCTTGCATTATAAATCAACGGTGCTGAACTGAACCCTCCTAAGAACAGGAGAAAATTCTGGGCCAGACCAGGGGTCCATCCAAGCCAATAACCTGCCTCCAGTGGTGTCATAAGCAGATAGCAAGAGAGGACTTTAAGAACAGAGTAAGCATATGCTTCTGTAATTCTTCTGTGATGTTATTCCCAAATAATAACCACGATAAAATTGATAAACTGATATTCATTGATAAAATTGAATTATTAATTCAGAAATACAGCTTCTAATAGAATTTCACCTTTGAGATGGTCCTTTTGAACTTTGCTGCTGAGTTGAAAACAAATACAGGTTCACATCTCCAATACTAGAGGTAGCAGTATATGGAGATGACAGAGTCCTTTATGCTCTTCTTCAATGTTTTTCAGGGAATCGAGCATCAAAAAAAAAAAAAAAAAGCTTAGGCAATTGAATGAAACCAAAAGATTTTGTTTTATATGGGGATGACATGTTAATCATTTTAATCAGAAGAGAAAGGTAGCACATTAACTTTTTAAAATCAAAGCAAGACACCTAAGTGTCTGCCAGAAGGAGTTAATTTTTGCCCAGGGCTGTTCTCTGTAACTGCTCGTGGGGAATCCCAGAGCTTTGAGACACCTGAAACAAGGCTTTCATGACATGTAACAGGGTTTGCTGATGTCCTCTGGGCTAGGAGCCAAAGTCAGGAGGCAGGAAAGTGCTGACTGTGAGAGCAGGTAGCTGCTGCTGGTGTCGGGGAATTGTGGTGGGTAGAAAGAGAAAGAACTGAAGCGTCTTGATTCCTGCTTTTCTTCTGGGCTTTGTGAGCTGGGCTTTGTGGGCACATGCCTGGCACTTCCTACTCGCCCTTGGGAATGCAGGGCACCAGCAGTTTTCAGGGGCTGAATTTAGGACTCTGCTATTTAGCTATCCTACAGGTCTATCATGTGCATTCCCGGTGCAATCAGGCATTTCCTTTCTGGTATCATACACATATGACCCTTATACTAGGGTAGGGAAATTTGGAGCTTGTGTTAATTTTTTGTGGCCTTTGCAATCGTCTGCCCATCCATCTGTCCATCAGTGTTCACTGATAACGATACATTGGCTAATTTTTCTCACCAAGTAAGCAGAGCAAGTAGGGCTCCTGCAGATGGTGAAATCTGTTTGTTGTTCACATATGCAGGGTGGAAGGCCATTCATTCCTCATGCTGGGCAGTTTTTCCCCACCATCCAAGCCGAATGGACACACAGGCTATCTGGCATTCCTGCAAGGGCAGGTTCCCTTCAGTGTTTCCTACTGTGTCAGATGCATTCTTCCAACAGCAGACCCCAAATTAACCTAGAGTCATTTTCCTCTCAGGGTTCCTAAACGAAGATCCTTGCATCTTTTTAAAAGCAAAGTCTTTCTTTGCAGGGAAGAACAGCCTAATTCATACTCTGCAAGGTAATGTATTGCAGAGTTAACTGATATGAAAAGCTCTGGGAGTGCAAACTGATTTGCTTCTTAAAGGAATACAATTAAACCAGCAAATACTCTGTGTCTTTGTGATTTAGTTAGATTTCTTTCTGATGATTTTAGAATAAAAGAAGTTTAGTGGCTGACTGTAGTGGATAATGGTTTCTTAACAGGCAGCCACTGGAAAAAACAGATGTCCCCCTTCCTGCTCCTTTCCTTAGCTTTTGTATCTGAACTGATGTCATATGGTATGGAATATCCCTCTGGTTAGTTTGGGTCATCTGGACTGGTTGTGTCCCCTCCCAGGATCTTGCCCTCAACTGGTGAAGGAGTGTTACTGTGCTGATGCTGTGCTTAGCTGTACCCAAAACACTGGTGTGTTATCAATGCTTTTCTAGCTACCAGTTCAAAGCACAGCACTGTGAGGGCTGCTATGGAGAACTGAACTCCATCTCAGCCAGACCCAATACACTATCCCAATCCAGGGAGTGTGGAGTGGCAAATTTTATCTTGATCCGCAAGCACATACAGGAGAAAAGTTCAGAAATAGCTAAAGCGAGATAAAGACACAAACAAGGTCAAACGTTGGTGTCCTAAATAATAATTCAACTCTATTATCTATGAAAGAGGAGAGAAAGGAGAAAAACGGGGAAGCAGGAAAAAGCCAAGAGCAATTCAAAAAGCAGAGGATAGTCACCACCATGGGCCCAGCAGCGTCCCATAGACCTGTTCTTCCTCAGTCCTGTGGTGGGGGAGGTCTCTTTTGGGACAGGTCAGATGTTTGCTTGTGTAGAGTCTGGGCAGCGCACTTTTAGATAGGCAATGGCAACGGCACGTCCGCCACATACATGTTTACTGCACGTAGGCACTGGAGTCCACACAGCATTTGCCTGATGCCCTTAAAGTTTATAGGCTGAAGCACTGGTATCCGTGCAGTGCTCGCGTGACCTACCTTGTTTTGCACAAAGTCTGCAGGTTGAGGTTAACTGAACATCCTGTTTTTGAAACTGCTGTCCAACCACAAGCCTCTTCCAACAACACCCAGGCAATGGCGAAACAAGACAGTTCTCTATTTTAAAATAGAACAGTCTTCTACAGTGGCGTCTGGATATGTTTCAGAAGCCTGAGTTTGCTGAAGCTTCTGCCCATCTCCATCCCTGCTTTTGCTTCCCTGGTTTCACCTGAAGGTGCTTTGGCTGATTTAAAAATCTGAATAAAAACTGGGCATTAATTGAAATCAAACCAAGGGACCAGAATGAGAAGGGAGAGGCTGGAAAGATATTGGTTAATGCCGTCAAGTGATCCAGGCCCCATGAAGCAGTATGTTTTGTCTTTGGCCACCTGCAGCACTTCCCAGCATGAGCAAGGCTGGACTTCAAGTCTCCTCAATACCAAGCCTTATCGTCTTCCTGCTGAGATGGAAACCCTTAGCCACCCCAACCACAGCAGCTGTACTGAGCAGACCTCAGAGGGCATTTGGTCCTAGGGACCTTTCTCTCAACACGTGCTTGTCAGGCATTTTTCACCTATATGACTCAAGACAATCTGTGGAGTCACCTCAGAGAAGTGGAGTTCTTGCTTCCTATCAATCATCCCTATGGTCATGAAGTTCCTTTGTCTGTCTGCTAAAGCCAGTTGCATCACTTATGTTGCCTCTCCAGGAGAGGGGGAGAAAAGAGCATTAAGGTTGAAAGATAACAAAAAAAGTAATGTAAGAAAACATAAAGTTTTGGGGGTTTTCCCCCAGTTTCGTTGGGTATGTGGAGTTCAAGAAAGTGGAAGAATGGAAAGGGGAGAAATGGTCTTCCCATATGAAAGAAGTAATCTTCATCATTTGATCTTTGGTGACATTTGAAAAGTCAAGTTCATGCAGGGTAAACAAGAATAAGTTACCTTGCATTCACTGTCGGATGCTGCAGAGTCCACAGTGCCTGACGACTTCTTAGACTACCAGTCAACATATCGAATGACAAAATGTTTTTCAGAAATAGGTTGGGCTGAATCTCCTGCCTAGAAAGCTGTGACTGACAGCATCGGTGGGGATTAGAGGAATTTGCGGAGTTTGCAGGCTGGTCTGGCAAATGGCACCCTAGGGAGCAGTCCTCCAGGGACAATTCCATATAACTGATATGGCATCCATGTGCTGGGAAAAAAAACAAGCTCTCCTAAGGAAACCAGGCTCTGCCAACAACAAATCAGAATGAGCTGCTCTGAAAGTCCTCAACACATGAAATTCTGAGTAGATGAACAGCGTGTCACAGATTACATGTAGGGAAATCATGGGTGATTGTAATACAACAAAAAAAGGAACTGAGAAAGCTACTGAAATCAGCAAACGAGTGAATCTTACCTCAAGAGTTCTTAACCTCATGTCAAAAATTGTTAGTGGCCTGTTGTATGGGAGATTGTATAATTCCCTTAAACCCCAGAGATCTAGTTTCCACTCAAAAGGGGCACCTGTGGGTGAGAAAATTAGAGTTCAAAACTGGAGGAACTCATCCTCTGATCAAATCTCTTCCTGTCAGGAGGCGAAACCACCCCAGAGGCACTTTTAAACCTGCACTGTCTGCCTTTACATCTTCTCGTTCTTCCTCAAAACGTGGCTCAGGGTGCCCAAGGCAGAAATCCCCATCATCTCCCTGTCCTACCACCCCTTTCTTGTCTGTTCCAAGCAGGGGAAGTGGGGATCCAGGGCTGAGATCTTCTCTGGCAGCACTGAGCTTCATCTTCCACCCTATCCTGTGCTGTGTGACACATGTTGGAGGGAAGAGCCACTGCTATGAATGTGGAGTACCCACTGACATGGTCTTCTTCCCATCACAAATGAGGAAGAGAACCAGAGGCAGACAGAGGAAACCACAGCAAAACAAGGACAGAGTTGGTGCCTCACCGTGTTCTCTCCCACTGGGTACAGTGGACATTTCAGATTTCAACAGTACCATGTACCTGCTCGTCTACCCCAAGGGGCAGTAAACTGGGCCAAAATGATAAGCCCCCAACTTGGAACTGGGGATTGATGCCACCACTCCGCATGAGATATATACTGATGTGGCTTGATGTGCGATCATGTGGCCAGCCCCGTGGACAGAAAAGGTCTCAGTGGTGAGATCTGAGATCCACAGCTACCCAGGCTGGGACCGTGCATTGCACCTTGATACAAATGGAGTTAAGGAGTCATGGAGCAGTAGGGTTGGATGTGGACAGAGGAAATCCACTCTCTACACCAAGTTTACATAACAAATTAGAGGTAGAAATATAATGACTGCAGCTTTTCCCAAAGCCTCTCTTTAGCAAGTCCTTCAGCAGAGCCCTAACAAAGTCATCACAGGGCCCTGGTTTTCCTTGTGAAACAGAGGGAACTTCTCCAGGCATATTTGTGTATAAAGAAATTGACAGGTCAAGTTGCACAACCTTGTACAACTGTTAGATCTTGGCAGTCTGTGGCACTGTCCAATCAGCCCCAATACTATATGCCTGTGACAAGGGTAGGGGCACCACAGGCAGAAAGTACCTTATGATGTCCCTTGAGATGAGGACAACCTCTTGCCACTCACAAAATGGAATCTGAAAAATAGGAATCACTTCCAGATTCCCCTTCCTGAGTCATGCTCACATTTTAAACTCCATATCTTCAAATAAAGAAGAAACAAAAATCTATCTAAATGGAAGAGTAAAGGAGCCCCTTGGGACTGAAGTAATCACTAATAATTTGTTGATAAACTTAAGTTGTTCATAGGTAGCTGCCTCCAGCCTCTAGGCAGATAATGTGTATGTCTACGTGTGTGGACACAAACACTTGGCATCTGCGTGTGAGTCTGTATGTACAAACTAGGCCTCACCACCTGTCACCTTTTCCAAATTTTCTTCTCTTTCATCACAAAATGACAGTATTTGCTTAAGTGCTAGAAGAAAAGCGGAGGGGCAAAATCATGTTCTTTACCATGCACATCCAAAATTCTTGTATACACCAGGAAAACAGAATTGCCCTCATATCACAGGCTGAGGTCTCATTCCCTCAAGTGCAATCAAATGAACTGCTGTTGCTGTGGAGCTTGGCTAAAAACATCTCTCTGCATTCTGCTAATTCAGGCCTTTTATGCCTGCTGTTCTCATTATTGTGCTCTTGTTTTTCCGAGTGTTGAAATCTCACTCGGACATTTATAGTTTTATCTGTACTCAAATACACAATCAACCGCCACAGGCAGCACCAGCCGGGAACTGAATCACATCCTTGCCTGTGTCATGTTTTCAAATTCCAGCAGAATACATTGATACCAAAATGATCCCATGGCTGAAATCCAGATGCTATGAAAGTTGATCATGCAGAAGAGGCAAACTCACGCTGGTCTTCATTTACACCTTCATCTCCCCAGTCACACTCTCTTCTCCTGAACCTTTCATGCATTTCCAGGGATAAATGTTGTTCCCAGTACATCCCCTTCCACCAGCATCACAGCATCATTTAATTTAGTGCCTGTAGAAGTGCCATTACACAGGCCACTTCTTTTCACCTGCCACATCATCATTCAGGAGGTTGGCAGGATATTGTAAAAGCTGGAAGTTCGCATGCTATTGAAGGGAAAAGAAGGAGGTGCTCACAAGGAAGGAAATGTCACCCCAAGGGCCGGATGAAGAAATGTTAGGTTAAACTACAGAGGGACTTAAAGTGACTGCTCCAGACACAGAGTGGTCACCAGCCTGTCCTTTCTCACTGCCTTCACACAGGTGGCTTTTCCTCCTGCCACCGTGCTGAACCTGTTGTTTGTTTCACTGCTTTGCTGAGTGCTCACAGTGAGCAGCGGGTGAGGCAGGTCAGAGGGGCTGCTGATGGGAGGCAGCGAGTGTGTGCTGCGATGTGCTCTGCCCCTGAGAGCACAACCCTGTTTACTAGAATGAGGATTCATTGTTGAAAGAAATTCTTCAGAGGTAAGTTTTCTCACTGGATTTCATTTAGTGCCTCTGAGATGCAGCAGAGCACTTAAGACATCTGGCAAGAGCCTCAGGTAAGCAGCAGCAGCAGCAACTGCATGTGTCAGTTTATCCCCTCTCCATGTGATAATGAAACTGTAGTGACATCTTTTTGTCTCTGCTACCCAAGTTCTCATAAAATGCCAGCATTGCCCCAGGGGAAGTTAGGCATTTATATTCTTAGCATCCTTATCAGCCATCCCAACTGGATCTCAGTGCTACCAGGCAGCAATAAGTGAAGATCTTAGGCTTTTTATCTTCTAAATGCTTAGGGTGAGGTTGATCCTTCACTGAAAAAAAGATGTCAATCCCAAGCAAGTTATCTAATCTCTACCTATCAACACTGAAGTGTGGGTGGGAATTTCCTGAAGATGATCCAGCAATTGGTATTGGACATTGCAGTCGGAAGGCTAGTTTAGGCTGAGTTGGATAACTTCCTTTGGAGAAGAAAATAAACTTAAGCATCAGTAGAGATTAGGTCCATCATCGAGTGTCTCTGGAAGTGCCTGCATTTCAGGTGACACCTGCTCCCCACTGTTTCCTCAGTAAGTTCCAGACAGAGAATGGCTGCTTGAGACTCATGGCCATTTCCCAGGCCATCTTCCTAGCAGAAATGACAGAAGCCTCCAGAAGAGCTCTTTGCTGCCTGAAAGGCAAGTTACCACATGCTGAAGTTTCTATTATACTGGGACATAATGGAATTTGCAAATGCCCGACAGAGCAAAGAACAGTTTGTCATTTAGTTCAGCATTTCTGCCTGTGGAGCTGTTCGATGGGACTCCATAGTCCCTTTGATGCTCTTCTCAAGACTGAAAACTCTTCTGCCATGTCCCAGTCCCTACTCTGGGTGTCTGCCAGCCCCATGCTTTCTACAGCTGATTGGCACCTCCCTGCTGTCATTCCTGGTCAGATCCTGACTTCATTTTTTACCCATCCTTATCTTTAGCAAAGACTGGAGTATTTTTCTTCCATCAGTGGAAATAAGTGGTGTAAGCCTGAAGGTGGAATATATTGCCCAGAAATTTGAGATCAGCAGAAGTGCAAGTTAGGCAAATTAAAAAGAGTAGGCAGAGCTTTTGACTAGAGGTAGTACAGGAGCAGAAGCATCCTCTCCAGGAGTTGCTCCTCATTCTGTGGTATTTTTTTGCATGTCACTTGAAGAACTAAGACTCAGAGGTCTGGCTTTGTATCCCTGCTCCCTGCTGGCCATTTCTTCCCCTGAAACAAAAAGAAATACTTTCATCACCTGACCAAAGGGGTCAGGATACCCTGTTCTTGTCCTACATGGAGCCAGTCCTGCTCTCCAGCTTTAGGGAAGTGAGTCAGGATTAATAATTGTGTTCAATATGTTTCTGTTTCCAGATAGTGCATTTTTTGTGAAGGTATTTTGTGAGTATGATGTATAAGTCACTGTGGGATGCAGCAGAATGTTTTGGCCTTGCAGCTTGGAGGTACCATGTTCATCTTCTCTCTGCCTGTAAAACATGCAGCCCAGAGACATGATGAATGCTTTGCAGAAGCTCAACTTGAAACTCCGGAGAAGTTCCTTGGAAGTGTTTCTAAACAAGACACTCATTTTGTTAGTTAAACAAAAGAAGATAATCCTTCCAGACCTCCTTACCCCTTTTTCCCCCCACCTCTCCTCACTTTCCAGACTTACGTCCAAAGCCTCCAAAGAGAGGATTGATTGGAGACTGGTATGAGCTAAAGTCGCCATTCTCAGCTTCACAGCACCCAGCCTTCATCACAGCCTGTGCCCGTATCTGGCAAGCTGATAGTCATGTCTGGGCATCCAGAGTACACAGGCCAAGGGGAACCAACGGGCAGGGGTAGCTTAAGGGCACAAACCTTTTGCAAGAGAAGTATCTTGTCTGCTGGCTGTGCCGGGAGCAAACTTGCCTAGTGCTATGCCATGAATTATCCCCCACTTGTAATTCATCCTGTGTCTTGCACTTGTCCCCTGCTCTGTTTATCAAATCTGTTGGTCCCGCTGCTACCCAAGGACTGTATAAATTAGTTCATCAGCCACAGGCCAGAGTCTCACCAGGGAAGGGAAGAAGTGAATGGATAAAAGTACTGTAAAACTCCACAGATAACACAGTTTTGATTAGGAAGAGTGCTAACTTTTGCATCCACTTTCAAGCCCATTAGAATAGCTGTTTGTATTCCTTATTACTTAAATTGAGACACTTAGCTTGAAGAGGCTGTAGTGAATAAAGCCCTTTGTTAGTAAGGCATTTGGATCTTCATTCTTGCACCAGTCCTGGCTGCGCTACTCTTCAGAATCAAGCATGAATGGTTAGTTAATACCAGCTAAGTATTCAGCCCCGTAGTATTCATAGCTGGGGCTTTGCTTTTCAGGGCACGGAAGTCACAAAACCCAGAATTGCCGTAGTGAGTCCAGAGCTGAGTCTGGAAAGAGGATTTTACAGAATTCCATTTCCTGGCTGGGTAGGAATGGCTGGAAGAACAGTGCCTTTGTACCGTTTGGCACATCAGCCCCAGGGGCTTGGCAGGGGCCTTGGTGGTGCAAGTTACCCCATCCCCGCCTCTAAATGAGCAGAAACTCCTGGGTGGAGGCAGGGATTTGTCATCTCAGGAGAGGCATCAGTGTAGACTGCGATGTCTGTAGCAGCCAGGAAGCAGAGAGCATGTCCATCACGGGCACTGTGGACATTCAGGACAGGGCTGTTTAGTGAAAGGAGGGACAACACAAGACTCACACATCCTGCCTTGCCCTAGTTTACATCCTAGCACACCGTAAATGTGACCACAATTTTAACCAAAATTTGTTGGGGTATTTTCCTTACTCAGTATTTTTATCTGAAATACATTTTTTTCTCAAATTAGCTAGAATTTTTTCCTGTTTCTGAGGAATTTTAACGATGGTGAAAACCTGTCTCATTTGAACCAAAAACATGTCAAAAATGAAGACTGAGTTTGTTTTGATGCCTGAGGTTCCAGTGCTGTGGTTGGCAGCAATTACCAAGAGGGTCTGCAAAAGATATCACTGTCTGTACTTGTTTGATTGTAGGCTTAGGTGGACAGTCCTTCTAAGCAGACAAGTATTTCTTTCAGCTAACTTCTTCAACACTAAATCTTTTTAGATTTAGTGACCATTGTTTTCACCTTTTCTACAACACTAAGGAAAAGCTGGTGAAACTGGGTCTGACTTAGCTTTCTGATCTACACAAGCCATTTTTTGTGTCCCATGGATTTTGCTAGAGCCCAGACATCCCTGATGTGGAAACACCCAACAGAATGTAATTTCTTTGTGTCAGGCATCAAGTGGACTGGGTCATAAGTAGCTGGATTAGTACTAAAACCAAGGGACTTCCTCAAAGTGAACAGATATATCAAAGACCTGATCTCTACTTAGAAAGAAAAAAAAACCAAGAAAAACTGTTTATTAGTTGCCAGATGCTAAACTATTACATTTGGCCTCAGTTGCATTTTGTGTACTAAGTCTTTTCAGATCCATTTAGCTTAAACCTGCAGAAATGCTGTGATTTGCATATAGTGCCATTGAGTAGTATGTGATGTTTTTGCTAATTAGGGAATAGCATCAAAGAATTTTCTTAGTGATAAGCAAATCCTTTCACTGATGGAGGATGGTCTCTGTGTTGATGGTTTTTCCATCTCAATGGAAAGCTTTCTGAATAGAATAAAGGAATAACATAAGGTTATCCTCCCCATGTGCCCTTACCAGTCTACACTCGGAATTCCATATTGGAGGGATTTGATTTTGCTAAATCACAAAATATGCATTAGGTTAAGATACACTAAAATACACTCATTTTAGATAATTTGTTGGAAACTAGAATTTCTGTGAAAGCACGGGCCTGTTCCCCAAGCAAAATCATGCTGTATCATAATGTCAGGAGATGCCAAATTCAGTAAGTTCATGGTAGTGTGTGTCTAGTGTATGACTAATACAAGACATGTAGTTTTGGCTGGGTTTTCACCATAGGTCAAATACTTTCACGAAGCTCGGGGATGTGCTCAGAGAGCTTATCAAGAAAAAATCCCGCTGTTTGTGAGCAAGTTTGTCACTAGGTTGAAGATCCTATCAGGAAAAAGGCTGTTAGTATTTGACAAATCAGCTTTCTGAATCCCTTTGGGTTGCTCAACTCATCATTTTTGGTAGATCCGACCTCTTCTATTGAAGAAAGCAAAACATACTGTCAAATTTTCAGTTTATTTGACATTTTGATTAATGTTTTATTCTCCCTTTGAGTTTCCATCTGTTTTTAAGTGAAAAAAAATGCTCACTTGAAACTCTACAAAGTTTCATTTAAAAAAGGTAAACCCAAATGTTGCAGAATTTTCCGTAACAATGTGACATTTCAGAAATGTCAAATTTAAATGTTCATCATTTTTAAACTTTCCCTCCATTTGGGGGGTTGAAAATGTTTACCTCGGTTTATCCAAAAGCTCAAATAGCTCCAGTGTTGTGCATTTACCTGAGCCTGACAAACCTGACCTAAGTTCAGAAGTAGGAGCCTTTCTGTTCAAGACTAGTGATGGACAGCAGGTGCTTGAAGACAATCTTCAAGGAGGGCTGAATGACCAGCTCTTTCTAAGGCTTTCTCTGCTTTCCTTGCCTTTTAAGTAACCCTAACGAATATATCCATGATCCCCAAATCCCCTGGAATTTTTCTGGAAAGGGCTGCTCTTTTGAGTGTTTCGAAGTCCCAGGCAAGGAGCTCATGAAATTCTTGATCATCCTGCTGAGAGGCTTGTCTGGACATCCTTTGCAAAATGAGTAGGATGCTTTCCCCACCTAAACTAAAGGACATGACAGCCTGGCCTTGTTTATATTTTGCTGTTTTGAAATTATATTTTACCTCCAGCCTGCAGCCTAGTTCTGTCTCTCCTTTAATATGCGTTGTTTGACATTGTTTCGGCCTGAAACATTTATAAAGCATTATGCTTAAAAAATCAGGTTGATGAATGCAAAGAGACAGTTCTCTTAATAAAGGCATTGGCAGAAGGGCCATAAGTTTGGTTTTTTTTTCAGTGGGGAAGGTTGCCATTTGGCTGCTGTAAATTGCTCTGAGTAGCAAGGTAGTAAAAAAAAAAAACAACATAAAGACAAAAATAGAGTAATAGATGACACTGAAGAAGAAACTGTCCCAGCAAATTGAGCATTTGTGGAGACATACAATTAAAACATTGTGAATTCCTCACTTATTGTAATGAGGGAAGGAAGACTGTCTCAGAACTTACGGAGCTCATACGCTTCTACAAGACTTACCTTGTAGGTGACAGATTTGTTACTGCCTGACGGATGACCTTTGCTGATACCACACCACGGTCTATAAAACTGACACCCTCCTTTGAGATGCCATTGGTTCCATCACCATTCTATTGTGTAAATAACCTCATTTGACTAAAAAAGTGTCTGATTCCTAACCGGTTCACTCTCATATCCCAGGATCATGTTTCAGCCAAGAAATTAGCATCACGTCTTCATTTCCAGGTCAAACAAATAAATATATTGCATTGTTGTTGTCGTATCTCTTGCAGACAAACAAAGCAGTAGCCAAGGGGGACTTCCACCATGCAAGCTCCAGCTCCCGGCGAGCACTCTTCCTGGCTGTCCTGTCCATCACAATTGGAACTGGCATTTACGTTGGGGTGGCCGTGGCTCTCATTGCCTACCTCTCCAAAAACAATCATTTATGAGCCTCAGGAAAGGGGTGAGAACCAGCCACCCGGCACCTGAACTGCAGAAGTCCCCAGCGGATCAGACTGCATTACTGTCCAAAAAGATCAAGAGACAAACCACCTTCTGGGGACAGGTACAGGATGAGAGGGGCTTGTGCATTATTGTAGGGTGGGAAGCTGTCTGGGCTTGGCCTAGTTCCACCTTTTGTGATGCACAAGTCTTGCTTCTCTTCATGAACCCCTGTACGAGAAGGAAGGAAAGAATGAAAGAGTAAAAGAGAGAAAAAGAAAGAAAATAAAGAAAGAAAAAAGAAAAAATAAAAGGAAGGAAGCTGGGGGAGGGTGGAGAGGGGTGTTTTGCCTTTGCCTTCTTTGCAATACAGCGTTTGCAAGCAGCTGGCAAACTGAGCTGTTCTCTTAATACCTTCTTGGTGACCTGAACTTTGCAGCCAGCATGAGCTTGTCCTTTGCTTGTTAAGCACGGCACTGAGATCTGGGAAAGCACGGACAGTGGCTGGTTCTATGAAAAAGCATTATAACAACAGGAGGAAGACCATGGCTTTTACTGTGTTTTGAATGCAGGACTCATTTGCCTATGAATGAAGCAAACACCTCAGCCTAGAGTGGTATTGCCTACTCTTCTTTTGTGGGGTAGGTTTCCATGGGAGGAGAAAAGGAAATAAAAAGTATATTTCTTTCCTTTTGTTGTTTTTGGATCAAGGTGTGACCCACATGTCCACGTAATAAAGAACTGGTGAGGTTACTTCATGACTTGGCTCCACAGACTGAGCGCAAGGTTGAAGAACATGAGATCTGTTGTAAAATGAATTCCTCCATCCAGTCACATTGTGATAACAGCATTTTCCTGTGGCATATTGCTCGTTTGGGTTGCTCTGCCTTACTGTGGAGACCTGCATAGCAGTCAGTGCAAGAAACCTGGGGGGAAAAATGTAAACTGAAGTACTAATAAATTTTTTAATTAAAAATCGTAGTAAAGCATGGGAATTAACCAGAGGAAGGAATGTTTCATATATTTCCGAGGTCCTACTCATACACAAGCAGTGAAGGAGACCATTCAGAGCTCACAGCTCATCTGTGGACCAGGGACACTGCATAGCCATGGAGAGACAAGCCTGTCCCTCGATAAGCAGAGCAATGGTACATTGTAGGGGCATTGTTTTTACTTCACTGACTGAAATGATATATTTATTTTCTTTACTCCCTCCCCACAATCAACTTTTTTTTGTCTTACAAAAGTACCATTTCACCCTACCAAGGGTGTATCAGCATAGATACGTATGTAGCTACACAGATATACACAGAGAGGAAAACCGATCAAATCAGTAACCATTTTATTACTCACTGTGTTTTACCAACGCAATTTCTTTACCCGCGAATTTCATCAAAGACCTTTTTCTGCAAGTCAGTATTGTGTGTCATCTTTGCTCTGGGACAGTTCTTTTTCTCCTGTTTTGGTTATTACTGGTTTTAATTTGACCTATTTTAGTCTACGTGGGAGGAGAACAAACACATCCAAACATATTTTTCCGGTAGTTTATTAAAACACGTGGAATACAGCTACTGTTGCTCTGTGTGACACTTAATTTGGGTGGATGCGAAGCATTAGACAAGAGTGAAACTTGTCCCAGTACCCCAAGCTCAGCTAGGCGGAGAGGTGCTCTGTACCTCTGAGTACCAACCTGAAAGGAGGTTGTAGCCACGTAGATGTTTATGAAAACCATAGGCTGGCAAATTAAGGAAACGTCTTTTTAAACACACATAGGGGGATTCCTAGACTTTTTCAGCAGCAGAAGGGAGGACCGTCTGTGTGTAAAATGAAATCAAAAGTCAAGGTTGTTTAAGCTCTAACACTCATCAGAGACGTGAGATTTGTGTCTTCTTATTCACGGGGAACAGCTGTGTGACCCACACTGCAGCTGAAACTACACCACCAGCTTTGGTTTCTGAGTACCAGCTCCAAACCACCACAGGCTGTGGGCTGACAAACAGTCCACTGGTTCAGATACATGAAAAAAAAATCTGTCATGTAATCTTTCCATATATGCTCTGTGTCAGAGCAGGTCCCACCTGTCTTCCCCCAGCCATAATAAATTTGGCGTGAACTTCCTATTTTGCACTCAGGCAAATTTTGCAGAAAGACCAGTCAGTATATGTATCTGCCTTGTCCAGATGATGTTTTTATTACGGAGTGATGCCACAACTTACAAATCTGTATGAACTGGGAAATCACTCAGGTAGAGGATTATCTTCATAACTTGTTAATAGCAATTAGTCCTGCTGTTTAGAGCCACGCCATTCAAAATGACTATGGAATTGTTGAGCTAAGAAAGCACTCAAACACAGCACGGACAAACATTATTCTTTGTTGGCTGCTTGTTGCTGATAGCTATTCTCTGTTTGAAATCCCTCCTTTCGGAAGGGAAGGGTTGTGAGACCAAGGAGGAGAGACAGGGATCCTACATCTGCTGTGAATGATGAATAGGAAGAAGCAAGGAGGAAGTACAGACAGGTAGGTACAGACCCTTGAAGTCTTACTTATCTGTAGAGACACCAAGAGAATTGCTCTGAGTGCTTTCCTTTTTCAAAGCAGTTTTTTGAAACTGAGTTAACACATCTGTCATTCAGTTCAGCTTGAACTTGCCCCTAAAGTTACCTGTTATTCAGAAGCCATTGCTCCTTCTGTGCTCTCTCTCTGTTTAATGGCAACTTTATTTCAAATAAACGTAATTTTTTATGTAGCAGAGTGCTCTGCCCTTCTGTGTTTAGATACAGGGAGATCCTGTTTAGTTTACAATAGAGCTCTGTCATCCCAGAAAGAAGAGAAAAACCAGTCTCCCATAAACTACAGTTGCCTCATTATGCCCTTTTATGCCCTATTGGCTCGATTAGGAGGTGTTAAAGAAATGGCATTGGCATCTTTAAGCAGATGACAAGTTGTAGTGATAGCTAAGATTTACTACAAGGAAAACTACGAAGTTGTAAGGTCCAGGGACCGAAGGCTCCAACTTAATCATAAAATGTAGGATGTCACTAGGAATTAACCTCAGAAGATGCATGGGGAGTGCTGGAGAATCACAGAGAGGGAAGAAAAAAAAAATCCCTTTCTGTGAAAATCTCAGAGCTCAAGGGAACAAAGAGACAGCAAATAATGTGCTGGGTCAGAGACTAATTACACATTACATATGCCATCTGACAGGATTTCATAACTCCCTGATACCTCCGTTGATTCTCGGTGCCTTCATTTGGGAATTTTCCTAGCTCTGAGCATTTTTTGTTGCTCTGTCAGTCTGAAATTAATTTGTCCCATCTTCTACACAACACCTACCATAAAGTTAGCTGGCAAGAGCTCCCTGCTGAGGCAACAAGAGGCATATGCTCAGGCATAGCTTGGGAACATCATGGTTCCCCGAGACCGAAACAGCAGTGGCATCAGCAACTACTTACTCTGGGCTGGCTGACACACAGCCATCACAGTTTGGGGAATGCCACCTGGTGAGCTGCGAAGGGAATTCACAGGCAGCAAACAACTTGATGCAATTAAGTGCCTATAAATGTCACTGTAAGGAGCAGTGCAACAGAAGAGCTGTATCAAATTGCTGCTCCCAGAGAAAGGGCACAAAGAGAGAGTGCATTCTGTATCAGACATCAAAGAAAACACACTCAGACTGCTAAAATCCCCAACCAGAGGTGGAGCTTCAGTCAGAGGGCACAACAGGCCACAATGCAATCTGGAGGAGAACAGGCTTGATTCATCTCAAGGTTGTTTACACTTGCCTGACAGCAATGCTAGACCACAGGGTGAGTATTTGCAGAAGGCCTGCACCTTAAAGACCTTGTTATGTGCATGGTTTCTTCAGGGCAGTGTGCAGTCCAAGTAGCTGCCAACAGTATTGCAGTTTATGGTGGTATGGTGAGCACAACATATGTTTCTATTTACTGATCATGAGGCAGCTCTGGTGATCCCACTGCATACAGTTGTCAGAAGGTAGGTGCTACTCCTTCATGCCGTCATGTTTTCTTCTTTGGACATGTCCAAGTGTACTTACAACAGGCTGCTCCAGCCATTTCAGGGCATAGCTGTCAGTGCAAGGAAGCTGAGGTGTGGGAAAGGCTCTGTGAGATAGATTTTATGGGGTGGGAGGTAGGAGAGAATCTGTAATTTACTATAATCTATGATTGCTCACAGCCAAGAGTACCTTGTGCCTGGGGAGAAAGCCACCTTCTTTTGGCTGATAACTCTTATGGTGGGCTCTTCTACTGTGGTCAAACCCCTCCCTCTACAGACTTTCCTGACAAGTAACAGACTGTGCTTGTGCAAAGGCAAAGCGTCTGAAATGAGGTACCAGATGGGTTACAGCAGCCCTCCATTTCCAAAACAAGGTCAGGCATTTGCATACCTCTCCGATTCAGTTTGTCCTTCAAGAAAACTCAGGGGTGTCACCCATCTTTCAGACTCATGCTCGTTCTTAGTGCTATGTATGTACACATACATGTGCATACATGTATACAGGTACATGTACATATCCATATCTCACGCATACGTATGTGTGAAACACTGAAAGAGAAAGGGAAATCAGCTGACTTGTTCTCCATCAAGGAGAATGCTGCAATGGATTTCAACAATAAAAACAACTGATAAATAATCACCTAAAAAATGGACAACAGCCCTAGGCTTTGCTACTTTCCTGCCATATGCTTTGAGTCAGCTGTTTGCTGCTTTTTGCTCCCTGCCATCCTTGCCCAGTGCATATTTTGCTCGCATTGAGGAGGCAAACTGGTGGTCATGCATGGAAGTGACATGACACATCCTTAGCAGCTTCTCACTTTTTACAGTGCAAAGGACCCAGTCCTGAGAAGGTAGGTCCAGCTTGTCCATGGATTTTCGCTGTGTGTTTTGATAAGCCTTCAGGGACTGGCAACTCATCTAATCTGTCTACCAGCTGACTGAAGTCATCCTGTCATCTGGTCTCCATTCTGGCTGCCTGCTTGCTCAGTGCCCTGTGCTTCAGGCCCACAACCAACTTGGTGACCACTGGACACACTCCAGTTTGTTCCTCTCTCTCTCGTAGAGGGAGACCCAGACTGGATGTGATCTCACCAGTCCCAAGCAGAGGAGACTATAATCACTTGTATCACTGTAATCACTCTGATCACTCCCCTCTCACTGCTCACTGCACTCTGCTTTTACAGCCAAGGCCTCCTGTGTTGCAGAGTCATGTGCTGACTGCTGGTTAGCT
Organism: Oxyruncus cristatus; assembly: GCA_013399855.1. Taxonomy (NCBI): domain Eukaryota; kingdom Metazoa; phylum Chordata; class Aves; order Passeriformes; family Cotingidae; genus Oxyruncus; species Oxyruncus cristatus. The sequence continues at coordinate 632,290 of VXAY01005682.1, forward strand.
ACCTTACACACTTCACAAGATGGGATCATTCTGCCCCAGAGGCATAACTTCACATTTGCTTCTGTTGACCTTCCCCGATGTCTGTATCCATTTCCCCAGCCTGCCCAGGTCTCAGAAGGGCAGCTCTGCCCTCCAGGGTACCACCTGCTTTCCCAGGTCTCCTCTTCCACAAAGCTGCTGTATGGGCCACAGAAATTAATTTTCCGTGTGCAAACCAAAACAAAAAGACAAAAAAACTTGTGGGTTGACACCATATTTGCAGGTGCTCTCCCAGAAGAAGTGGTAACTCTGCTCTTTGAATTTCCCCAAAACTGAAGCACAATTTGAGCTCCCAGGGGATTGTGAATGACTCATATTTACAACTAGAGCTACATTTCTTCATCCTGGAACTGGTTTATCAATTACGTTTTAACAAGACATACTGCAGTCCTGGCATATTCATTATTTTCTACTCATTTGAGACATACTCAAGAGGCAGGACTGATCACAGCAAATAAATAAATGCTCAAAGAAGCCAATACACAGGATAAGTAATACGGAGGGGTTCTTTTCAAAAAGAGATTTATGAAGCAACAGCTTGTATTCTTACTAAATTTCTTTGGTTATGAGCAACTTAAAAGCTGTGACAGAGTAACAACCCCACCAAGGAAGTGAGCCATCTTGGACACCAGAAAGAGCATAGATAAAATTGCTACAAACATAAAAATACATGCATGCAAAAATACTGCTAAAAATACAGTCAGCAAAAAAATGGTGGGGGGGAGAGGGGAGGAATCAAAGAGCCCCTCTCAAAGGTCTCAGAGCTCTCTAAAGCACACATTGTGCTCAATCAGTTCCTTGAGCCACAACAAGCAGGTTTGGGAGTGTCCCCAGCTGTGACTAGCAGAGGTAGACTACTCAAACAAAAAAATCTCACATGAGAAGTTAAAATAAAATGGTCTGTAGAAAAATCAACCCCACTCCCACTGTCTAGGTGATTCATCCCTGATGAGAAATTGAGTACGAACCACTGCATCATTCTCTTTCGTCAGTATCTTCCACCCAACTTGGTGTCATCTGTGAACTTACTGAGGGTGCACTCCATCCCCTCATCCAGGTCATAGTTAAGGATATTAAACAGGACTGGCCTTAATACTGAGCCCTGGGGAACACTACCTGTGACCATCTGCTAGTTGTTTGCAGCGCCATCCACCGTGACTCTCTGGGCCTTTCTGTCACTACTACTGATTTATATTCCTCCGTGATACACAGGAAAGCCAGATGGGGTTGATCTGTTGGATTTCAGTCAGGAGGCTGGGAATGCCAAGTCCCAGTTTCCTGTGCTCCTGAGGAGCAGTCCTAGGGTTGACTGGCTCCAGAAGCCCCCAGAAACTCCCATGACACGGGTATGCAAGGAACAAATGTTGTTGATGCCCAATGCCAAACACAAAACTGAATCACGAAATAACCAAAAACATCTCAAGAAGGTTGAACACGCTGGGATGCAAGAGGAAAAGAACTTTTAAGATGACAATTAAGCAGTGGTAATTCTGAAAACAGCTAAGTAGAAGCTGCAGAAAAAAAGGTCATATTTGAAAGTAACTAGATAACCTGAGCCTTGAGAATATTGATTAGCATTGAATCTGGTAGAAGACTGGGGTACTGCAAATTCTTGTAATGTCACCTTCTCTCATCACATCAAAGCTGAGGAGACCCTCTCTAGCCACATTAAAAAAAAAAAAGAAAAAAAAAAAAAAGACAGACATGAAGACATGAAGATGCAGGTAGTCCTTGGTTTAGCAAATTGTTCCATAAACTTTTACATGTTCAGGTAGAGCAATGGGTGTATGCATTGTGGTAAAGCTCCTTTCCATTCTGGGGGGCTAGCAAACACCTTGATAAATCACTCTCCATCATGATATATAGGCCTTTAGAGAATTGCTCCCACCCTAAATGTTAGACACAAATTTATCTTCTCCCATTTCTTCATATTTTTGTCTACCTAATACAACGTGTCCTTCCTTTATTATTTCATTTGATTAATTTGTTCATTTGACCATGTATGGCGCCTCGCCTGTGAACTCTTACCAATAACTTTCAAGTAGCCTTGGCTTGTTGAACCCTAAAAAAAAAAAAAA
>VXAY01005682.1:634422-663427 GCA_013399855.1 Oxyruncus cristatus
AAAAAAAAAGCCCAAGCAACCTCTTGTTGATTTAAGAATATAGAAATCTGGGACAAAATAAACCCCCCTTGCTGGCCCTCAGATATCTGAGGGGCTAGGTACAACCAGGATTTGTTTCTGGTTATTACCAAGTCAACACTATGAGTTTGTTCATGTTCAATAAGCTTTCATGATCACAGATTCACAAATAGTGTGATTTACTTAGACTGTAGGTCTGGCTGAGCTCAATAAGAACTTGAGCGTTCCAGATATACAAATAGGGTAGTTTATTGAAACAAAAAGAGAGCAGGTCTAGGATTGCTGGTGATAAATGCACTAATTGCAGTGTGTGAATATGTGTTAGGACAGAAGGTATAGTAACAAAGATAACATTAAATAAATAGGTAGATTAAAATACTCCTGAATCTGCTCCAATGCAGTTAGTGTTTTTCTCCCTCTCGTTTTCTTTTTTTTTTTCTCTTGTCTTTGTTGTGAAAACCCCCCTTCTTTTATACAATAATTTTGGCCTTTCCCAAAGAGGTGGATCAATGTATGTCATAAGTAGGCTGTTGGTGAATGTGGTCATACATGTAAGGCATGTTCTCTTTTCTCTTCATTTGTATTCTAAGGCGTGTGAAAGTTAATATGCAAATAGGAATTAAAGAGAGTCTTGGTTTTTTTTGGTCAGAATAAATAGTTCATACAAAAGGTATACAAGTTGGTCTTCTTCCGCCCGCTGAGGCTGCCTGACCTTGACCAGAGCATCTTGGTGCTCATCCTGGTCTCCCCCGACGACCAAATTTACAACAAGCCTTGTTACGCAAGGTAAAGCGGGAGTGAGGCCAACAGCTGATGTGGGTGCTCCTCCGTGCCTCACTGAAACATCAGGACGTGAGGACTCCCCTTCACCCCAGACATCATTTTGGTGCTAGCCCTTGCTCAAGCCAGGTGCAGCATCAGTGAGAGGCCCTGTTAATAATTTTCTCAACCAGCATCATCGGTTCGACACTGACTTAAACAACTCCGTAGCAAGTCTGACAATTTACCACACCTCTCTTTTCCTGCTGCCCTCCAAGAAAGGAACCTGTTGGCATACACTTGGTGCACAACAACAATCATTTTATGTCTGCTTAGAACATTTTTCATCGGAAAATGCAATTTAATCAAAAGGGTTGCCTGGCTGCAGGAAGATGTTGGTTTCAATGACATTTTATAACTGAGAAAATAAAAAGTGAAACCCTTTCACAATCACAGAATATTTCACACTGACCTTTTTGAGAGGTCACACAGGATATTGTCTTTCAAAATTGTGTCTAAAATATTTGATACTGATTCAACTGCAGTCCAGCTGGCAAGAGCACATCTTCAATTTTCTTTTAACAGAATTTGTTTAATGGATCAAAACTTAAATTGTTAAAAATACTTTGTTTGTTTGGGGGTTTTTTGAGGGAACTGCCAAAGTGCAATATTTTTCTGTTTTGAGCTACAAAGAACTGCTCAGATTGCAATATTACCTATCATATAGGAAGTCTGATTCACAGATTTTTTTTATACTTCATTTGTTTGTAGACAAATTCTCTATGGCCCTGTGAAGAGCAGCTGTCCTAAGCCCTCTGCATTGAGTAACCTATCCTTGGAACCACATACTCTTTTTTTCTGCAGTGAAGGTCAGGAAAGAGCAACAGATGAGCTTCTTGGTCAGTGGAAGATGTAAAGGGGGAATCAGGCTACTTCCTACACAAAACACATCTTGAGGAAGCATCAGCTGACACCGTTAAACAACAGTGTGAGGGACGAACCAAGAAGACTCCTTGTGCCAGGATTTGTTGTCTGCTGCCTGTGTTCCCAGGAGTATTTAGTTCTGCCTTGGGAAAGACTCCCCAGTGTGTGCAATGGCAGAGCCTCTTTACTATCATATAACTTCCATAAATTTCCACTGTCCTAAATACTTCCCAAGTTTGAAAGGGAGGACCTAGCTCTGCCAGCAGGGGCCTGAGAGTGATCTGTGTGGGAAAAAGGAGGCTCTAAGCTGAATCCTTCAGTTATGTCTTTCTCCTCTATTCTTCTCTTTCCCTCTTCTCCCTTCACAGAGGCTGCTTCCACACATTTAGAGCAAGAAACAGAAGCTCAGAGAAAAAAAGGCTTCGGTGCTGGCAGGTGGGGCTCGTGCTGGACAGAGCTGGGACCTCACGGCAGGGAGGACACTGTGGAGTCACTCCACAGTGGTGCTCTCAGGAGAGAAGCTGCAGGCACCAAGACACACTCTCCCACTGTGCAGACCATGCTGCCCAAGCCTTTGGCTCCCATCCAGTCCTTACATCAAACTTCTTTTGAAGGTTAGACACCGTGCCCTCAGCTGATCCAGCTCTGGAACAGGTAGTGGCCTTTTTTCTGCCTTTGAGATCTCACCTTATCCTAAACTGTAAACTTTTGCAAAGAATTCCTAAGCTCTCATGTTGCTCAGGTGCTAGAACATCATCCTTAGAGCTGAATTGAAGATAGATACAGAGCCTGGATCTCTAGGACCTGTACTGCAGCAGAACATTGAACTCCTCTTGGACTTATTCAGGGACTACCGAGGCAGGAGGTTTTTAGTCTCTTCTGACTCCTGAGTAGTTAATAGAAAGAAATCAGTGCCTTCAGAGGGAAATTCAGAGCAAGAGATTAATGCCTGGAATTACATGTTGGCTGTGATTCTCTGATGGCTAGAGAGGAAGCTTTGGGAGTCAAGTCTACAGCACCGTCAAGATACTTACTCTCATTTCCTATGACCCATGCTGTCTTTCCTGAGCCCCATGCCCAGGTGCATTTTCAAACTGCTTTTGATGCCTGGGTCTTCCTATTCCAGACATTTCTGCAGCTCAAAGTTGTCTGTGCAGCATTGCAGTTACCTGGAGATTAGTGGGAGCAACTGGTTAGGAACCCATTCCCAAATTCCCACACCAAAGTGCCACTGGCACTTTAAGGGAGTGCAGTGAAGTGCCATTAGCAGTTGTTATTTTCAAGCAATTGTCAGCTGGGAGACAGCTTAGGAGTATTCCTTGGCTGAAGGCACCCTGTGGGTTCTGCTGTACAGACCCTTTATTTAGTTCTGCATCAAAACATAATAAGAGGCATGAGCATTTGGTAGGGACTCAGGGCAGGGTGTGACATGTCAAAGTGGAGTATCTTCTCAGAACCGAGCTGTAGGCTGATAACTGTGGCCTAGAGCATCTTTTAAGATTGCATTCTTGTTTTCTTTGGCAGGGGAGTTCTCTTAATAAACCAGTTCCTGTTACTTTCATTTCACCCCAGCACAAATTAGCTTTACTTCATTCCTCCTTGTCTTTCCTCACCACAGCCAACTAATTCATCTGGAATTTGCCATTTGCTAAATGATCTGATTAGAGGTAATTACTAATAATTTGTATTACTTCAACCCTGTTGTTAGAAGCACCATGGGAATATAATTTAATTACAGCGTAATATCAATCAGACGCATAAATTAAAATGTTCGCATTTGAATAAAAACCCATTTTCTACTTTCAGTTGTATGATCTGCCAAGCTTGGAGGTAAAAAAAGCTGTTTCTCCGGGCTGTTGTGCAATGAGAAATGGGCAACTCTCACAAATCAGGTGGAGGGGCTCACAGTTGAAAGCATGGGGCTCACAGTTGCCAGGCGTGGTTACCTTTAAGAAGAATTCTTTCTGGAAGGATTTTTAACAAGAGAAGCTGTGATTGGACACCATTTCAGTTCTACAGTGCCTAACATCAAATAGTTTAACTACATGGTCTATGAAGAAACACCTCTTTGTATCAACTGTGACGTAAACAATAGCTGGGCCTTTTGCTACAAGTAGAAATGCGAGCCAGTCCCTTCATGGCCTCTCATATGTCAAAAAGCAACAAGCCTTAAGGAAGCAAAATTTTCTCATGTGCTTTTAAGCTGGAGGAGAAAAGAGAAAACATGAGAAGAGTCAGGGGTCTGTGTCTTATCAATTGATGTACAAAAAGCTACTGGGCTTCTCCAGCCTGATGGTCTCCTCCATCATCTTGTACGGTAAGAGTCCCTCTTACGGTCCTTACTACAGTGACACAGCACTAAAGAAGCACACAAAGTCAAATCACTGGTGAAGAAGAATAAGGACGCAGGAAGATAAATGTTCTGTTTTCAAAGAAATTCCTTTTTGATCTCTTATCATCCAGTCGATGAAAACAATGGGGAAAAAATTCATATCGGACGCAACATTTGGTTTCAACAATGAGCTGGTAATTGTGTTGTCTGTTTTGGCATGTCTTGCTGTGAAAGAAGATTTTTAAATTAAAACTGGCTTCCAACTCCTCTAGAAGTGATTTTTGGCTTATTTTGATGCCAGCAAACCTGAAATGGTATTGGATATATATGCTTCTGATTATAAGTTACCTGGCAGAAGTGGCCCAATTTTGCTAAAGTCCTGAGCCCTCTGGTTTCTGTGGGGGCCCTTGGCACAAGGCTGCTTGTCTACTCAGTGATGCCTAGGGAAAAGGTGGGTCCTGAGGAATGCTGAGTCAGGGGTGAGACAAGTGTAATGAGATGTTTGTTGTGGCAAAACCTTATGCAGAAACTCAAGAGTAGGTGCTCCCAGGCTCTTTTGGCTCACAACTTGCTCCCACTGCTTGGATTTGAGAAAAGCCAAAAATGGATCTGTTGAAGTTTAGATAAATGATGAAGATTTTTTTGTTATTGTTGAATTTTTTTGTATCATCATATGGTTTTGGAGGGCGTGGGGGACACCTCCCCCCTCTCTGTGTGCAGGGCGGGGAGGGATGAGGAGGTCACGATGGGAAGTACCGCGACAGTTTAGGGAGATAAGACTTGCTGCCACTACTGGAACTCGTTCTCTGGTTCCTGGGACTTCAACTCGGAGGAAGTCACCAGCCAGTGTGCTCCTGGAGCTCCCCCACACTCCAGCTTCACGGATCCCATGCTGGTCAGGGGCTCTCCCGTTTGCCACGGCAGCTGTGTTGGAAGGAATCCGGGAATGCCCTTTTCCCCTTTGGTGCGTTGTGACTGGTGACGGCCTCGCCGCCTCCTTGTTGCGCACCCCGCGCCACCTTCTCGCCTTCTCACCTTGGATTCTCCCCACCACCACCCCCTCACCACTGTCATCACCCCTGCCACCACCCCACACCCAGTACTGCCCCCCAGCTCTACACGTGACCTCTGTCAGGACTGCGTTGCCATCTCGGTGGCATAGAAGTGAGAGAGTTTTCTGCTACTGTTTGTTTTGTTTGTTTGTTTGTTTCGCTTTGTTCTGGTTTGTTCTCCGTTTTTCAGTAAAACTATTTATTTATGTTCCTACTTCACTCAGATGCCTCCTAATTTCAACAAAATTCATAGTTTAGGGGGAGGGAAATAAATGAAGGAGAAGGGAGGGGTTTCTATTCCATCCAAGGACATATTGTCAGTAAACAGTCTCACCCCTATCAGCAGTCTACCAGAAGTTACCACATGACCACCTGCTGTGAAGTCAAAGTGGAGATGTGGCCAAACACAACCTTTGAAACATCAGCCACCCCACAAATCTTGCATACACGTCCCAACCAAAACGGGGCAGAGGCAGCAGTCTTCTCCCAGAGTCCCTCACGTGTGATTGATTTCCATGCTATTTCAGTGGTCATTCAGAAAGTATCTTTTTGCAAAAGTTTTTGATTACCAAACTCCAGGCAGGCACTCTTCTTTATAATCAATGAATTTCTCCTGACAATCTTCTTTTCTCAGGGAAGCCACCAGAACTGAGGTCCCCCGAGATTTAGGTGTTCCATCCTTGCTCAGGTTCAGCACAGCAGCCAAAGCTGATGGCTGTAAGAAATTTCCCAGCAGTGTTGCTTGCCTGGGAGAGGTGCTCAGGCTGGTTTGGTGGCATCAAAGGTACTGAACAGATGAAGGTGTGAGTGGGAGTCTCTTGAAGACTGGTTTGCAGGTAGCCTGCAATAACTTCCTGAGAAAGGCTACTCTTCTTGGATTTGCATTGAAACCCAAGCATGGGGCAACCTGGCCAAGCAGCCATCACCCACTGGTGAGTGGGACAGTCCAGTGGTTCCCTTTCTAACCACACTCTTTTTGGACCCAAACCCACAAGTCAGAGCAACCGCTAAAGCAGATTCCCAGCTCCTCGTGGGAATGGAGCAGACACTTGGTGATACTCTGGCCCCATCTGCGCTCAGTCTGCTGAGAAATAGCGAAACTCACCCCTTCCAAAGGATTTCCAGCAACTGTTTGCTTAGGGAGTTATCAAATCTGCATAACCATATGAACATCAATTTACTTTTGTTGTACATTGCACTGTTCATGTGCATTGATGAAAGTGGCTATGGAACAATACAAGGTAATGAATGTATTGAACTGAGCACAAGATATATCTGAAATGTATAAGTGGATTCTGCTTCAAATGTTCAATTTTTCTGCACAAATGTGGGAGTGCAGTATGCATTCACCACATACAAAGGAACTAATACCAAGAACTGTATGTTTGCAAAATTTGTTACCTCTGGACAATTCAGAAGTTGAGTGAATGGAAATGTACTTTTGTTTGTAGAGTGTCAGCTGAGTCCTTATGAATTTCATACATTCAGATACAGGCAGGATCTGAAATATCATCATCTCCTACCTCTTTCTATACCTTACTTCTCTCTTCAGAATTATTTTCTTTTTCCTCTCATCCTTTATTACATTGATTTTTCCCACTGCTGCTCATGTGGGTTGCATCAACAAGAATGCTTTGAGTGCACCACCGTGGAGTTTGAATAGGCAAACAATCAAATCATGAAACCTGTAGGACAGAAGTGCCTGGCAAAAATAGTTCCAAACATGATACCTTCTTTTTTTTTTTGCTTTTCAGGTTTTGATTTTTTTTTTTTTAAAAAAAAGATTTTAATCCTTTGGAAAAAAAAAAAAAAAAAAAAAAAAAAAAAAAAAAATTACCCGTCTCATGAAAAAAAAAAATATCCNAAATTGATCCGTCTGCTAGGAAAACAGAGTATTCCCTGAGCAGCTTCCACTTAGCTGGAAAGCCATTTGCCACTGAGCATTACCTGTCCTACTCATCCAGAAAACTCATGGCTTGGGTTTCTGCTGTTGTTCTTGGGTTCCATGAGCCATTCAAGCACAGCAGTACAGAAAGGGATCCACTGCTGCCATCTGTCACTGACTTCAGGATGGAGGACACGCAGACTCCATTTATTGTGCCTTGCCTCCTGTGAGACAGAGGTGGGGAGAAGCTTTTTGGGGTGAGCAATACGTGCCAATCTAACAGAAATAAATATTTTGCCAGTGGGTTTGGATGTGCTCACTTAAAGAACCCAAGGTATCAATAATTAGGAAAAACAAACAGACAAGCAAGGAAGCCTGAGATGTAATAATGGGACACTAGGAATTTTAAGTAAACTACCTAGTGTCAGAAGAGCTATCGTAATCTTCAGCCATCAGCTCTGTATGGGAAACTGCAGGGAGCTTCTGAGCATCTTTATATCCTTAATGCTGCAAATTCCAAAGCTAAAAAAGCCCACACTTGCAGAGGACTTTGAAATATTCATTTTTGAACACTGTGCTGAGTTATATCAGTCTTTAAGATCATGGGCTACTGGTCTGAACAGTATTTTTAAAAAATCCAGTCTTCTTAACGCCTGGGATACATAAGTTTTGTCAGAATATGATAACACTACAGACATTAATTTATTCTCTTGAAATAGTCACATTTTCTGTGTATATATGTACATATGCATGTGTTTTTAGCTAATGAAACAGTAAGTCTAAAACTTCAGCTATCAGCATTATATGGTTTTATGTGGAAACAGAGGTTTTTAGCTCCTGTTAATTATCATATGACTCTGATGGAGCAGTTTAAACTAGCTGAAAATATAATCAAAAAAGTGGCTTTTAATTTTCTAACTTAATTTCAAGCTACGAATTGGTCGTCCTTGGTAGGTTATTTCATTTTATTTTTAAATGCTAAAGAAGTATTAAGAACTGATGTTTTCCAAAATTTGTGGCTGAAAATGTTCATGAGACAAGGAGGTTCTGTTTTATCTCGAGTCTGTCATGCTTTGCTTCTTAAAAGTAAACATAAATAAATAAATAAATAAATACGCAGGGAAATGAAGTTATTGAGGATAAAGCTTGAAGGGAAGATGAAAGGACAGTGAAGATGAATGGACAGCCAAATAAAATAAGCAGAGTATGACAAAGGAACGGTTAAGTTGCTTTCTAAGGACACTTCAAATTAAAAAAAAAAAAAGAAGTTTTTTCATCCTTATCTATTTCTTTTCTGTCATCTACATGGTGTTCTATCGTGCCGGAAGGTTATACTTCTCAAAATCTGCCAAAATAATATACTTTCCTAACTTCCACCCAGCTTTCTCCAACCTTGGAGCTGCCAAGTAATCCTGTCCTCAGTATTAGATAAACCTTCAAGTTTCAGATATCTGGAATAGTACAGCTCACCTAGATTTTGTTGCAAAACTTCGAACTGCATGAAAATCTGCAGCACTGCCCGGTATCCTAGATCAGTAGACAGGAGTGTGGACAGAAGCACCCACCAGGATCTGAGTGCTTGGTGCTGTGGTTGTGTTCAGTAGGCAGAAGACTTGCTGCGGAAGACAAGGGCCAAATGGAGTGGGCTCGGGCACCAGGTGAGGTGGTGGGAATTTCTTCGAAAGCACAGGTAGGAGGAATCCTGTCAGTCCTCACCCTAGTTCTGACAGCTGCCTTACGTGGACACAGCGAGGAGCAGACCTGTGTCAGTCACTAAAGCAGACAAAACACGTGAGAAAGAAGGCATTAGCTACTGTGCATCAGCAGCAGTTTAAAGAGCTGTGGATGATGAGGAGTGCAGGGAGAAGAGGCAGAAGAAAGGACAGTCTGCGGGTTTGCTCACACGTGGTGGTAAATATCATATAAATACTATAGACATACGGCTGTCTATATTGATGTGGATATCAATATAAAACAGAGCGTGGCTGCTGCAAGCCTCCCTGCACTGCCTGAGGGTTCAACAGAAAAGTTGTATCCTCTGTGGTAATGATACCGAGCTCTGATGCACTTGGCAACCAAGACTGTCTGCAGACAGGCACGAAGCATTTAACAGCAGGGATTACTAATGATTTGGAGAGAGCATTAGAAAAAAAGGTCAGTCAAGGAATTTTAATTCACCTGCAGCTCTGTTTCCCAAATTAGTCTTGGGAAAGGTGGTGAAAGTTGCAGTTACTATGTCCAAAAGGTGCATAAACAGGACTTCTGAGGTTGCAAGCAGGTGGTTTCAGAAGTGTTACTCCCCAAAATTCTGCTCTGCTCCTTCCAGCTCTGCTCTTCCCACAGGGCAGATTTCTGCTCAGGGAGACATCACAGGCCAGGGCCAGGGAAGAAACCTGGATGTAGATGGGTGCTTGACAGGGTTAACTGGCTGGAGCCACTGTTGACCTGCAATTTCCAGTAATATTCAGAAACAAGAATGAAAATGGGTTTTAAAGTCCTAGGCTGAGTCATCAGCCTCAAACCACGGCACTGCAGTCCCCAAGGGAGGGGAACACAGTCCCTCAGGGAGAGCTGCCTCCATTTCAGCTGATCTTGGTGTCATGTTATCCTGTCATGTGTCCTCTAGTTCCGTTATTTGTGTCTGCTGCCCAAGTTATGAAATGCAGATCATTAAAACTGAGCTCAGTATCATCGGTGTAAACTGTTTGACCGTAATTTAGACCATGTTCATCAGAGGTGGAGAGCAATCTGTCACAGTCAGGTTGTGTCTCACCATGCAGACAGGGTGTCCTCTGCAGTCAGGTGTCTTTCCTTGCTTCCAGCCTTGCCCTACAGCCTGTGGGAAGCTTTGCTGCTTCTCAGCTTCTTATGACATCTGCTGTTTGCTGAAAAAGTCTAACTGGGAAAGACTGCACTGATTTCTATCACACCACATCCAACTGGCTGATGCAACACTCCTCATCTGTGAGGAGGCACCTGTGTGGCACAAAATCCTCTCATTCCTCCTGGGTAGAATGGCCAAGGCTACCTGTAGGAGGCAGACCCTCTCCATCTAATGTGTTTCCACCTCTCTAGGGTGGCTGGACCTCAGCATGCAGGTCTGACCCAGGCCACCTAATCAAGCCACACGCAAAGTTTAATAGCAAAATCATTTAAGTCCAGCATCAACACCAGCTCCAGTTTCCAGCCTAGCACTGCTGCAAGATGCTGCCCTCTAATGTCCTCTCTGCTATGAGCCTTACTCCTTCCCTAATCTATAGATCTGGTAGCCCACTGGCAATAAGAAAAGGTTGTAACATACAAGACCATTCCATTAAATTAGATGGATGAAAACTGACCTCTTTTGGGGAGAGTAAAAAAAAAAAAAGCCAACAAATAAAAATCAACAGAGGAGTATAAAGATTTTCTGTTGAAGACAGCTGTCCCTGGTCAGTCTCCTGCATGTATTTCCCCCATGGCATCTTTTCCCCTCTCCTGCTTAAAACATGAACATAACTACCTGCACTGCAGCCATAAATCTGGTGCAGGGGACTGCAGGCAGTGACAGTAAGGAATGTGAGGAGCTGTTCCACTGCAGAAGCTGTGCCTAACATCAGTATCTGAGCTGCCACATTCAAGTACGTCAGTCTTCATGTGTTTAAAAACCGGCAGTACAGTGAAGAAGAAAACCTCTCTGCTCAGTCCTGGGGGGCATTATCCTGACGTCTGCTTTTCGTGTAGCTCGGGCAGTAAACCAAAAGGAGAACATCACAAGTGGACAAAGCAGCCCATTAGAACAGGCCAGGTTCACCAGGGATTTCCAGGGAAAGTTGGGGGAAAAAACCCATGGTCACGGGTAAACTTAAAGACATCTACAGAGTAACAGAGGGGTATGTAAAGTCACCACACATCCCTATACTTCTTATCAAAGTTGTCTTGCATCAGACAGGTGGACAGTCTGCACTGATCAGGGTATGATTTTTGAACATGTTGTCATCTTCCCTTTGCTGTTTTATTACCTAGCAGGCAGGGAGGAAGCAGATTACCTCTGAGGCATTACGGAAGCTAATTTATTGACAGTTCTTAGAAAGTCTCCTTAAAGGCTTGCTTCCCAGTGTCACCGCTAATGTGTTGGGCTCAGCTTTATTCTGAACCAGTAACAAAGATAAAGATGGCAAGAAGCTGTATTTAATACCTTGGTTGCCATTAAAATGAGCAACTTCATCTGGATTTTTCTGGTTCACCAAATTCATGGGACTAGGGACAGCTATGATGCATTGTCTGTGCTGCACTAATCACCCATCATCCCCATCCCAGCTCAAAGCCCCTACGTTCTCAGTGCTATAAAAGCACATCTCCCACAAAAAAATCTAACCCTGGTTTCAGTTCTGTTCCTTTCCAGTTTTGGTGCTATGATTCCTCTGCCTAGCTATGGCAGTTTCCTGACGCATCTGTTTGTCTTTCTGAGTCTCAGTTTGTAGGTTACTTGACAAAAATCTTGCTTTCAGTTCACAGAGCAAGAATGACAGGTAAGGGATACTGAATGATACCCTACCCCAGTACCTCCCAGGGCTGTTGCAAGAAAGTCATGGCCTCCTGGGCCAGGGGAGACAATGATGTCTAGGACTCATAAGAGTGGTTACTGCCTGAGGGTATGGGATTCATTAGGGAATGCAGAGAAAGAGCATTTCCTGCGCTGCATCCTGATTCCTGGTGTCTTGGTGGGAGGTGTCCTGTGAGTCATTAAGATGACACATTATTGCTTTTGGAAGAGCTGTCCTCCAAAACTCCTTTCCTAAGCTCCTTTGCCCTTGAAACTGCTCCCCATGGGATCCCTTGCTCCTCTGCTCTAGGGCACAGCTGGGAGTCTGGTTTCTGAGAAATTACTTCTTCTGTCTTCCCAGAGCGTTACAGACCACCCAGAAGCCTCGGAGGGTAGTAACGTTTTACCAATGTTGCAAAAACACAAGCAGAGTGAAAGGGATATATAACTTCAGTCCCGGACAATGTTGAAGAAATCTCCATACAGGTCCCATTCGCTGAAGAATTAAAGAAAGGAATACAGCAAAGCAAATCAATCATTTTTTTATGGAAAATGGGCCTTGTCAAATAAACTTGATTTTATTCTGTGATGAGATTAGAAATTTGATCAACGAAGGGAACTGTCCAAACATAATAGGCTTAGATCTTCAGAGCGCTTTTGACGTAGTAACAAATGACATTTCTTTTTAAAAAATTTGTACTATATAGTATCAATAAAGCATATACTAAACAGATTAAGAACAGCCTACCTGACAAATACCCAGTCAGGGGAAACCAGCCCTAAACAAGAACAGCACTAGTGAGGTGACATAAGGAACAGGACTATGCCCAGAATTGTTCGTTGCTTTCAGCTGTGCTCTGGGAATCGATGCAGACAAAATTGGCAAGTGATGCAAATGGCAGCAGATCAGTAGAGAGTGATAAGGTGATACCGAGACGTCTGGGTCACTGAGGGAGTGGGGATAACTCACACAGAATTGATTTGAATATTGCAGTCATGTGTCTAGCAGGGAGAAACTCATATAACAGGGACTGTCCCCCAAAATGGGGTTTGCAATGGCCACAGGACTGAATGTGACCTCCCAGCATGGGGATTTGGCAAAAAGGCAAAATCTTGATCTACCAGCAGACTGCATGTGTCTGACTTTTCATGCTGAGACGAGGAGACCAGTCCTGGGATACAGTGCAGTCTTCTGGCAACCGGGGATCAAGAAAGTGTGAAAATGTCAAAGACAAAGAGGAATAATTCTACCTAAACTCTCTAGGGGATGGCACATGGCAAGAGGAGTGCATTAGCAGAGGGGCTCAGATAGTTTGAGCTGCTGAGAGCTTTGTGACAGGCCCTCAATGTACACATCCTAATTTCTCTGAGCACTGCCCTTCTCATACACTCCTTTGTCATCCTGATGGACAGCCAAGATGCTGAGCAAAGACCATGTCCACGCATAGCCCAGCTCCTCCAGTCTAGCACAGCCCTGTGACCATATGGAGACTGGAGACCAGACCCAGCCTCTCACACACAGCTCCTTGTTGCAGGTAGGGGGCTGATCTGCAGCCATCACTTGAAGTGATATTCAAGCCTCAGCATGCACCAGGTCACACAAGCAGGCCTGAGAATAATGACCTGTGCTTCCTCTCTCTAATTTGCAGCTTTCTAACCATTCTAATTTGCAATTTTTCTCAAATGAGACATTTGCATGTCAATTGTCTGCTACCAATTGTGAGATGGGCAGTATAAGTCTTGAAACTGGGATCATTAGAAGACCTCGTTGTAGTCTCACCCGGGCATTTTAGATGCTTGACAAAACAAAAAGGGCAGACTTTCCTTTAAGAAAAGCAGCAAGAAGCTGCCAAATGCATTGTTTAACCAAGCAGAGCTTGCCAAAGTGAGATCAGCAGTGCTATCCTGAGGCTGACAGACAGCACTACTTTGAAAATTGTGTTGTGTTTTTGTTGCTTTTTTCAGGAAAACGAAAAAAACCCTCAGATAGAAGAAGAAATACAGTAAGGAAAGAGAAGGAAAATGGCAACCTATAGCCCTTCACTAAGAAAACTGCATCTCCTTGGTAAAAGTGCAGGCAGGAACTTCCTGGAGGATGCACAACAGCATCACAAGCTTAGACTCTATGAATTTTTTAGTGTCTCTTATGCCACTCCATCCTGCCGTCCAGTTTGTCGGCTTCAGTTCTACAACATATTCTTTTTACCTGTGTGCCCTTCAGGAAGGATTTTTCCTGCCTCAAGGCCACAAGTAGAATGGAAAAAGGACCCTCTTGCTGTAGGTGGCAGAACTGGCTGCAGGGCAGGTAGGCTGGTGTGTGCTTGGGTCATCTTCTAATGGAGCCTGCCCGCTTTGGTTGTTTGGGATGCTGTCACTCGATTCCGCTGTGCAAAGACACAGCTGTGAGGAGACATCCAGATTCCCACGTGGATGGCCCTACTTGTGGAGCAGTCTTCTCCATACACTTTGCCTCATTTCCCTTTGCAGTACCCATACTGCAGTTAACATTACTTATGCAGGCCATGTTTTCCAGCAGACACTGACAACAGTTGCTGTCTCAGGGAAGGCTAGATTGCAGTGGGATATGCAGAAAAAACATGTTTGCTGCCCCACAGTGAGTGTCAGGCATGACTTCTTCATTGCAATCATCACTGGTGAACAAGAGCTTATCACACTGGGGTACGTGTAGAAATTTTTATATGGAAGATCAAGTAAGAGGATTTATGAAAAAAACATTAGAAAGGCCTTATACCAGTTCACACATCTCACAGACTGGGATGCAACAGGGTTGTTTTTCACCTGGCCAAGGAGAGCAAAACTTGTCTTAGCACCCAAGGGCTGAAAGTTTCAGGAGAGAATTTCATCAGGACTGGGAAAGTAAGAGGGCTGTTCATTCTGTGAGTACCTGAGTAGGAGCTGCCAGAAATCAAATCTTAAATCACACGGTGGGGAAAATTTGTCCAGGATATTTTTCCTGCATCTGGGTTAGCAGGGTTGAAATGGCAGCTGTGTAGTGGGATCTGGCAAGCTAAACCTGCACGCTTGTAACCTGAAGCATCACTTGGCTGAAAGCTTTTTTTTTTTTCCTCTACCATTGTAATGAGAACAAACAGCTGCCCTACAGCCAACCCCTTGCACTTCTAAAACACCTGGCACAGGTTTCCCTCAGAAACCTAAAATGTACTGCTCACGACGTTAAAATTAGATGTTGTCCTCTACTTTCAGTATTCTGATTAAAAATTTATGACAATGTTTAAGGTAGAAATTTTGAACATAATTGTCACTGTAGTAATTCCTTGCTCAGTTTGGATGCACAAAAAGGTTTAAACCACTGCATGGCTTAGTATACTAAATAGGTAACAACAGCAGACTCTCCTGCAGGCTAGGATCATTTTTCTGGCATTTAAAAACAAAGAACCTGAAAACACAATTAATGCCTCTGAATACCAATACCCTTTTAATGTACACTGCTCTTGCAAGTTGACTGCATTTATGAAGTATGAATAAATGCACACAACAAAAAATGCATACTTCAGTTAGAGAGATTGAGCTTGATTACTTGTTAAAAGACCCCACAAATCTTCCTTGGATGTTTGTCAATCGACTGGCCTGAGTCAGCCCAAATTTCCAGTTTGAAAGGGATTTATAAGATGCTCATAGCAAGTAAAGAAAGTAAAGAAAGTGATAATCAAGCGTCTTTAGTCATATGAACATCAGGTACAACCAAAAGCAACTGCACTGCAGTGCTTTTCCCTGCAATGGCCCACGATCACCTCCTGAAGGCTTCAGACTCAGCCAAGCTAAAAAATCCCTTTCTGCCTTTTGTGTTGTTCTTAGCTGGCTGCGGTGGCAGGGGTTGAGCAAAAGAGCTGTGTGAATTGAACTGACTGATGCTCACCTGCAAGCGCAAAGGGCTACAATTGCTCCTGAGCCATTGCAGAGAGATGTCCCTTGCCAGAAACAAGCAGGGTCCCCACAGGGTCTGAATCATTATTAATAATGCGGAGAAGTCTCACTGCCCACCGTAAGGGCTCATTTGATCATGACAAAGGCAGTGATGGGAGGCAGCACAGAGGCTTCTGAGCTCAGTGTGAGTGCTGCACTGTAAATCACTAGAACAAATTAAATTCCAAGAGAAAAATGCTACAAGGCACTTGGCCCGAGTGCCCAAGCTAGAGGATTACTGACTATTTTTTTCTTTCAACAAGTAAGTTTTCTGAGTGAAGCTAAGGCAAATATTCCTTGGAGAACCTAATTTTAGTAGACAGTTTTTTTACCAGTAGACTGGTAAAAAAAATGGAAGGCAGAGGAGAGGAGATCAGACCTGCCAGTAAGAGATAGTTTCATCCACACTGGAATTATTGAGTCATTATAGTTAATAAAAAACATCTAATTAAATACATAAGTATATATAAGTATATAAATATACATAAGTATATAATTAAATACACAATTACATTCTTCCGAATAATCTCTCAAGAAAAATGTACAACATGCAAGTCAGGGAAGTCCAAGTTGGAAGCAGAGAACGGTAACCTGAAAGTAATGTAGAGACACTGTCTGAGCATGCAGAGATGTTTTTAGGAAAGCTAAATTCTACCTGGGATTGATCCTGGTGAGCGTTGTCAAAGGCAACAAGGTGGGCTTCTGTAAGTGTGCTCACAGCAAAAGGAAGAGGGAAATGTAGGCCCTGCTGCTGAATGGGGTGGAGGACACGCTAAAAAAAGTGAAATGTGCCTCCTTCACTTTGGTCTTTATTAGTAAATCAGCTTCAGAAATGCAGGAGCCTGGAGACCAAGGGGAAAGTCTGGAGCGAGGTAGAACAGGATCAGGGCAGGGAATACTTAAAGAAACCGGACACACAGGAGACCATGCGCCCTGAAGGGATGCTCTCATCAGTGATAAGAGAGATTGCTGATATAATTTTGTGATCAATCTCTATCTTTGAACAATCATGATGATTAGAGGAGGTTCCTAAGGACTGGAAGAAAGCAGATGTCACTCTTATCTTCGAAAAATCAAGAAGAAGGATCCGGGAGACTACAGGCTGGTCAGCCTCACCTCAGGGGTGCTTCAGGCACCAGAGTGGATATTCCCCTCTAGCCTGTGGAAAGGATGCCAGTGGAGCAAGCATTCTCTGCATCCTGTGAGTAGGACCACAGATATGGATACTGCAGCCCATGGAGAACAATACACTGGAGCAGGTGGATAGTCCCTCAGGAACTGCAGCCTGTGGAGATCCCATCTGGAGAGAGTTCTCCTGACAGGAGCTGTGGCCCATGGAGGAACCCACACTGGAGCAGATTTTTCCCGAAGGACTGCAGTCCATGAAGAGGACCCACGCAGGAGCAGCAGCAAAGTATGAGGAGGAATGGGTGGCAGAATAGAGCTCCCCCATTTCCTATCCTTCCTGCACTGCTTTCGGAATGAAAGGGGAAGGTGGATGAGTCAGTGGCAACAAACTCATTTTCACAAATTTGAGTCTATTTTGTCTGCAACGGAAAGTGGCAAGCAATCTACCTGTCTTGATCTCAACCCATGAACTTTCTTGAACAGAAATTATGATACATACACGATCTACAACAAGACAGCTTGTAAGTTGCCTCTGAGAAACAAAAAAGCAGGGGCGAACCATCAGCTCCCGATGCACTCTTCTCAGGAGAAGGGAAAAGCAAGACTAAGGACTGGAGCCTGAACCTGTACACATATATAAAACAGAGTGGTTCTGAGCCAGGTTGAGGAGAAGGGAAACCAACCCCAATCCCAAAGGTTTCCTCAGTTCAATGTTTGAGACAGCATTGGTTCGGGTCACACAAGACTGAGCACCTTGGGCTTTTTTTCAGTTGAGGGCAGTGCTCCACTCTGTAATTTATCGGTTTGTTAAACTGATCTTGATGGTTTTGCTTCGGCACTTGAAAAAAAAGAAAAGAAAATAAACTATTAAAAATACCAATCCAGTTGCTTAAGTGAATCTTGCAAATGAAACTGCCAATCTCAGAATAAAAACATACAAGCATGTTAAAATAGCACCAGAGCTTCAAATGACTCATATTCATTGAATTTTAGAACAATTTACATTGGAAGGGACCTCCAGAGGTCAGCTAGACCGTCCATCTGCTCAAAACATGTCTAATCAGATCAGGGGATGCTTGTCAACCCCTCATACATATGCATTAGATACGATGTTTTCAAAAGCCTTTTCCAATCCTCTAAGTTCATTACCAAGAATACAGATACTACACCTATAATTTACAAAAGGAAACTGACAGAAACACAGTTTTCCTGATCAGAATTAATTAACCTAAATTAAACACAGGCTTTCCCTGTGGGTTTATGTATCATCTTAATATCAGGCTGTTCTGGATCAGCCTTCCAGATCTGGTTAACACAGGATGGAGCTCAGCATGGAGCAGACAGAGTGACACTGGAGATGGTCTCCAGCCCTACACATTCATGTAGCTCATCATCAGGCCACAAACACGGCACAAAATACATGGCCAAATACTCCCAGTGACTAGAGAGGACAAGGGAGACAGAAATCCAGATGTGGGACCTTTTTGATCAGAGCATCTCTCTTAGGTGCTGTTATCTGCTAAGTGGGGTCCCAGAGCACAAAGGAATAAGGAACAACTGGCGCTACGATCACACACGGCAGTTCAATCTCCATCTGCTCCAGAATAGCCCAAGGTCATTATCTGGTATTGTCAAAATTGTTTATGTGTCATTAAGCTTCACCCAACCCACCTCAAACACAGACAGCAAAAGGAATGGATCAAGAAAGGGAAAACAATGACCCAGATATTGCATTTTTATAATGCACGGTGCCTTGCAAACTGTGACAAAAGGAGAAAGGAGATAGAGAAGAGCGAAGAGGCATAAAAAATATTTATGATTCACAGAATTACAGTTTTCAGCAAAAACTTTGCTCCCTCCCCAGTAGAATTTTTGACTACACAAAAGAAGAAATAAATTCAGATTTAAAAAAATAAAGAAAAAAATAAAAGCCTCCTACTACAAAACTTCAGGCAAAATGTTTCTTGTCCAGATATTGGGAACACCAGATAAGAACAAAGCAGTGCTTGTAGACTGTATTTATGTTTCAAGATGGAGGTTAAAGAAGAAAGAATGGTTCAGAAAAGAGAAAAAAAGCCCATCAGAGTTCTGGAACAGATACCTTAAGTAGAAAAATGTATTCCAAAGGTCTTGCCTATATTAAATCATATCAATGTATGTTATCAAAGTTACTGAGAAGTGTAAATTCTTCCATCCAAAACAAAGCAACACTGAAAGCTGAACATATCTAACAGGGAGATCCAATCACTGGGCAAATCAATCACTCGGCAGCTTCCTTCAGGACACTGTTATTGAGGTCTACAGCCTAAAGGTTCCGTCCTAACTAAATCAGAAGCTGTGAGCTAGATACAGAAATTGCTGAGTAAAGTTTAAAGGCTTGAATTACTGTATTATTACATATAAGGGGCGGATACAGTTATATAATGAGCCGATACAGATTTAAGATCTATGTATGATGCAGTTACTTCTGCTTTCAGTTTGGCAGCAGCCATTGTCTTGGATGCAAGTTGTCCTGAATGCCACTGCATACACTGCATCTAAGCTAAGTAAGTGAGGGTAACTAGCTGAGAATACAGTTTACAGCTTGGAACTTTACAGAAATGAAAAAGATTAGCAGTTTCCCAAGCTTAGCAGTAGTCACCTGATTCTTCTGCTCTGAGTGTGCTGAGAAAACTTGCACTTTTATGGCTCTAATTATGCAGCCCTTTTCGTTACTTCACTGCTTAGCCCAAGTTTCATAGAGCCACGCGAAATTTTTGGTCCTTAATCTCGGCTGTTAGTTCTTGCTGTCATTTCCTCTTATCACAATCACAACTGATGTGTGTATTTACTACACAGTTTTGAGAGTCTCACGGCAGTTTTTTTAGGCACAGTTTCATTCTGGCAGCATTGCAAGACAGACATTGTCCTTCTTGCTTGTCAGGATTCTTCATCTCAAAGACAGATATGGAAGCTGGGGAGACCAGCTCAGACTCCCCATTCCTCATGCTGCCTTGCTGGGTAAGCAAAGGCAGTCCACCTTCTTTTAGGTTCTCCAGTGTCACTGACACTTCCTTTGGACCCAACATAGGCACCTTTTTCTTTCACACAGTAGTTTTACAAGGTGATCTTTAAGGCAACCAGAATAGCTTCATCACTGCTTTGTAAATGGACACTTATCTTTTAATACCATGTGGTGATTGTATTGCAAACAGGCACCACCCTTACATTATCAGCTGCCTCTGATTTATCACCACATTTGTTACACATTTGTTATAATGGGGTCAAATTTATGCTTTCATTTACTTTTACGTCTTAAAGAGACCAGCACAAGTTTCATTTTGCATCTTTCCTGCTGTTCAACTGAAAGGCTCTTCTTTTCTGCCTTCTAACCAGAGTTCTCTGTCAAACAATCAAAATCTCCCTTGCCACATAGAGAGAAACACAGCAACTAACATTTTGAAACAAAATTTGACTGTACTCACCACAGTATATGGCGTGGATAACGGTGCTTTTCTACACTGAGCAAATATTTTGGCCAAGAGACAAAAAGAGGAAAAAGAGAATGAGTCAAAATGGGACAACTCCCAGCCAATACCACCGTACAGGTTAATGCACCTTCTTACTTAACCAGACTCTTAATAGTACTAACACCTCTAAATCAGCAGCTATTCTTTTCACGCAGAAATTCCTACACCTCTATATGTGACAAGAAAAACCCAGCATTGAGCCAGGTAGCATTTTAATAGCACCTGTTAATTCATCGTCCCATGTAGCTCCTGGGCACGAATTGCACCAGGAACACCTGCTTTCTCTGTTACCCTCAAATTGTTATCTGAAACCTGTTATCATCTAGGAATGAAAAAGCAACAGAGGCACAAGCCCGTCCCTAGATGAAGCAGAGCTCTGTGAGGAAAAAAATATCTAAGAATTCTATACAATATCAATTCAGGTGTGAACTACAAAGTTATCCATCTCACATACTGTAGCACAACTGACTGCCCTTGGTAAGCATAGGCTATGGTTAATAGACTCCTCTTTCTTAAAGTGTTGGAAATTTTCCTTCATTGCACTTCCAAAAAGCAGAATGCCTTGATCTGAGTTTCTACTCTGGCTTTAAACACTTGAGCAAATATTTTCAAGCACAGTTTGCTTCCCATTTCCCTAGTGATTTCTCACTTGAGAAATATTAAATGCCTTCCCGTTCTGCTCCCTCCATCATCTGAATCTTTTTTATATCACCATGGTTTCAAAATGAAAGAGAGTAGATTCAGACTAGATATAAGGAAGAAATTCTTACGCAAGAATGGCAGTGAAGCTCTGGAACACCAGTGAGGTGTAGATACCCAGCTACACCCCATCCATCCCAGAAACATTCTTGGTCATGTTGGACAGGGCTCTGAGCAACCTAGTGTAGCTGGAGATGTCCTTGCTTATTGCCAAGCAGTTGGACTGATTCAAAACATCCCTTTTACGTCAAACCTGTTACATGATTCTGTGATACAACATTTCTCCCATTTGCTAAACTGGTTCAAAGTCAAAAGGCTCCCTTGCCTGCTAGAGAATGGAACATATTTGTATTTTTTGAGAAGCAACAAAGCAGCAGCACTGGGGCCTTGTTCCAGCCCAGGATCCTGCTTGACCTATGTGTGCACACACTGCCAACCTGCCCTGTTAGATGGCGACAGTGAACACCTCCATGGAGCTCCCCAAAAATATGTACACATTTGTGTGCACCTGTGGCTACTGAGCACGGAGAGAAGATACGGTTGGCCCAGTCCTGGTAACCAGAATAATGGCAGCAGGAAGAGATGCCTCGATTTATGCCTTGCAATGCCTGACAATAAAGACTGCTTTTACCATGAAAAGGACTTTGTAAAATTCTAGACTGAAGACTGATTGCCTCTAATGACCCTAGGCATCTATTATTGGTACATAAAACCACACAGTGCACAGCCCTGTAGTTCCTATTAGCAGCTCAATTACAAAGGAATTTGCACTAGAAACAGAGGATCAGTCCCATTCTTCTGTGTGTCTCCACCCCAAAATCAAAGCACTTAGCTGTGGAGACTAGAATTCATTTTCTGACATTGGCATCTTTCGGAAACATTAAGTCCCTTTCACTTCAACAAAGCATTTCCTTGCTCTTTCTTAAAGCAAGCTGGGATATGGGGGGCAGCCACTTGAAACAGGATGGGTTCTAACTGTAATACGTGACGAAGGGCATTTTGTGCACTCACTGAGCTATGGAGTTACCACTGTAATACACTGGGTGGAGGAAGCACATAACCAAGCTGGTAAGGTCTGCAGCTGCTGTGAAAGGCCGCTCTGAGGCACTACCAATTGCTTGCAGTTTTACTCCTGCTCTTCGTCATCGCTGCCGGAAGTGGTGATGGAAAGAACTGCGGAGGAGGCAGGAAACAACCACAGGGGACAGGAAAGAAAAATTCGACAGAAGTGTGTGACAAGGGAGAAGCAGTGGCAATGAAAAGCAGGACAAATAAGTTTCTTCTGGGAGGCACAGAAACGCAATACACTTTTTGAGTGGGCATTCATAAGGCACGTGGACCGGCTCCCCCTCTGTGTCCTCTGTCCACTGAAGTGACAATGAAAGCCATGCAGGAAATTATTTCCACACTCCACAAAAAAAATTGAAGTTTATGACCAACTGAAAGTATTCTTAGGGAAAGAGGCAGTTTTGATAACACAACTGTCATGTGCCATTCCCACTCCACTCCTTCCATGTCCTTTGCTTTTTGATTCGGGATTACTTTGAAATAAAAATAGTTTAAGTCTCTTTTTTAATTAATGAGGGATGGAGATCAATGAGCAGTTCCACAGCTAATTGATTTGGGGTGATTCAGAAAATAGCCGAAAAAAAATCCTCTACATTTCACGCTTCATATAGACATATCAGACATTTTCAGAAAACCTTTTCTCACTTTTTTTTTTATTTCCTACTTCTAAACAGAGCTTGGACAACTTAAAAGCAATATCACAGAAAAACACTAAACATTACACCTTCCCTGAGTTGGATTGATCAAGCCTTTGCCCTATTTCAAGGTGACAAGGTATCCCCAAATAGCCCCGAGGAGGGGTGAAGAGTGGGCATGACTTGGGTTTTATAAATATTTGCATGGTTTACTGCAACAGATATGATTAAGCTGTGCTTTAACAGGAAAGGATGTTGAAGCATGCAATAGTCTTTCAATTCTCTTTTAATGCTCCCTACTGCAGAAAGCACAACATGGAGGCATGGCACTTGTGCAGGGCTTGTTATCTTCATTTAAAGCAGCTCTGGAGTTGATCTCTGTTCCAGTGGCAAGTTCTGGTGTAATGACACAGTTCTGTGCAGTATCTTGTTCTATAGCCTAGGAAATTTAACTTGTCAACACTCCTGCATTCTCATTCTTCTCTGTCCCTCAGGAATGTGCACCTCCACACATCTGTTTATCTATACAAGCTGCCACCTCTCCCTTCCCTTTTGTCTTGAGAAACCACTAGCAGAGTTCTGCCTTATTTCTTGTTTAGGGTTTGGGGGCAGGGGACTTTTGATCTCTTTTTTCTGCCTTTCTTTTGTTTTTGTGGGGTTTTTTGTTGCAATGCATTTTGCACACTGCTTGAGCCCAGGTTAAGCATTGTGACAAGCCACAGCACAGCTGGAAAAGAACTGCCCATTGCAAAGGCACAGTCTCACAAGTATGTATTTTACAGTGACTGCTGGTTTTGATGAAAACAATTATGTCCTGGGAAAGCATCAGGCTTCCCTGGCTTCTTGAGGTGCTGAGTTTACTATCACAGGTTAATCGGAAGATGGATTTTGATGAGACAACATCCTTCCCTGAAAGAACAATGGAGGACGGTACAATAAACCATGTTTACAGAAACCAGACACAACCCAGCTGGAGTCAGGAGTGAAGAAGCAGGGTGATGTTGCTGGCAAGAGTAATACCCAGTCCTACACTTCTCGGTGTGCAGCAGCTCAATGCTTTGGGGTCCAGAAATGCAAAGGGAAGAGGACATGGCAATTTCCCAGCACTCCCACTAAATCAGCTACAAGAGTGAGCAAAAATGAGCGAGGTATGTATGATGTTGCACAGCACTTTTACATTTGCAACCCTGAGGACCTCCCATTTACAATCCTGCAGCCTGCCTTTCTCTCCCAGATCTGCAACCTCTCACCAGAACTCCCATAGCAGGATTGTCCAGAGCCTCTAGGGCAGAATTTTTTACTCTGTTATTCCCATGGCTTTTAATGCTCCAGCATTATGGGAGGTTCCAGAACTACCCCATCTGCCCTCCTTTTATTTACCCCTTATTTTGTGACTCTTAGTTTACACTGACGAAAAGAAAGTCTTTTGAATAATAGTCACAATTAATATATTTATGCCTCTAGCATTTCCTGCAGGGTGACTCCTGCTGCACAGACTACAGCTCGCAGGGAGTCAGCACTCAGAGGCAGAGGAAGGACACACAGACAGCTTTGGCCCCAGGGCTGGGGGAAAGGGTGGAGCAGAATGAGATTTGGGGGACTGCAGCGCATGGCCTGACTGTTGCTGCTAAAACACTCGGTTAAGCACTTGGGCAGTAGGAAAGTGTCAGTGCTATTGATGTTCCCAGGCTAATTCCCTGCCACCAGCCAACAAGAGAATTAAAATTCAACAGTGGATTTCAGCTTTGGCTTTCTTTATTCAGAAAACTTTGGCTTTTTTGTTCAGCCTTTCAACAAGCTCTGAGAGCAGACTGAGAAAGGCTCAGTGTGGTCCAAGGGCGGGCAGCAAAAGGAAATCATAAGAAACAGAAAAACAGGGCAAGTAATGATCAAGAAGAGCAGGGGTTGAAGGGAACTTGATTATGCTCCTGGGCATTGTCTTGGCTGACATACAGACCACACTGTGTCAGGCCCAGCGGGGAGAGACTCAATGGGCAAAGGGAGTCTGAAGGCCAGACTAGCAGACAGGTGCGGAACATTGATCCCCAGCTCATCCCAGGTCTAAGAGAGCGCGATGCTTTGCTGAGACTGCAGCTGCACAGAGCAAGAGGAAGCAAGACCTCATCTCAAAATGCCTTAGAGACAGCAGGGGCTACTAACAGGGAGGAGGACATTATAAATTCTCCTCAACCGGAAAAGGATCCAAGGCTCTGTAGGGTGATTAGTGAAGAGCAGTAGTTGGGAAAGGGCAGGAGAGCCCACCTGGTCAAAGGGGAAAAATGAGGGGTTGTGCAGAGGGAAGAAAATGTGCTGCCCCTGCCTACTGGGACCCACTTCTGGAAGAGGATGGACTTCTCTCTGCTCCTCCCTTACTTAACTGCAAAATCATTCCCCAGGGAATGGCTGATTAAACCCTTCACACTGCAGTACTTAGGACACTGTTACTGTGATGCATAGGTATCTTCTTTTAGAGCCAATACCTGACAAAAACAAACATACAGAGATACTAAGAGCTCCTGGAGGAGGAAGTTAAATTGTTCAGGAAGAGCATCTTAAAGGAAAAAAAAAAAAAAAAAAAAAAAAAAAAAGACAAAATTTATTTCAAAAAGCAACCCCACAGAGAACTATGTTTTTCCTCACATGACCAGCTCCACTGGCCTAGAATACACTGAAATATATTTTTCATTGTTTGCAAGAAAGGCTAACTCAAAAACACCCTCTTGCTTATGATCTGTGTTTTCTGTAACTATCTCGAAATGAAAGAACCCAAGAACCCAAAAAGGGGACATAGATAGATAAATAGATAGATAGATAGATAGATAGATAGATAGATAGATAGATAGATAGATAGATAGATAGATAGATAGATAGATAGATAGATAGATAGATGATAGATAGATAGATGATAGATGTAATGTTTTGTTTACAATGTTTGCTTCATAATGCCAGTACTTTGTGAAAAAAATTAAGTAATAATCTTTTGGGTTCTAGATGCTTCAAGGTGAACCAATGAAAGAAGCTGCAAAGATTGCTGCAGCATTTATGATCCAAAATCCTTGGGGTTCTTGCCAAGCCAGAAAGATGAATTCTTCCTTGATGTTAGGACAGGTCTGTTTCCTTCTGTGTGACTCACAGTCAAAAGGCAAAGTAAAGCTTAGAAGGGACAACTCAGCTCAGGGCAGGCTGATGACAGGAAACCTAATGGAGAAAAGGAGGGTAAGAGGGAAGATGGCCTCTTCTTTTTGTTGTGGATATATTCTGAAAATCAAGATGCCTAAAGGTTTACTACTTGCCATAAACAGCCAATTTCAGCTCCACTTTTTGGCAATTTCCCATCACTAGCAGAGTATCAGTGCTGTTGGAAGAGTAATCATGGGTGACCGGCTCTTTAGGAACAGAAAATCCCTGTTGTCCTTTCTTTCATCACAAGTTAAGATAATAAATTAGGCTAC
This sequence comes from Oxyruncus cristatus, assembly GCA_013399855.1. NCBI lineage: Eukaryota > Metazoa > Chordata > Aves > Passeriformes > Cotingidae > Oxyruncus > Oxyruncus cristatus. The sequence goes on from VXAY01005682.1 coordinate 660,351, forward strand.
TTAAATCATAAATTTTCTTTGGTAATGACTATCCCATTTTGAGTATGCTTAGCACTTATCACTCAGCTGCTAATTGCTAGTTTTGATCTGGGTTCAATACAGATGGTTTGGAAAAAAAAAGAGTATTGAGGAGACAGTCACATTAAATTAGTTAGGTCAGACTCTGGGACGGGCTTGTATCTCTCTCTGCATGGATAATCTTTCCTACCTGAGGGCTCCCCCTCTCTCCTCTCGCTTTAACAGTCTTATTTTCTGGAGCTAAAAGACTTCTTTTTTTCCCTCCTTCTGAGTGCTGGGTTAACAAATGCAGGAGGCATATATTAACAGTATTCTTTGGAGACCTCCTACAGCAGTGGGATGAACAATGGGCCTCGAACAGTGACTAATTTTTATCCCAGAAATATGGTGTATGAATATTTTTTAAATATAAAACCATTAGTCACACAATAGTTCATTTGAACTAAAACCATGTTATTATCCCCTCATTATTTTACCTGGTATATTTTAGAGCGCTTATCTCAGTGGTTGCCATAGCTACCTGCTGAGTGCCTTTAACTGAAGTGTTTGCAGTAATCAAACTTAAAGACTTCTTATAAAAATGTGTGATCTGACTAAAGAGGGACCTGGGCAAAATTGCCCATAATTGTATTCTTTTGATCAGTGCTGCAGCTTTTGGGTGAGCTTGACCTCTTGACTGGTCTCTAAGGAAGCCCCTTTAAGGAAGAGTCCTTAGTCTCCACCATAAAATCACACAAAGTTAAAGGTTTGGAAAGACCTGGGAGGTCTGTATTCTAACCTTCAGCTAAAAGTGGGTCCAGCCAGGATTAGGACCTTGTCCAGACAGGTTTTGGAATGTTGGAGATATCCAAGGACAGAGGGAGTGTAAAGAAGCCAGAGTCAGGCACTACTCAATTATGTCCAATGAAAGGACAAGAGGCAATGGCCACAAAATGCAACACAGGAGGTTATACTTGAACATCAGGAAAACTTTTTCACTGTGAGGGTGACCAAGCCCTGGCACAGGTTGCCTTGAGAGGTTATGGAGTCTCTATCCTTTGAGATACTCAAAAATCACCTGGATATGGTCCTACTCAAACAGCTATAGGCGGTCCCATATTAACAAGGGAGTTGGATGGCTCCAGCACTCTCTTCTGATCTCAGTTCTGAAATTCTGTGAGACTTCTTGGAAGCCCGTAAGCCTAACAGAAACTCTGCTCTGTGTTTTGAACCGAGTCAAAAAGCCATGGACATTTTATTTCCAGAAGCACCTGCAGAGAAGCCTACACGGGTCAAGCCAAATTCAGCCTCTGTCCGCAACACCACATACGCAAGGACACAGTGCAGGGCAGTTCCCAGTGACGCCCTTTCCAAGCATTATGTTTCTGCCTAACAGTGATAGCTGACTGTCTGGAAACCTTTGCCTTCCTTCAGGGACCATCACCATCATCATCAGGTTATCACTGCTCTATGCTGCACTGCTGGCTCAACCTAACCCCTCTGAGCTTCAGCAGCAGCCCACCCAGGGTGCTCCGCTGTGGCTGACCCTGTGAGGAGAAGACAGAGGCTGTTTCCCATGATGGGGTAAAGTGCCCAGGTAAAAACACTGGGAGCCAGGACCCTTAGGTTCGCTGCTCACTGCTAGAGGATTTGTCCTGGTGGCTAAAGCAGAAGTGAGGAAGACTGGGTCTCTCCCAAACACTCGGCCGTGTCAGGGAGCAGCAAGGGTGGCTGGCTGCTCCGTGAGTAAAGGTGAGCAGGAGATGAGCAAGATTAACTGTGGGATTATTATCCCTGAGCAGAGGTAATGGTGTCACCAAAATGGATGCAGTCCCACATATCCTAGTACAACAGGTAGGAGGGACACGGACCTTTAACTTAAAAGCCAAATCCAATCAGAGTCTGGGATTGTTCCCACTGGGCTTCTTATCAGCACCTCCTCTGAGAGCTCTCTTCAAAACTGAATGCCTCCACCCCGTACCTAAGGTGGCCCTGAACCACGGAGCCAAACCCTCAGGAAGAGGAGGATGCATTCAAGCTCTACCACTGCACCTCTGGGTGATACAACGTAGGTCCTGGCCCTTCTCTGTTCCTCTGTTCCACATCTGGGCCGACACATTCCTGAGCTCTGATAAGACAGCAAGCATTTGTGGGTACAGCAAGCAATAGTCCCAACTCCCCCAAGAGATTAAGAAGTGAGGTACCTCAGCTCTTCATATCAAAGTTTCACAATAACTCAGCATTCATCCAAGTATTTCTTTTGCTTATGCAAAGAAATGAGAGGAAGAAACAGTAGTTTTTGAAAGAAACCAGTTTTAATCAAAGCTAGCATGCACTACGGGAATGATCCAAATGTCTAACTGTAAGCAGTTAGACAATTAAAATGAAGGTCACTAGAAATCCATACTAAACATCCAACCTGATGGAGTACTTAAGTAGAGAAAAGCTGAATACTGCAATTAAAATGGTTTGCATGAACACAGCTGTGTTGGATTAGAGATGGACTTCTCTAAACCATACAGGAACAAACCAACAATGCAACAGGATTCACACCAGTTTCACACAGAAGACAGAGTCCTTTCCCACTGTGGCTAACAGCAGGTCTAGGATCTAGTGGATCACACCCACTCCTCCAACCCAGCTGCAATATAATTTTCTATATGAGAAACCCGAAAAAGGGACGTGTTCTCCCCTGGTTAACCAGTTCTACCACATGGGAGACATGGTGGCTTTCAGAACAGGGAAAACTGGGGGATGGGATGCACACGTTAAAATGATGTTTTATCTCAACTTTTACAGCAGACACCACTCCCTTGTTTGAGCAGAGGACTTTTTTCCCTTTTGGAATCGGGAGTGGGTAGTTCCGTGGGATAACACATAGAAAGATATGTAGAATGAAAATTCTGTAAAATGATAGTCACTCCCTTCCCAGAACTGCCCTAATGTGCAAATACTGACCCCTGGATCCAGGCATCCGACTAGAAAAAGAGACCACATTCCCTACAGATTCTCTTCATTCTTCCCTGCAAAGACCTAAATACCTTCTTCCCCCAATCACTGTGACAAAAAAAAAAAAAAAA
>VXAY01005682.1:663454-730543 GCA_013399855.1 Oxyruncus cristatus
AAAAAAAAGCAGGCAGTTAATGGATATCCCAACTTCTAATTTTACTCAGTCACCCTTCTTGGAGCTGTGGCATACTCCATGGAAACATCATAGCTCCCAAGGAGAGTCAGGCTTTTTCCAAAGAGGAAATAATGTCAACGTTTTTATCATTTGCTTTTGCAAAATGGTTGCTTTACATTATACAGGTTCAGCTTTCAACATCACAAATTACCAGAGGAAGCATTAGTCAGGAACCAGGATGCTGTTGTGCTAATCACCACACGCAGGCTCTCCAAAATAAGACATACGATTTGCTATAATCTCCCATGGACAAACAGAACAGACACCCTCAGGAAGATTTCCACACACAGTGCCTGGGTCCATTCCAACAGCAATATGTGGGGCTGGATTCTGCTCTTTTTCACCCAAGCCATCTTGCACTTGACAGAAAAGATGTGCTCCCAAAGCATCTATCTATTTCTCCCGCAGAAGCTGCAGAGCAGTGCTGCTTCCACCATCTAAAATCGTGTGTAAACCCACCTCTCAATTTTCAAACTCTCTGCACATCCTCGTTCACAAAGTGAATCCAGGAGCAACTCACCTGCTGGCAGATTCTCATTGCAAGGAACAAAAAAAAAAAAAAAAAAAAGTCTTCTTTGCTGGCTATCTGGATGCCTTGGTAAGGGGAGTGAGAGCAGCCAGTGACAAGTGGTTCAGCTTGGGTATATAGGTGAGGCCATGCCTGCTAGGTGTGCCCACAGTACTGTCTGTGCAGCAGATGTCCTGGCACGGGGAGGGGTTGGCAATCTGTGTTTCTCTCCTGGAACTGCAAGATGAGTTTCAAATGGAGACCGAGCAAGAGCCTGGAGGTCCCAGCTGGCCTCTCTGGAGGGAGCCTGTCTGCCAGCATTCAGGATATCCAGCCCCAGTTAAATCTGTATGCCTGAAAACTCCGTTAACCTTAGAGGCTTAACAGTTTGAACAAAGCTCTGCTTGTCAAAGTGACCCACTCAAGGAACTTCTCTTTGTTGCTGAAAGTTCTGCTCGTTCATACTTGCTAAGTGACGTACTGATTTTAGCACATCTGAATGTAACACAGAGGCCACTGTACTGGAGAAGTGCAAGAACTCTTTTTTATGCCCCAAAACACACCAGGCAGCATGACCAAGGGAAGCCTTCGTGGGAAGCTAATGTTGACAAGCATCCCTGCATGGGGCTCACCTTAGGGAGTCTTGGCCACTGGAGAGGAGAAAGCAGGCTCCAGAAACATACCCTAATCCAGAGCAGGAGCCATGAAAAGTTTCCTTTATTTTACCAGATAAAGCTTCATGCAAGCCATAACCAGCAGCCAGCTGGCAATGTGGACAAGCAGGAAACAGTGACTCCCTTAGTGGGGAGCTTGAAATACTCAACAGGTTCTTTGGGAGAGGACTGGACTCAGGACAACACAGCACTGCCTCTCTCTACGTTTTTTTGGAAGATGCACAGAAAGGAGTCATGTCCTTTACCTCCATTCATTCAACTTTCTGGAAATCAGAAACAAACAAACAATCAGAAAACACAAAAACAAACCTCAGATGTTGTTGTTATGAGACCTGACACATTAATAAGGCAGAAAATTATTTTCTACCCTAAAAATCTGGAGCATATTTATCTCACACCCACATGACAACCCATGTACCTGAAGTAAACCAGTGCCCAAAAGTCATTCCCTCTGTGCAGAGTTTAGCACACCCAGCCACCTCTCCAGAATTACAATCCACTGCCGTCCTAGTCTCTAGATCACCTGAATTTCCACATTGCTCAGGCTTCTTAGCTTTAAAATTCATCTTGAAATTAACTTTTTGGGGAAGTTAAATGTCACCTTTCCCAGCATCCATTTCAGCACAGACTTCATAACGAGTTACTGCCTCCCAGTACCAATATAAAAATATAGTAATCCTCATTAGGTCAGCCATGTTTGAGGGATCGTCCCAGTGAGGAAACCCTGGTACATTGCCCAGGTGCAGCAGAGATCTATATCCAAGGTACATTTTGGACTCAGGCCACCACCCTGGATGCAATACAAGCGCAAGCCAAGCTTGCAGCCCAAGGCAGGAGCTTCAGCTCCATCCCATGCCCCCTTGAGCTGGGTGACCAAGGCTCAAGCCTGCACACTTGAAGATTTACTAAAGGGACCCAGCTACCTATTTCTTTATTTTGCAGCCTTGCTGCACAAAGATTGATTACACTTTGCACAGAGGATAAGAGGATCGTGGAACTTTCTGCTGTCTATTTGTTCGAAGACCATAGGGCCAGTCACTGATGAATTTGTCCTCTCAGCAGAGTCATGTCTAGATTTGCAAAACAGCTGTGCTTCACCTGTGACACACCACGTTCAACAGTTCCTAGCTTGGCAGAAAGTTCAACTCATACCCTTCAGACAAAGGAACATGCACTTTTACACTCTGACTGATCCCACTGAATGTGTGACAGATAGAAACTCACACTGAGCCTCCCAACACACATTGCTGTTATCAGATACCATCCTGCTCTGTACCGTAACAGTAATCCTGTACTTAGCAAAGAAAACTGGGATGTCTCAGGGCCTTTGAATAACAAAAGGAAGACACAGAAAGCAAGTTGCTGCTTGTTTGGCATCCCTGAGCATTCCTGTGCCAGACCATGCACTGCTGCACAACACAAACAGACAGAGAAAACCTTCATCCTGGAGCTGCCTGCTCTTTCGAAATGATGCCAACAGCAAGCCTTCAAACTGCCTGCAAATCCAACCCATGACACAGCAATGCTAGGGGTGTATTCTCAGCTCACTTCTTCATGAAAGCAAGGCACTATCCCAAGCACAAGACTAACCCAGAAAGATCTCTTCTAATCTTGCCCCAAAGCATGTTGCTTTGCTTGCTAACTGGGAAGAGCACAGCCCAGTTGCCTCACGTAAGGGGTTTATGTGGAAAGACCAACAAAGCTGCAGGAGATGGACTTTCAGCACTTGCAACACAATTTGTCCAGTCATGATAAGAAGCTGCACTATCACAACTCTCACCCCTACCACTCAACTGCTGCTGTGCACTATGCAAAATCAAATCAGCCTTGGCAGAATGTTAACTGGAAAGGGCTTCATCCTTAGAAGGGGAATGAGCAAAGAAGGTCTGAGAGCTCATTTTATAGCAGAAACGTGCCAACCAGAAGGGAAGTAAGGGAGGTTGGACTGTGTTCTCTAGTCTTGTGTACCAGGACTGATGGCTCATTTAGCTGCTGGACCAAAACTCACTCCATGCAGCAGCCAGAATGTCCCTCAGTGGCTGTGGTCTATAGGATATTGCTTGAGAGGTAGAAAATATCCCATTGCTATCCCATGCCTAGACTACTGGAGCCACTGCTGAGGAAACACAAAAGAAACATCTCAAGGACACCGGGATGGTAGGAAGAGCATACTTCTACATCTCCAACCAATTTCTGTGCCCTGTGCTGTTCACCTGAGCTGGGCTTTAGCAAATGATCAGACACAAGTTATAAATTCATCTTCGCCACCACAGAGAAATGACTCTCGTCTGCAGTTCCTCTTGTGCAAGCCAGACCCTGAACTAGTGCAGGGATTTCTGTCCGTCAGGGCACAAGCTTGAGGCTGCTTGCAGGAGGTCTAGCTTTTGCCAATTTTTTCCCAGGCCTGAGTCTCACCAGCAGAAATGACACCTACATTGGTCACAGGAAATTCCTGTGTCCAAACAGATAAGCAAGGACACAGCAATAAGCAACACCAAGAAGATCAGAGATATTCTCCTTCCAGCATGACTTCAGTGTCTGACTCAAAGAGACAGAGAGGGGAAAAAACCCCAGGAGCACTGGGTTGAAGTTTTCAGCCTCTATACCCTGAAGCCCAGGCCAGGCTCAGAGGACAATCCCAGGCGACTGAAGTGGCTACAGAATTGGTTGCGATCACCAAGAGCGCAAGGTTGTGTCAAGAGTAAAGCACGTCAAGATGTACGTCTGTGGTAGCATAAGTACTGAACTCTTGCTTTATATCAGTCTGTCTTCCCCCTTCCATCCAAGCAAGCAGGACTTGGAGATTACATTTTGTTAGGGCAGAAAGGTTGAGGAGGTTGAGAGGTTGATCTATTCTGATCGAGCCTGGGACAGTAAAGAGTGCGTGTTGCTGCTGTAGAGAAGATAAACTGAGATGCCCATGGGCGCTTAGAGGCTACCCCTTGATAAGAGGGGAACAAAATAACAAAAGAAATAAACAAGGCTAGCTATTCCCTTCTGGCTTGTCCCAGGAGAGCTGTACATGGAAATTAAAGAAGGTCTCAACACATACAACACAGAAAAGAAATGACAACAGCGAAACCCAGTCTGACTTTTCACCTGAACATTTTCCTTTTACTCTGAAAACTCTCAGGCCCTAAAGCAACAGAGGTGACTAATGCAACAAGTCCTGGGGAGAAGAGAGAGCCATGCTGAATGATTGCTGAAGGAGCAGAATTGGGAAACTACTGAAGAAACAAGTCTTAAAGCTAGAGGTTTGCGAAGGACAACAGTTTAGCACCACCTCTACAAGCCACACTTGGCAGCAACAGGCTGGCGGAGAGAAATTTTTAACCTCATTGACCTCATGCCCACATCGTTGCTTGAGGGCTGTAGTTCTGCCCTTTCACAATTATGAAGGCTCTAGAAGATCAGTTATTTAGCTTCGCTTGTTGTATCTCATATCTTACAGCCTTTGTTCCTTTCAGCACCTCTTCTTACACCAAATCTTCCCCTTCTGCTCCAGATACAGCAGGCTGTCCCAGCTGTCAAATTCAGCGCTGGCAGCCTGTTCTCCAGTACCACTATGGTGCCCTGCATTTCTCTTTAAAAGGCCTTTTGTACTGTACAGGTGAAGTATAAAAAAGGAGCTTTCCAAAATGTGCAACCAGAATATTTTCATCCAAGCTTTCTTGGTGAAACACCAGGCATAGCTCATGTTGCTGTACCTGAATATGAATAAAGAACTGCACTACATTTTAAGCCTTTACACCAAATCAGTTTTTTGTGTATAACAAATATTAGTCTAAAAGCAGGTCTATTAAAAAGTTGTCTTCAAAGTCTGTGTCAAAAAAAAACCTGCTATTTTTCCACCTTCCCCACCCCATGTTCCATTTCAGGCACGTTCCAAATTTGCTTTTTATTCCACCATCTTCTGGGTAATTACAGCTTTGATAACACGCTATGCAACAAAATATTGAGCTTCAGAATAGAATAACGGACTAAAAACTAATTCATTATTTGAACATCAGGTAAAATCCATTCATTCAATGTTCTGTACACATGACAAGAGTACTTCATAAAAATAAATAAAAAAAGTTAGTGAGGAAAACTATATGTTTGTTCAGCTCACAAAAATTTATACCTTAGATTCACAAAGAAAACTTCACAGTTCAGAAATTACACAGGTTAGCCCCAGGCACGTAGCACATAAATAAAGCATAAGTTTTCTCTGCTTCCAGGGCCTACCTTGGAAACAGTTGGATCTAATAGTTAGCAACCAAAGCAACCTTGAACATTTTTCTTAGGACACAAATGTTGATTTTTTTTTTTTTTTTTTTTTTTTTTTAAACAGAGAGCAACTACAATAAGGAAAAAACTGATGTTGGTAAACTGCCGAGTGACATCATTACCATTACACTGACCTAGACAACATTAGTTTCCAGCAGTACCAGGACTGTAACCTCATCTTCATTTGTTTCATTTCACCTCTTGTCTTTCAAGGACAGCCACACATCAAAGTAACTCATAGACATGGTGATGGAGGAAGAAATATCGAACCACAAATGGTAACCAAGAACATTTCTCTAGGATGTTTTTTTGGGAGCTGCTCAGCCCAATGGGCTTGGAATCCAACCCCATTAAGCCCATGATCTGCAGTCCACATATGAGTTTTGCAGCCTTGCTCATTCATTCCCAATATTCTAAGACTGCCCCTTGCTTCACAGTGGCCCCCAGTCTCTCCTTAGCCCTTTGACCTTACACAAACACAGCTGTGTGTCAGGCACCGTGGAAATGGGCCTCTTTTTTCTCCAAAACAGCAAGGCAATCCCTCTCCGGGCTCCATGGAGGACTGTGGCTTCAAACACATGCCTGCCCTGAGACCCAGCTCTGAGACTCCTACAAAAGGCTTTTACCCTTGACTTCTAGAAAACACTGGGCAGGAATTGTCCCTGGAGGAATTACCGAGGAGCAGATGTCAATGGAGAGGGATGAGTCTAGGCTTTGACATACATGTACACTTTTTTTCTCACTCGGGTGTCATGAGGTAGGGATAATGAAGTTGGTCTCCAGCACTGGAGAAGATCAGAAGAGAGGAGGAATGTGATCATACGCTCACAGAAACAGTTCTCTACTTCCACATCTCTCTCAAAGCAGCACTTCCCCAAAACTAAATCAGATCAGTTGCCACTTTGTCCAGCAGACTCTTGAAAATCTCCTGAAAGGAAGGGGATCCCACCCCTCTGCTACCAGGCCCTGCCGTGCTCCTGAAAGCGATTCAACCTCACACACCTCAGCTGAAGAACACTGCATGTTGGCTAGCACTGCCTGAATAATTTAGCCTCATCACCCTTGCTCTGCCCTTCAAGTAGCTGGTGGGGGAAATAAGACAGCAATCAGAATCTGATGTATATTAATAATCCTGATTATCATGACTAAACTATTCTGTACCCCTCACAGCTGAAAGGAGAACAAGAGTTCAGGAAAAAAATTAGTCTTTAGTGAGCAACAATTTAAAGTAGCTAAATATTGTGACAGGAAATCTGCATATACACAAAGTATTTTTTATGTATTCAAGCATCAGCTATTGAAAAACAGCAAAGTTGTATATTCTACACAGGAGGAAGGAAAGATAAACTTGTGCAGTCTGTTAAGTATCTCTGCTATAGCATGAAAATAGCACAGTAAGAGAGAGTGTTTGTTTAAAACAGTTTAACTACAGCATAACACAAAAATCTTTTTAGCTGATAATGGAGATGGTTTAGGTATGACTATCTGTTTCAAACATGTTTTTGTCACAATTCACGGAAAGGTCAAAATTAATGTTAGACTAAAAGAATATCTCCAAGTACAATTATTTTGAGTCTTGGAGCAAAGAACATTCCAATTACATTCACAACGTGGGGTTTACATTTCACATTTTTCTACATTTTTTTTTAAACAAGGTACCTCACAAGATTAAAAAAAATGAAAAGAATTTCATTTCACCTTCACTTCCTGTTTATGAAAGTTGCCCACAGAACACATCAATAGTAGCAATGTCCATATTTGCACATGGAAGAAGCTGTTCTAGGACCTACCTACAGATGTCTCTAAAATAAGCTCAACTAGAAGGCGAATTACTTCAGCACACCCCATCCAGGAATAAGCCTGTTGATAACAGGGAAGTCCTTCCTTTTATATCACAGCTTTGAATGGGACTGCTACTTTTCCCATCAAACACCAGCTCAGATTTTGTATTTGCTTGTATTCTTCCACAGAAATCATCAAATGTAATGCTCCTAGGAGTCAGGTATGCTGGAAGAATCCTTTTCGCTATTGCAGTTACTGCCTTACCACTGAAGCAGCTATAACCACCTGATGAGCCCTAAGAAAAATTTTGCATGGCAAATAGATTTGTAGGCATGGACTTTCATCAGCTGCACTGAAATAAAAGTGATGAAAAGGTGGTGAAGCTCTACACAGACAGGAAGAGAGTGGAGAAGAACAAACCTCTGCTTTGAAGGAGCGCCATCTGAGTTTTCCTTCTGCTGCAGGATTTCTGTGCTTCTCAGGAATAAGCAAAGATTTTCATCTCAACCACTTAAGTTGGCAATGTGTCACATAGAATCACAAATTGGGCTGTGCTGCTGTAACAGAAGATGCAAACAGATGCACCAGATTGCACAGAACAACAAATAGCAGGGAGCCAGAAATTGTGCTGAGGACAGTGTGTGTGCCCTCAGCATTGGTGATGCAGCACAGTACAACATCAACAGCAGCCCCTGGCACACACTGAGCTCCCCAGTATGGATGCAGTGCTGCAGATCCAGGACGGCAGGAAAAGCCTGGGTCACCTCTGGGAAGCTGGGGCAGGGGAAGTGGTCTTCTTGCCTGCAGGGGGTGAATGCTTGTTAGAGAGCTGCAAGAGGAGATGGGAAGTCTGCAGAGTGTCAGAGATTATAGAAAAGAGGAGGGAATCCTCTCCAAGACCCCATAAGAGTCTGAACACTGAGTTGCACAGACGGAAGATCATTCAGAGCCTGTACTCAGTGGGTTGACAAAAGAAGACTCCTATGAAGGACTTCTGGCACCAGGAGGAAAGGCAGCTGCTTCAGCTGCAGATCGGCAACTACAGAATGGATTTAGTGCCATGGTATCAGATGAGGGGTTGAGAGTTCTTTTCAGAACAGCATTGTAGGCAGCAGAGCGTAAATTAAATGGTAGCACCAGAAGGAAGTGAGTGGTGAGTAATAACAATAGGAGATTCTCTGCTGTGTAGGATAGAGGCCTCCAGCTGCCAGCCTGATGCTGCCTAGGAAGATTTAGAGGGGTCCAGGACACTGAGGATAGTTTGAAGACCAGAAGAGTTTCAGAAATCTCACATCCCCACTACATATCCATGTGGGCACAGACAACATCTCCTTTGGAGACCTGGAAGGTAGCAAGTAATACCACCAGGGGATGATAGTCAAGGACATGGGTGAGAGTATCTTTTACCCACAAGGTGTTATTGTCTGGCTAATGAGCCACAAGAGTTACTTAAAGGTTGTTCTTGTCATTTTAGGCTTGTTTTATACAGGTACAGTGTGTATTATGTCCCACTGAAGCAGGTTATTGTGCATGAAGCAGGTTACAGTAAAGTTAAGTCTCTTTATCAATAATGAAGTAGAAGAGTCAGCTAACAAATCCAGAGGCATCCAAGCAAATATCTTCCACCTAATGTCTTTTGGACAAAATAGACCAAAAAGAAGAAAATCAGCCACCTCCCAGTTCAGATGCAGGAACTTAGTACACGTGGATATTTAAAGGAAAGCTTTTAAGATTTGGGGTTCAGCGGCAAACAGTGATGCGATGCTTGCCATTTAGGCTGTTTGAACTGCTAGCCCAACACACCCAAAATGGTCGAAATTTCATGTATATTGGCAGGGAATCTGTCCCTGAAAACTGAACAAAGATGGACAGATGGCCTTTGAATCCATGAGAGGCAGGGAGCTGCTTGGAGTTCTTTGGCACACTGAGGTCTACAGCCCTCACTGCACTGACAGAAGATAGGCTTATGAATGCCTGCCACATACAGCTGTATCTTCTTCAGGCTCAACAGGTCCCACCCCCAAGCGCCAGAGGCTGGGAAGGACCTTCAAAGAGAAACAACTGTTTGTATTTCTCATTTCTTCTGGCCGCTGTCAGAAAGACAAGACCTCTTCCACAAGAGCTTCCCTTTCCTCAATATCCTTTTTTTAATAAAGACAGTTCCACAGAAAATTAATGAGAAGAGCAGACCACACCAGTGAGAGCAACCATAGACACCAGTCATCATCAGACACCTCTGTACTCATGAGGGCGATTCAAGCAGGGAAGTGAAGTCAACTCAGAGAGGTCAGGATCATCAAGGTACAGGAATCGGCCTATCGAAAACACAGCTCACAGAAGGCCAAACAAAAGAGCCTGAGCTGAAATCCAGCCACCAGAACAAGGTTGCTTTCCCAACAGCGTGATTCCCAACAGCAGCTGCACCCTATTGGAGCCCTCTTGAAAACAGTCACAGAGCCCGGAGGGGGTGCAGACTGTGCAGAGCTCAATTCTGTTTGCTCCAGTCCTGAGAGCACTAGAAGCAAAAGAAAATAATGCTACAGATGATGTTATGTGGCATAAAGTGCTGGGTCTAAAGCCACATGCTTGCCCGGGCATTTTACTTTTATTTAAGGCTCCAAGAGTTTCGCTCACACGAACCCTTGCAAAGCCTTTAATTTCTTTGATACCTTGAATGGCATAAAGAGAACACAGGTATGAGGCCCTGGACCCAGAGAGTCAGGCAGAGGACAGTCAAGAAGAGGATCTGCCTGGAGGGTCTCCCAGTTGCACCCCGTCCACTGGAGGGATGACAACCACAGCTATAAAGAAAAAAAGAAGGGTAGTCGTAGTAGGCGACTTTCTTCTGAGGGGAACTGAAGGCCTATATGCCCACCGGCCTTTCTGATTGACAGCTCAGCCACATGGCCCCTGATACTGCCACGTGCCCTCCGTGGGCTCAGCTGTGTTGGCTGCGGACCGTGTGCCTCCCAGCACTGCCATGAGGGTGCAGGCCCGACCATGGTCCTGCCCCTGACACACACACAGACAAGATGGTTGACCCAACACCATAATTTAACAATCTAGCGAGATATGAATCCGGCCTCTCACACGTGGTAAACAGGGAGCATACATTTCTGCAGAGCTGAGAGTGAACCCAGATCTCCTGGATCCTTATTCTGTGCCTTGCCCAGGGCCTCTGGCATGACAGTCTTAGCCAACTTGTACAGCTTAGAGAGAAGAAAAAAAAAAAAATGTGGTTCTTAAGAGAAGTCCAGGGAAAAGATTCACCTCATTTGTGTTGTCCCACTTCTTCCCTGAGGGGTGAAGTTATCCTGCTTCAAGTAAGGAGAATGACAATTTGAGAGTGCTTTGAGGTTCCTTTTATTATTAATGTAGCAAAAAAAGCAGTGTGAGAACTTCAAAGAGAGAAGTTTGCAGCGCTGAAGGGACTAATTGGAGACAGATGGTCAGACATAGGACCTTAAAAGCATGAAGATCAGCTAAGAACATCAGTCCATTTTCTGAAAATAGCCTGAACGAGGGAAATAACATCTTTCACTTCTAATTCCATGGATCCAGCTGCAGTCTCCAGTCATAAAACCCAAAGGAACCCAGTAAATATGAATCTGGTCATCACTGGCACAGCAACACAGACTTTATGCTGGCCTGCCACTATACAATTCAGTAAGAAACCTGTAAAAGATTGAACTGCTTTTGCTATTCCCTGCTTCACCTGATTTTTGACTGTATGCTTATAGTACCAGCCTAAGTCTTTCAGTTTTCGTTCCCAATTAGCCTTTTGTCCAGATCTGTTCAAAATGTCTTCAAAATTAACAAAAGCTGTCACTTTTTACCTCCTCTGAGCCAAGTCACAGGGTGAGGGGAGCAGAGGTTGGGGGCAGTCTGCCTGAAAAAGCACAGTGGTGAAGTATCCTCAGATGACTCAGTCCGTGTGTGGGATCAAGGTTGCTCCAGTATGCCTCACAATAGCCTTTGCACCAATTTTGTGTCTCCTCCAACTTGAAGTTAAATTAAAGGCACTTCTTCAGGCCTCACATTTTTCATTTGCTCTCATATGAGCTTGCTCTCTTACAGGGATCCCAAAATATTTCCCATTTAAATAAAGGCAGGCGCGGCCTAAGGGCATTGTGTAGTTCTCTGGGTCTCAGAAACCAGTTAGACAAAACTCTGTACCCCGGCTTTTCATTTAACTATAACTTTTCCATATACTCCTGTTCTCTTGCACATAACCTTTCTTATTCTGGGACCCACTCAAGAGAAATACTTCAATAGCATTTGGTGTGAGCCCAGAACCCTCATGTGAGATGTCCTTGTAAAGTATTCAGACAATTAGGACTGCAGTGTTGAGCCCTCAATTCCTGATGCTCTGAGCTTTCCCAGAGAGCCCAACCATGCAGCAGGTCATGGTTTTCTCTCTCTTGTCTGTACCTCCTCCTCAGCAAAGCTTCATCCTTCTATCCCCCCATCACCATCACTCCCACTGCCTTACACGGAGACTCACTGGAGAACTGGTGATGCCAGTCCAGTGTTGACTTACCATTCACTAGCCACATGAAACATTTCTCAGGTGGCTTAAGACTTGGCTTCATGGGCAATAAGAGTATTTGTAGGCTGAGATAGGCCCAATCAGTGAGCAGGAACCCTGGAGAGGATAAACCTTCAGTGCTGCAAATGGCACTGATCTTTCATGCTTGAATGGGAGGATCAGTCTTGGGCTAATGTGGCCTGTTATAGCAGCAGTCATCATTTTAATGAAACATTACAGTTTGCATCCTGAAAGACTTACAGTGATAACTTATTTTCCTACCTGCCACTTTTTTTCCAGAGATCCCAGATAGCTAGGGTATCACAGTAAAGTTAAAACACCCTGGGTGAACCTCACCCCATTATCTCTGTCCACTGCAAAGGCTTTTCTTCCTCCTCCTTATATTCCTCTGGAATGTTCCATACATGTGCTGTATTCACAACTTCTTTCTCCCATGTTTAGTACAATGGGCTTGTATTCCATCCCAGAATTCTGAAGCAGCATCTGTTAAGTTCTAAGTCAAATACATCCCAGTGGAAATCTAACTCTTTGTGGCACATAAAACAAAACTGGTGAAGACCCAAATATGAGAAAGAATGCTTTCAGAGAAGTAATACCACAACACAGGCAGGGGATAAGTCAGAGCAAAAGATATTTGGACATATAGATAGTTCTGCTCTTTCTTGATAGGAACATTGTGCCTGCCTGTTCGATGATAAAGCCTCTCCCATCAAATATTTCTCTCCCCTACCTGTCATTCTTCAAAGTTTTTCTTTTGTTTGAGACTCCCTGCCATCAGACTACCAATAGTGTGAATTTCTTCCCAAACTGCTTGTCGTGCTTATTTTTGAGGCTGCTGCTGTGACACTGCTCTGAACTTCTTTTTTTCTTTTGGGGGTGGAGGTTAATCATCAAATTTCAGATCTTTGCTATTAAAATCCATCAGACAACAAAAGAATCAAAGTAATGAGACAAGACTGTCACTTTGTAGGAAATCAATGTCATAGTGTTTTAAAAGCAAAATCCATTTACAATTACATTACAAGAAAGAACATATCTGGGCCGCTTATTTCACCGTTGGTAATGCAAAGCATTGCCTTCCTGAGACGTGCAGCATCAAACACCAGCTATAAAGCATGCACACAGCATGAATATGAGCATGCATTTACAGGTTTGGAAGATACGGTGCTGTTGTGACCTGCCCCAGAAAGGGGAGGGTAGCCCAGGTTCTTATTAATAAATCCCTTCGGGTGGATTAGAGTGAAATAATAACACTGAATAATTGGTGTTTGAATACATATATATGTAGGGTTTATTTTAGAACAATTTTGTTCCAAAGGTAAACAGGTATGTTGCCATTTTGGGTGTTACCATCTATATCTATCATCCATAGCAATATGGCTTAAAGATTACCTTTAGGGAAAATGCCTAAGGGAGAGAAAGGGAAAGACAGGATAAGGGTAAGGAAAAGAAGGGATAAGGGTGGAAAAATGTATATGGTCACCGCCCACTGGATCCAGCGATGGAACGTGGTAGTCATGGAAGAGATGGTCTTGATCCGCTGGTGGTGGGGGAGGGAAGCCACACACTCAAAGAAGTTGTGAGCTATTATATACTTCCAGAACACCTTGTACCTCCCCGAGGTGGGGAGCTTTACCATGGAATAGTGTCACGGGCCATGCCAGGAGCCTCCAACGTCTCCTGGGCACGCGCAGAGTTTCTGTGAGGGGCACGGCAAAAGGGTTTTTCCCGCCTTTCAGGATTGGCGGGGGGAGGTGGGTTTTGACAGGCCATGCCATAACATCTCTGACAGCCTAGGCCAGATGCACAGAGGTCATGTGAAGGGCATGGCAAACACATCTATTCCCGCCTTTTCAGGACTTGGCCCCTCGGCAGCACTGGTGGTGGGATGGGCCCTGCTGGCTGAACAGCCGCCTCTTCCCAACCTACAAAAGTTCCCTGGTATTCCTACAATGCATGAATTATTAACCATTTCAGTCTCTGACAGGTGCTATACTGCACTTCCCAAGAATTCTGGATGAAGGCTTTCCGGTTTTTGTAGCTAACTTGTCACATTCAAAGTTTTAACTGGAAAGAAATGGTCCATCTGGATACACAGATGACTCTTGTTACGTTGTCCCATCACAACAGCAAGATGCTGACTCCAACCTGGAACTTCCTGTTCTGCAGAAATCTGCTGTTCTTGTGACAAATCTTCCATGAAAGTCATTATGGTACAAGGCTGAAATGCATTCTTGTGGCGAGGAACAGTATTTTCCAAAGATGGTTCTAGAAAGCATCATGTTGGGAGAAGTGGAATCCAGTGGGCTTGAAGACCTAAGTAGTTTTTCCTCACCAGCCTATTTGTCACTTTCCTAGTTTGTGGGTGCCTCCACAAAGCAAAGCCTATATGTCAGACAGGCCAAACACAAGCAACTGGCCACACAGAACAACACAAAGAAAGTGCCTTTGCTGGCCCCTACAAAACCACCAGCAGTACTCACATGAACACCATGAGCAGCCCCACCTGTTCTGCTCTTCTGCACCGGTTGATCAGGACTGAAGGTCACCATTTGACACACACTATTCCTCATCTTCCTCTTCTACAGGCAACAGATGCATCGGCAGTGACCTCCACTCCCAGAGCCTTACTCCATCCAGATTCCATATGCAGATATGTGTTTCACTTACTAATCACCAACTAGTTGAGTCTGAAGTTTGCCACTGAAACTTACATATGTTTACATATGTTCACATGCACCGAGACAGAGAGAGAACAAAAGAACTATAAACCATGTTTAACAGGAGCAGAGGACAGGCTGAAGTGCAGACACAGGACTCAGAAAAACACATTCACCAGTACGCATTTACAGTTAAAAACTTTTATCCCTTCTGCTACCCATTCTCCCAATTCACTTTGATATCTCCTTTCCCTGCCTCTGGGAAAACATACCGTAATGTTCCTTAAACATACCCTAATGTTTTGGACATTCCTATAATCCCTTTAAACATGAAACAAAAAGCTTTATACAATCCCAGAAGCATCCTGAAGTGTTCCGTCATGGGTTTTCTCTTTCCATGAGACCCATAATAATCTTCTTCCACCTTTTTTTCATCTACCAGGTTCATGACTGAGAATTAAGTATTATGTTGGCCTTGGTCAAAAAAAAACAAATAGCATATGTTAAAAATGTAATAGTAACAGTCATGGGCAAGTGCTTCAAACTGTTGACTTGCACTGTCTCATTTATTACTCTGTGTGCCACAAGGAGAAGAGTTCACAAGAACAAAACTAGTGACAGGACATGGTACAGCTCATTATTCATAGGACACCCCACTTTTTCCCTGCAGCGCATTCTTTCTGACTAGTAGCATAATTTTGGCTGGAGTCCCCCATCCCAGGGGCTAGTACAAGATGTTTTGCAATCTGGGACTCAAGAAGTCGTTGCAGACAGGCTGAGCAAAGAAAAAAAAGTGGTGGTTCTCAACCTGCTGGGCATCAAGTGCCTATGTCACACAAAAAATCAGTTCTCTCCCTCCTGCCCTCATTCCCAGAAGTAATAACCATCCCAGGACATCCCCAGCTTCACGGCCCTGTGTATCCATGGGTCAGCAAGCACACTCCTCCAGCAAAGCTGCCTTGACCTCAGACCATCGAGAACATGAACAGCAGAGACATGCTTGAGGTGAGCAAAAGTCACAAACACTGAAACTAAATGTTTCTTGACAATAAACCTCATTTCATCCACATCTCCAGCAGCCTGTCTTGCTTTTCCAGCCTCACAGTACAGCCTGCTGTTTCCCACATCCATCAAGCTGAACTGCTTGAAATTCATCCACAGGTGACAGGAGGAGATGCTTCCACACATGGATCCCAGGCTTCCAGTCAATGACATGAATTGTTGCCACCTCTCCCTCTCGCTAAGCAATCACGGTCAGGAAGCTACTAAAGTGATATAACTCCCTGCAGGCATGCCCTTTGCAGGGCCTGGCATTTGGGCTGTCCTGGTCTCCTCCTAGCAATGGACAAAATAATGGTAGATGGCTTAGTTCAGTGCCATATGAATTCCCTGCTGTTTGCTCAGCTCTCTGTCACCTATTTGCAGTTTATCTTGATAGCAAGGAGTTCATTCCTGCTTTGCAACAGAAACAAAAACGAAGAACCTTTTGAAGTCCAGATCAGGTCTTTTCTTCTTTTGGATTTATTGTTCTTGCTGTTGTTGCTTTGCTTGTTTTGTTTTTCCAAGCCAAATATTCACTAGCAGATGCTCTCATTACCCTTTGTGACAGTCTGTGATTTTTGCAAGTCACCTTTAAAGTGACGTCTGCTGAATGTCTGCTCTCCACCCACCTGCAAACCAACAGCCAGGCTTACCAGATGGCCTGTGAAATGGGCTGCAAAAAAACACAGAAGCTGTGTTTGTCATGCTATTGTGGGAATCTGAGAGCCCGGGTCAGGAACTGTTTGCCACTTCAGAGAGCTAACACAACATTATCGCAGTGGGCAGGAACCGCAGCAGCACCAAGTATGAGAGTGCCCATTCCCTGCACAACTGTCAGCAATGAGGGATCTCCAGGCTCTGACACAGACAAAATCCCAGTAAATGACAGAGTGCATGGAAGTATCTCATCTCTTTTCCAGCCTGATCCTGCATAGACTGCTGGGCTGAAGCCTGGAGGAGAAAATTGCCATTTCACAGAAGGGTAACTAGGAAAGGAAGAGGTGAGTCAGCCTCTCCCCCTTTGAGGTATGCACACGGCTTTATCTTAGGGCATATTCACCAGGTACCTAGCATTCTCTATCCTACTGAGGTGACAGTACATCGTGGTTGCTTGCCCTGGGACCATCTGGGGTCTCTCCTGGGCAAGAGTGGCTCTGCACATTTAAAATCAACTTCCTCCTTGAAAGTCCCAGTTACCTGGAGCTTCCTATTAAACAGGCTTTGTTCTTAGCAGCTTTTGGAAAAGACCTTGATGATTTGTTTTCTGTGAACTACAGCTACCAGCCCAAATACAGACTACAAGAGAAAACACCAGACTCTAGCACCATGGCCAGTGCAAAGCATTCAGTGTCACTGCAGAATGGGCTCAAGGGAACTTTTTCCCTGACAGGACCTCTTGAGTGTTCTCTGCCCAGCCACAGACAGTATGTAAAGGCACATCAGCAAACTAGATACGTGCTTCAGGATTAAACTCGGGATAGAATCCCAGTCCTGTAAATTGCCTCATATAGGTATGCTGCAGTCCCCGTC
Source organism: Oxyruncus cristatus (assembly GCA_013399855.1). Classification (NCBI taxonomy): domain Eukaryota; kingdom Metazoa; phylum Chordata; class Aves; order Passeriformes; family Cotingidae; genus Oxyruncus; species Oxyruncus cristatus. Next base: position 680,528 of record VXAY01005682.1, read on the forward strand.
CAGAGCCCATTGCAGGATCAGGACCTCCTTGCACAGCAAGATGAACCATTTCAGGGAGCAGACTAGACCAGTTGTCACTATCTGTGTCACAGTTTGAGCACCTGGAGGCAGAACGTCCTCCCTGTTCCGCTAATTGCTCTCAGTGCCAACAGCCCCAAACCCAGCACATCCCATGCACCTTAACTCTAAATGATGCTGTTTATTTTTCTAGCAAGCAGTCACAGGCCTCACACTTCCTTTGCCCAGGGCTTTGCACTGCAAATGCGTTTAGATCAGCTGCCTGCCATGACCAATGAGTCAAACTAACTACTGCTGTCCCCCCCTGGACTTCACTGTTGTCAGCCTGCTGGCTACATGGAATCTCTTTGGGCCAGATGTTGATGTTTTTATTCACAGCCATTTCCTCTTTCCACAGCTTGCTGCAGGTACGGTGTTAATACCCACTTCTGCTTCTGCACTGCCAATAGCATCTGAGTTGCTAAGAGCCCAAAAGAAACCTTGGGGTTTGCTCATGCAGGAAAGTCCCTCAAAAAACTGAGTAAAGCCCCACACAGACTCATGCAAGTATACTACCGTTCTCCTGGAACATAAAGATGCCCTTTTCTGTGAAACAGCACATGTCCCCAGTGCTGAATCTGCCTGTGTTTTACTTCCCAGCAATGTGTCGGCGTGCTCACTGTTGTCAGAAGCAACAGTGAGTTTGTCATCTACAGGTGCAGAACCATTTAGTTGCTAATGGCAGCAATTTCTTCTTCCCCGATGCTGATGATCATCCAGCCACTTGCAGCCCAAGGCTCTGGCAAAGCAGTGTTCCTTCCTGACTGCCCAAACAGAGCAGCACCCACATGAACGGAAAGCCCCACAAGGTTCCCAGATAAATTAGCGCAGAGCAGTGGCCCACAGGTGCTTGCTGAACAGAAGGTCTGCATCCTCTCTCCCCCCATGTCTCCATGCTCATCTCTGGTCTGAACAACTCCTATTCGTCCTCTTCCACCCTCGTCTGGGATGTGGTCTGCATGCATCCTAGCACATGGTTTATACCAGGAATGTATAAATTAATATCTCAGTGTCACTCACACCTCACCAACCTGACTTCCAAAGGCAATGTGAAAGCTGGAGGTGCTCAAGTCAGGATGTTGGTTCCTACTTGTTCAAGAACAAGCTACAGGAAAGGCATGACTCTGGAGGCACTTCAGCTCTCTCTTCTGTCGGGATGGTCAGGGCAATGCTTTAAAAATAAGCACCAGAAGAGGGCCAGATTTATCATTTTATCATCAGTAACATCACCGTGGTTGTGGCCCTATTCTGTTCCAGGAAATAAGTGTCTTTTTAGACCTACTTTGCTAATGAGATGGAGTTGTCTAAGAACCATTGTCACAACAAGTTTCTCGGCCAGTGGAAACCACAGCAATTCTCCGTGCACCCCGCTTTACCCTTGCTAAAAGGCTCATTTATGATCCCAGACAGCTGGAAGAGATTTCATATTGCCCTTCCCTTGATTAAGCACTCCTCTTGAAAAGCAGGTGTAAGTGTTTATGAGCGACATAGGGCTGTTTCTCACATTTCATACTTTATGGCTTCCTGGGCACAGCCAGAGGCGGCAATAAAAGCAAGGGCCCTACCAGAAGCATTCCTTCCCACAGCAGAGACTACACGTAGAACACTGTGCATGGACAGACACACAGACTACCCACTGGTAGTGCTGACCCCATTCTTTGTCACGGGACAAGTGACAGTCCCAGACAGCCCAGCACATGGGACTTGCAAGATCCTACTCGTCCCTCTGCAGAAACCACTGCCAGGGAGCAGAGAGGTGGGGGCTGGGTTGACATGATTTGCAGGAAACCACCTCTACGAATTTCAGTAGCTAAAATATGAACCTAAGCAGTGATATTTTAAGAGACCCTAGTGAGTAAAAATAACTTTGTTTAGGTCTATTACCATGAAAATGGGAAGGGACTTTATTGACTAGTAAATAAAATCATACCCCTTTTGATAGCACACGGCACCCAAGGAATAGACATTTTTACTAGGGTATAGAAGCCAAATTGCGCTAGCAATAACTGTGTTTTATCTTCCTGATAGTGCACAGTAAAAGATTAAGATCTAATAGTTGAACTTTGTAAAAGGCACCTGTAATCAAAAGTCAACACACTATTTTATCGAACAATACTTTTAAAGGTGCTAATATTTAAAGACCTTCTTTTGTGACTGTCATTTTTATTCGGAGGTGTTTTACTCTTCTCATTTTAATGATCTGACTGTAAAAAGGAGATGAAGATGGAGATGAAAATTACGCAGCGTTTCTCTTTAAGTTTGCTCAGTGTGATTACCAAAAAAAAGATACTGTGTGCTGCATGTGCATGAGGGTCAGAGCGAGTTTTGGAGGTTTAATTCTCTCAATGTGGTTGGATCAAAATACAAGAAAGAAAACTGCAAAAGGGATGGGGAAATTACAACAACAGTGTTCACAGGGCCATGCTCAGTTTGAATCAGGAAACTACATCAGTAGGAGACCATTCCATTGGTGACTATGCAGTGGAAGAGAACAGGAAGGTCATGAATTGTGTTGAAGACACTGCTTGACAAAGCTGAAGTAAAAAATACACTTTGCCTTTCAGTATCATTCAACAGTGTCATTCCAAATATACTTTTCAAGGCATCATTCAGATGCTCTAAATCTTCCCAAAGAGAAGGGTTCCATCCCACTGTGCATTCTCTACACCTCCTCACAGCTCCACCCACACCACCCAGGTCACAGAGGAAAAAGTCAAGGACTGGGAGAATGAAGAAACCCTTCCTTTATGAGAGGATCGGGTTCAAGGTCATCTAAGAAACCTGGTGGGTCCTGAGGGAACTGGCAGATGAAGTGTTTTAGTCAGCATCCATAATATTTGAAAAGTCAAGGCAGTCCAGTGAAGTTCCTCAGGGGTTGGTATTGGGACTGGCACTGTTTAACACCTTTGTCAGCAACGAGGACAAGTGGGTTTGAGTGCACCCTCAGCAAAGCTGATGATGACACCAAGCTCTGAGGTGTGGTCAACATGCTGGAGGGAAAGGATGCCATCCAGAGGGACCTGGGCAGGCCTGAAAGGTGGGCCTATGCAAACATCATGAGGTTCAACAAGGTGAAGTGCAAAGTCCTGCACCTGGGCCAGGGCAATTCCAAGCACAAATACAGGCTGGGCAGAGAATGGATTAAGAGAAGCCCTGAGGAGGAAGACCTGAGCATATTAGTTGGTGACTTTGGACATTACCCAGCAGTGTGAGCTGGGCCCAGAAAACAAACCACATCCTAGGCTGCATCAAAACCAACATGGCCAGAATGTTGAGGGAGGTGATTCTGCTCCTTTTCTGTGCTCTCATGAGACCCCACCTGAAGTACTGCATCCAGTTCTGAGACCCCCAGCATAAGAAGGGCATGGACCTGTTGGAGTAAGTATGAAGGAGGCCACAAAGATGATCAGAGAGAGGCTGAGCGAATTGGATTTGTTAAGCCTGGAGAAGAGAAGGCTTCAGGCAGACCTTCTAGCAGTGTTCTAGTACTTGAAGAAGGCCTGTAAGAAAGCTGGAGAAGGACTTCTAAAGAGGAGCATAGAGTGACCAGGGGGAATGGCTCTAAACTGAAAGTAGGTTTAGATTAGATGATAGGAAGAAATACTTAGGAAGAAACACTTTACCGTGAGGGTGATGAGACACTGGCACAGGTTACCCAGAGCAGCTATGGATGCCCTTTCCCTGGAAGAGTTTAAGGCCAGGCTGGATGGGGCTTTGAGCGATCTGGTCTAGTGGAAGGTGTCCCTGCCCATGGCAGAGAAGTTGGAACTAGATGATCTTAAAAGTCCCTTCCAACAAAAACCATTCTATGTATGAGTCTATGATTCCGTGACAAAAAAGAGAGTTCTCTGTAACAATCTAATTTAAACCTTCTCAAATGCATTTTTAGTTTTATTAAGCAAGCCTTTGCACACTGACCAAAGAGTTCAGATCTTGCATTCCTGAGGTTAAGATGTTGCTACTAATAAAAGAATAAATACATGGTAATTACTAAGGAATTATATTTAGACCAAAAATGACTGAATTTATTACCCTCTGAGCATCCAGAGCATAAAAGGGAGCAATGCAGAAGTTTAAGGAGAAGAGGTGGGCAAAGAAACTTCTCTTTCTTTAATGATACAACAAAGAGGAAGCCATGCTCAAAGAGTATCTGAAATCTGACTGTAAGTGAAGAGGGCCTCTAAGTAGGGAACTCATGTACAGATAATGGCAAGTTCAGCAAGTGGTGTAATGCAAATAGCTCTGAGATGACTATGCATTAAATGAGAGCACCAGGCTGGGAAAGATTCTATTAGAGAGCTGCCTTCTGTTGAACTTTATGCTCTACAGCCAACAGGTTTTATTCTAAACCTGCCATTGCCCTTTCCACTGATGTACCCAGGCTTTAGGTACCAAACCTGGTTGCAGGTCAAAGTTCTTTGCTTTGCCTGTGGAGTGTAATTCATGTGGGCCACCCTTGAAGGGTGGATAAGGTTATCAGGCCCAAAAGTACTTCCAGGGTTATATACGTCCTTCCACTTTGGGAGGCAAAACTGTCAGGTGTAAAAGGACTCTTGCACCTTTTATCACTGCATTTCTGCTTGTGGACACTGTGCTGTAACCAGTAATAACCAGTCATGTGAGACAAGCAGAGGTATGCTCCCACACAGTACATCCCAGACCATTTCCAGATTAATAATGCCAGCTTCCAACACTGCGCTCTTTTAATACACCATTAATACACCACATTACAGAATTTTATTTTTTTTTTAAGAGCAACTGAAAGTTGGGAAATTTTAAATGACAGTTCACACAAGTTCTCTCTGAAAACCTCATCTGTCTACTGTGGAAATATGACGTAGATTTTTTTCCTAAGATGAAAATAGTTTCCAGGTTATCAGTGTCAGTGCAATAGCTTACAAAGGACACTCTGAAAGACTTCCCAGTATGAAGATGTCCTTGAAAAATGAAGAACTGTCAAAACCCAAAGTCTGCACAAATTACCTTATGTCTGCTGACAACCTCTTGCCCCCACCCAGCTCACCCAGAGATGTAGCTCTAGGGAAGCCTGGTGTGCTTGTCTTTGGTTGATTTGTGAAATGCCTGGAGGAGAAGGGCTCCAGAAGACCAGAGCAGATAAAAGCAGTAGCATAAGAGTACACGTGGCCACCATCTTGGCTCTTAGAGCAGCTGAGACAGCACTGGATTCATGTGGTGACTTTATCTGTCCCTTTCTTTTCTCTCTCTCTTTCTTCTCCTAACTCCCTCTTCTAGAAATCTGGGAAACCTAAAGTTGGATGGGCTAAAGTTTGCTAAATCACTGCTTTGTAAAGTGCCTTATTTTAAGTGGATGTTGATTTAAAATTTGCCAGTTACCTTATGCTACCTTGATCTTCAAAAGTTTTCAAGTAGAGTCAGTTATTCAACCTCCTGAGAACTTTGTTTTGTTCTCCCCCCATGCTGCCTCAGAGTACTGAAGTACCTAAGACCCGTTTAAAAAACTCATTGAGTGACCTCAGGGCTTTATACCAGTCACTGGAATATCCTGCCCTATTAAGAAGCCCTCTAGTACTTTCTCTCCCTGGGCAGTCATTTCATCAGACTTCTTTCTAACATAGTAAATAGTCTTGCAGTCTTATTTAGGCACCACAATACAGCAGGGTCCCAGTCCTGCTCCTGCTCCTGTAGTTCTCCCGTAGTTCCAGGAAAATATCTAGCTCCCATTTGGCAAAGACTGGGGGAAAAAATGCCACATGGCATACAAATTAACCACAAAAACATGCTTTGTAATCAGCCTGTTATTTCTCTAAAAGCCCCTATTCTTATGTGATTATTGTGAGTTGTATAGGAATCATCTTTAAGGGAATATCACTGCCGCAATGGGAACATGGTAGGATGGCGAGAAAAATCCCTCACTAGACTTCTTGTGGAGATTCCGGGCTTTTGTGGGATTTTTTTGTTCGGTTTCATTTCTTTAAGAGGGAGACTTACATGTGTTGTGAACAGAAGCCTATTTAACTGATACAGAAAGCAAGTGAGCACTGTGGTTTCCATGAGGCAGCCTGTATTGCCATGTGGATGCAGCAGTAGGCGCTTGTGCAGTCCAGCACTCTCCCTCCAATCCCCAGGGCAGAACTATACACCTTGCCTTCTGACAGGCAGCAGGTGAAGAGCGCGTTTGGGGGCAGCATTCATCCTCCTCTAACCCCATTGTAACTAAGGTCCTGTGTTGGTGGCCTTTGTTCTGATGTCCTGAATGAAACCAGAGCCTTGAAGAAAAGCATTCTTCAAGGACTGAGGAGCTCTAGAACTAGAAAGGTAGGACAACTTCATGTACCGAATGAAAAGTCTATATTTAGTTTAAGCTACCCAAATACCAGCTTAACCTTCTCCTCCGAAAGTGCCTCAAGACATTTCTATTTGTTCTTGGACTCAATGGCTTGACATTCTGTTCCCAGTATTCCCTGTCATAATGTGTTGAAGTGGGGTTGGAGGCCAGGGTCTGCAGCAGCATGATAAGGATGTTCTTACAGACAAGGACGAGCATGCCTCGTTGACTCAACACGCCATGGTACAGCAGGCTCCAGATTTCTTTCCCTGTGGGCTTATCCGCACCTGCTCCATCCACATTCAACCTCCTTTACTTGCCAAAGACCGTCAGAAAGACCTGTCGAGCACATCCTGCAGGGTCAGGAGGATGAAAAGCATTACCAGAGACCCACTCTCATGGTGACTCCACAGGCTGTGCCAGGAGCTGTTCCTTGAAGGAAAGGGAGCTGGGACCCCAGGGTCTTATGGCAAGGCAGGGCACTATCCTGACCAGCCAAGGTACAGTACCACAGTGCCTGAACACAGAGAGCAGAGCATGTCCAGTGGCATTACCCAAGGTGATGCTACAGTCTAGTGATCACCGGGTCTGTGCTGAAGAGGCAGACTGATGGTCAAACTGGGAAGCCACATCAACAAAGCAACACAAAGGTCAGCAAAGTGCAGAGCCAGGCATATCTACAGCACAGCTCAGGCAAGCACTGTAGGCAAGGACTTGACTTTAGTCACAGCGAAGCAGAGGAGATGCCAAAGAAGCTTCCCTCTTCTCTTTCTCACATCATTGTTTTCCAGTTTAATCCCAGGTTACAGCAGCATCAGATCACATTTGGCCCTAAGCACAACTGCCAAACCCCTTGAAGGGGTAGAGGATGAAGCTGCAGTGTGACCAAAGGCTCAAATCCTGCCGAAACAGGCACCACACTCCTCCACTGCTCCGCCTTCCACAGACGAGCTTGTTCACCATAGTTTTCAAACCTTTACTGCACAAGTGCCAGACATAAACACTGACTGGACACAGCATTTCTGTAAGCCTTCCTTCACCACTCTCTAGCAACCCAGCAAGGCATTTTTAGGAGAGGTGGCCTCCTCCTTAGAACACCAAACTCATAAAACTTCCAGGTATGCTCCAATTCTTCCTCCAGCAGTGACACCTAGTGTGTACTGAGAAACCAACCTCTGATTTCTTCTCTAAATCAGCATCCTCCCCCGTTCCAGCTCACAGCTTCATACAGATTTTCTTGAGGGTATTTTGTAGTAGGGCTTTGTGCAGTCTGATCCTCTGTATGCAAAACTGACTGCACGCAAAACCATCCCCATTTTTGCTGCAGTGGAACAGCTCACACTCCTGCTCCCTGAAGGATTAGACCACTTGAAAAGAGGGGGACCTGCAGAGAGCCCTGACTCTGACTTTCATGGGGGAAAGTCCAGGCAGGAGATACTCACAGGAAACATTCATCTTGCTTGCTCAGAGCCACGGTGCAGGCGTTCTTTCCAACACAGCTGGTCCTAGTTTGGTTTCCCAGCTGAACGTAGAGAATGGCCTTACCTCCTGGGGTTTTTTTTAATAGTCAGACCACATGGAGAGCACCTGCTGCTTCTTAGGGCATGGCTTACCTGATTCCAGTATCAGGCAGGCCCCAGTGCCCAGTCAGTTCCCCATTTCCAGGGAAAGCCCGCACCTACCAGGTTTATAATTCTTCCTAGCTGCAGCCAGTGTTCGTCCGGTCTCTATATTCCTCTAGGTCTCTTTTTTTCCTTCCTTGGCCTTTGCAGGTGACAGTAAACTGCAGCACTGCCTCTCCTGATTCAAGAGAGCAGGCTCACTGTCAGTCTTCCCAAGCCAAATGGAGAAGGCCTGGCTTCACTCCTTCTACGTGAACTGAGTCAGAGACAGAGTTTACTGCCATCCCCCAGCATACATCTCCAGCCCAAGAGATATCCCTGACACACTGTCACACAGACATTTATGTATGGCCTGCAGAGAAGGTTTTCAAGCCTAATTTGATATCTGAGCAACCAGCAGTTGTTGATGTGTTCACTCTGTCTGCAACTTCAAATAACAGAGACTTTGGACAGATTTTGCGTGTGACAGGACTGGCACACAAGGCATCCAGTAGTTTTACAGCTGGCTCCTCATTAATAGGTGCTGTTTACATATAACAACATGAACAAATCCAAATCAAAGCAGAAAGCTATCCTGTTCACACATACACAGGACAAGAGCCTTTCATGAACTGACTTTCAGTACACAGTTGCTTTTCCCATTTAAACTGATCTACAGAAGACAGAAATAAAATAGAATTAAATCAGTGCTGACTTATGGGTCACAGGCCCTGTAAATCAAGAGAAAACCCTCCTCTCTAATGACTCTGACTTTCTTGCAGGTCTGCAAAGTTTAGCACTGTGGTCCCAGAGCTGAGGTTGGGCATACACATCAAGCTATCGGAGATGATTTACCATTTGACACTAATTAGATATAAAGTAAGCTCTAGGGTGGAAACTACATTTATGTCAACAGGAGGTTCACGTTCAGCTGGGCACCGAGTGCTTCTCTGAAAGATGCAGTTCCCATTCCACACCTGGGAGGCCAGCAGAGGAATATTAACTCCTTTGCTTCTGCGTGAATCCCAAAAAAGTCTAGCCTTCTGTGCCAAGCTCTGCCTGCTCCAAGGTTAACACCTGTCATCTTTCACCAACCTCAAGTGGAACCCCTGTCCACAGTGCACAGGACACACAGGGTCCTGGACCCTCCACCCCATTCAGAGCAGAAGTGCAGCTTACAGACGCTGAGTCCAGCTCTTCTCCACCTTTTACTCTTTACCCTGCTGTTCTATAAAGAAAAATATATTCCCACAAGAAAGAAAAGACAGGTGTTCCCAGCTCTTCAGTGACGCATCTGCTGCCGTGAGTTTTCATGCAAATGTCTTGGTTCGTTGGCTCTTGGAATAATGTCTTCCTACAACCAAGCAGCCCTTGAGAGCTTCTGTCCAAGTTAGTTGACGAGGCCTCTCATTAGGCAAAGCCATACACATCCCTGCAGGATGAGGGTTCCCATGCTAAAGACATTTGTATTTCCACAGGACAAAGCTATTCTTGCCTAAGCCTTTTAAATACTTGTACATCTACCCTGTAAATCTCCAGGTTTGAGGATTTTTTTTTTTTTTTCCTCCAAGGAATTGCTGGACACGCTGGTAGCTGCACCATGCTGCCCTGCCCTTTTCACCTCTGCTATCCCTACCTTCACAGTGTATTCATGGAAGACAACTCCCTTCTCCTCTTAGGAGCCTCAGCTCAGGGGCCTTTCATCAAAGTCTGTGCTGCTTGGATCACGAGATGATACTGGTTCAATGCCTCAAACCTGGCTGATGCTCCCCTTGCCACTTATCTTTAGTGCCAGCAGCCACAGCCATGGCACTACCCTGGCCTCCCCCTGGGCATTGTAAGTCCACTTGCTTCCCACCCACCCTCTCTGTCAGCTGAGCACTGCTGGCACATATGTCATGAGAAAGAGATGGGGACCAAACCACTGGCATAACACCAAGAGAAACTGCTCATTGGTGGGTGTCCCATGCCTGTTGTTCCCATTTTCTCTGGCTCCTTATGCTTGGGTGATGATGTTGGGCTGCCTAGCAAGGACAAAAAGAGCAAGTTCCCACAGTGTCATGGGGATTTTTCTCACACCTCAGTCTTCACATTAAGTTCTCCAGCTCTTTCCATCTCACAGAGGAAATCTACAGGGTCTCAATCTCATTTTGTCTCAGGCAGCTTGTGGACAAAGTTATTTTCTGCGGGGGAAAGCTGTTTTTGACAGCAAAACCGATAAGGACCACAGGGCAACACCAGTGACACACAGCTTCCCACTCCATTGGTCTTCTACAGAAGAAATGTCTTTGACCTGAAGCAAGGACTCCGGTCATGGACCTAGGGGGGATGTGATGGAGCTTGGCTGCACCCAGGGCACATACTGCAAAGTGAGGTGTACTGGGTGTGCTGGAAAACCAATACAGCCCCAGAGGGAGATCAAAGATAACACAGAGCTTGACCCCTTCCCACAGCCTGCACACAGCACATCTTATCATACTCCCTGGAGGCACTACAGCAGCCCTGTTTAATGGCAGCACAATCCAAAGCACTCTGATTTGCTCTAATTGTATATTTCTGGTGGAAAACAGAAAAAAAATAAATCTAAGGTGTCTGAAAGAGCTCATTTCGCAGCAATATATTTTGACATTGGAAAAAAAAAAAAAAAAAAAAAAAACCACACATTTTCCACAGAAAATTCCCAACCAGTATCCCCAGCATGACTAAATTTATTCTGCCAGTCTACAGCAGTGAGCAGCACTTGCTTCTGCCAAGAAAAGTGCAGAAATCCTATATGACAGGATAACCAGGCACCAGATTTTTCCCTGACCACCACTGCTCAGCTCACATGGCACCTAGCATGGAGGCTAGTGTCATTTCTGGATTCTTTTACAAAACTTAAGCACAGCTCTTCCACCCTTGTTAACTACCTGGTTTGTTTCACAGGCACTAACAAAGCAGGTGCTGTTCATAACTGTCCTCAGGTGGAACTATTTTTGAGAACTCCCTTTTGTCTGCAGAAAGGGCCTTGAAGCTTTAGCTTATTGCCAAGGATCAAAAACTTCCTCAAGCTATTATTCATCTCCCACTTCTACAGGCGGTGGATGGCACAGGCTCTACGGGCAGCCTCAAATGCTCCCTCCCAGGGAAAGATGTCACTGTTGATTCACACACACACACACTGAACTCTCCAAATACAATGAGTGCAAACCTTTTGTCTCATGACAGATTTCTCTCCGTTACAATTCTGTTGTAATCTTTTCTCTAGTAAGCTGATTATCTGCTGTTATGGGGAAAAAAGAGCTTAATGCAGGAAAATACATGCACTACCTTTCAGGGGGAGCGGAATGGCAAGGATTGCTGTTAAACAGGCCTTGTTGCGCTCAGGGAAAAATCATTAAGCCTTGATTGATTCCTCACTTTTGTCTGCATAGAACTGGTTCAGCCACATTTTAAGCAATGGATTTCAGCAGATAATATCTGTGTGGCTCTTCAAGTCTCTGCCCAAACTGCAGGGAGAAGCCTAGTGGCTGGGAAGGGAGAGGGACTTTGCTGCCCTCAGCCTGGGCTCCACATGTACTTCACATGGGAAAGCAGCATTGCAAAGCTAACACTCTGCCTAGCGTATCAATTTAAAGCACCCAGGTCTGTCTGGTTTAAATTTTATTAAGGACACAATTTGCTGCTCTCTGTGGGAGAAAACAGACTGGGGCTGTCAGATCCAAGTCTCTTCAGTGCTGAATAGCTGGGTACCTGCCAGACAGAGAAGCTCCACAGAGTTGTAAATGGGATTTTCAAACACAGTTGGAGAGCACAGATTTATCCTCCTTCATACTGGGAGACCTGCAGCATGTGCTGCATTGCAGGCCTACATCGCAGCACCAATATGTCTCACTGTGTTGTGCACTTGCTTCTTCATGGCTTGTGATCCTGAATACAGAAAACACAGGGTTCATCAGAAAAGCAATCCTTGATAGCTGCCACATTGAGCCCGCCTCTCACTGCGACGCCTAGTCTGGCCATGTAAGTGGCTGTTTAGCAGCTCTAACCCTCTGCAACTTCCCCTGTTGAGCTCATATCACACAACCTCCCACCTCTGAGACAAACCCTTCCCTCTTTTCAAAGAAACAGTGGCTTGCTTCCTTCAGGGTGACTCTAAGAGAGGAAGAGCATCTGTAAGCAGCAGCTTTAAGCGTTCTCATCTGTGAACTAGGTAGACTTGCTACTCTTCGTTGATCGCTGTCGTAGCTGGTGTCTAACAGAGAGTTCACAAGTTCATTTGGTGGGTGTTTTCCATGGACTTTTTGCACAATAGACTCTAGTCCACAGCAGGACCCTCCAGCACTGCTGAAACTCAAGCATTTAGCAGCATTGACCCTGAGATTAGCTCAGCTGGTTAGAGCATGGTGCTAATAACACCAAGGTTGTGGGTTTGATCCCTATGCGGGTCATTCACTTAAGGGTTGGACGCAGTGATCCTTGTGGGTCCCTTCCAACTCAGAATATTCTGTGATTAAGTGTCTGTCTAAGCCTGTGGCTCTGCCCATGTAGTTTCCAAAGTGATAAGACATATTTAACTAGGTCGGTCTCCAAACAGGACCCCAGCCAGCTAACAGAACTAATGCTTCTGTACTCTTCAGAAGGAGAGGATGGGAGGTCTGTTTATGTCAAAATTACTACAGTAGCCTCAAGGTAAAACATGGAGGGGTCTTTACATACAACTCATCCTATAAATAACCCACAGTGCAATCTGTAGGAAATATGCGCACAGCAGCTGAAGGTGCTGCTGGCAGATAAACTGAATGATGTCACAGTTGTCCTCCCCAGCCCAGCCAGTAATTTCTTCTTCACTTCTCTCCTCTCTTCTCAAGAAATGTATGGTAATGAGATTATCTTCAAGTCTTCCAGACTGCTTTCATATTTAATGGAAATTCAAAAGTTATTGCTGGTTTTAAAAAAACAGATGCAACTGCAAGAGCCTTGATGCCTTTGAAAAATCAGTTACTTCTGCATTGGAGGCACACGTGGGATGCCGGTGAGGTACAGAATACCTGGCAGAAAAAGCAAGCGAGGACGAGACAAATTCTCCGGTTTGAGGTCAACTCAGCAGTTTCTCCTATTCATCCTATTGTTAGTGAGTACCCATATTCACAACCGTGTCAATATTCACATATTCACACTGCTGACTTAATGCCACGTAGGGACATGTGCTCTGTACCATTTTCCTCTTTCCCATATACCTCATCAAACTTGTTCAGCCACATACCTGCTCAGAAGGGTATCAAGCATCCTGTGGCTACTGTAAAGCTGCTGCTGTATGAACTGCATGGTTTTCCACTTACAAAAGGCAGGCTAGTGAGCTGTTCCTGCTGTGGGAGCAGCTGAGTCCTCACTCACCTCTATTCTTTATCCTTCCTTCCTCTGCGTCTCAACGTATTTCGGCATCTGCAAAATGCAGGTCTTGAGCGTGGAAGATGTCATACCCACTTCTTTCAAGTTTAAGGCTTAAAAACTGAAAAGTAAATATTGTGGATTGCATTTACAGGAGCGTAATTCCAACAGGATCCCTTGCGGATCCAGTTGGCATTATTCCGGGAAGCCATGGTAGCAACTGCTGGGTTGTGCTGTGTGGAAAAAGGTCTGGCCCTGAATAACAGAAGGAAAAAGTGATGATGAAGAAGTTCCACGTCATGCACAAAATGTCATGAAAATCAAATATCAATACTGTGGATTTTGCTTCTTCAGTAAAAAGGAGAATATAATTATATCCTTGGCTTATGGATAATAGAAGTTTGGTGGGATTTTTATTTTATTTTAATCAAAAAAGTCCCCACTGTTTCCAAAGCCTCTAGTAACTCACGCCAACAGTGAGAGAAAGAAGGCAATGACCCTGTAAATTCCCTTGCAGAAAAGAGAGCAGGCTTGGTATAAACTTGCAACAAACATTTCCTACTCACACAAAAAAACCAAACACAAGGGTTCTTGTGTGTGTGCAAGACTTTTAAGGCCTATATAATCCAGCTTAATGCAGAAAGTTCACAAGTTTGATATAGACTGGCTCAGGACTGGCTATTTGATTAAAGCAAATGCTCTGTTTGCCCTGGGATAACCAGTGAGTCTTTCCATGCCCACTTACTCTCATCCTCTCCCTGTTCAGGATATCTGCTCATGGAGAAACAGCCACATAATGGGAAATTCAGCGAGTGGAAACCACTCTGCAGAGTTCCCCACATGCCCTGTTCTGGAGTGAAGGAAGTGAACTACACATGCATTCCAGGGAAAGTAGATGAAATTCCTATCAGTGACCATGAAGGATCTTCAGTGATAAGCGTATCTGACTCATTTTCTGGGGTTGGATGTCAGACAAGGCATCATGCTCCTCCATTCCTCCTGCAGATGAATTTGGGGCACAGGGCAGTATACTAGGAAATGATACCTGTTTGGAACTAGACATCACAAAGGGACAATAGTCCCAGTCTCCAGTCGCAGACTTTTCCACAGCACAAAAATTCCCAAGGAAAAAAAAATCAAGTATATGCATATAGAGGAGTTTGCTGTTGTTTGTCTGGTTTTGGAGGGAGTTTTTTTAGTGGGATTTTTGGTGTCATGTTCTTTGTGCTTTTTACATAATAGTACCCAGCACTATTAATACTACTAATCAGTGAGTACTCTGTCACTTCCTAGGAGAAAAGAACTGGAGAAATCTCCTCAACAAAATCATAGAAGGGGCAATAGAAAAATACAAAACTAGATGCGGAGGAGCTACAAATGATCGATTTCATGGAAAGAAGGGGAGAGTGAAGAAGGCGGGAAAAATGTGTCCTCCGAAGAGGGAGGCTGAGCTCCAGCGCCGGGAATTACGGCCTGGTGCCCTCTAGTGCCATCACCGAATTAAGGTGGCCTTGCGACTCCAAACAGCTACACAGCACCACAGCTCCGTGCACGTCAGCGCCCGCGCTACCGGGGCTGGTCACCGTCCCCATCCACACCAAACGCTGCCAAAGGGCTGCTCGTGGTGCCCCACGCGCTTGTTTGAAGCGAGGAAAGAACCTGCCCTCCAGAAAGGTGCCCCCCAATCACTCTGAGTAGGCCCCTTTCAACTCAAATCAAAAGGCCACTGTGAGAACACCAGGAACCAAAAGGAGATGCGATGGAGGACCTGAACCCCCTTCTGGTTCATCACGTAGTAGGGATCTGGTAACGAGGGTCCCAACCACGTCTTTCTTGCATGTTAGAGGACCAGACTATAGGTTTAAGAAGACACTCTTCCAGAGTCTCTCGGTGAGGCAGAAACTGTAGAGCACAGCTCTTCAGGAGAAAGGGAGGCCTGACAATACCTGATTGAGTCCCTACCTGTGTCACAGTCATGGGACAGGCTACCATGTCAGCTCAAAAAAAAAAAAAAAAGAAAAGGAGGGGGCGAGGCAAAACCCTCTCAATATAGTCCTTCTCATTTTGTCTCACTGTTTTACACAGGCTTTGGAGTCTGATTCAGCAGACTGTGCAAGAAGGGTTGATGATAAACATGACACACCATGCTTTCCCCATTCTTTCCTGGTGGGACATTTCAACAGAGCATTTACTAATCCCTTCCTACAAGGAAACTCTAAGATTATTTTCCTGGAGCCTCTTATACACCATGCACATTGCCCTGCATTAGGACTTTACTTGAGGCAGTCTTTGGTCAAAAACGAGCAGGATTCATTCTTGGGGCAAGTGAAAGGCAACCATCACCTTCCTGTTCACCTGTGATAGGAGAAATAGAAACATTACTCCCAGCATTCCGGTATTCTCAAATAATCTTAGAGAAGTCCTAGAAAATTAGATAAGGGATGTATCTAAAGCAAACAAAATTTGTGTTAAGGACTTTGCTGCTTTTCAGTATCACCTGAAGCAAATGCACACACATAGACTGAGGTCCATCCCTCTAAGCCCTTCAGGGAGACAATGGTTCATCTCCTGGTCTCCTGAATCTGTCAGCTGGTTATTTCAGGTGGACCACAAATCTGGTAACTAAGCCCTTTCTCCACTTTCTCAAGCTTCTCAGCATGGGCCAACACTGCCTAGAGAGCACCTCTCTGGAAACCAAGTACTGACACTGGGGAATCCAACCCTAGAACTGAAAAGCTCTGCAAGCCAGAGAGACAAAATACCCCTCACCTCACGTTTCCCTTGGTTTCTGGAGAGCACCCAGAGAAAACCTCATCATCTCTGAACCTGATACAGCCCTTTCCTCTTGTCATAACACCTTCTGTAAATGTAGGGCACGATGTTCTCCTCTACCAACAAAACAAAAATATTCTCCTACTGGCTTTGCTCCACTCGGTCCTCTTGGGTAGGTAGCCCTAAAAACTTCTGTGCGTCTTTCACCCAAACCCCACATCTCCACATGAGGAGAAGCAAGACACTGGACTCATCACCTCTGTCTGGCTTCTCCATATGCAGATGCACATATACAAGCCAAGACCTACATCCACAGGGCTCATTGCCCATTTCTTAGAGATTAAGTTTCCCCCTCAATCTTAAAGCACATGACTGTTACACTCCTCACCCCCACACCATTTCCCAGTGTTATGTCACACATATCTGCCTATGCTTCTGCACAGCTGCTGAGGATCACAAAGCAAAACCCCCTGTCTAATGCAAGGCTGGTGCTGCTATCACCAAGCCAGAGCTTTGTGGCTGGGCTTCGATGTATGTGGTCATCAGCAGGAGGCAAAGTCTGCGTCAGAGCTGTGATGACTCAGGGGGTTTTAGGGTGATTTTTTTTCTTTCCCCCACAGCCAATAAGAGCACTCACAGAGGCGTATCTTCTCCAGCAGGAAGCAGGGCAGTCACTCCCCTGGCTGGCAGGCTCCCATGAAGTGGTGGAGATGGCAGTGAACCTCATCTACAGTCGTATTGCACTTTGCTGCTTAACACTCTGGAGCTTCAATGGGACTTCAGGTGGTAAGAGTGGAAAATAATTGCTGTTTTCCTTGTGTTTTAGGTTCCATGAGTGCTGCTACCTCATGCATTGGTCAATAACAGCCCTTCTTCAACTGCTGCTCATGCTGGCTCAGCACTGCAGGGTTTAGACTGCAGCTGAAAATCCAACTGCTTAAAAGACTTTCCTTGTAGTTAAGCATACTATCTCCATGGATATAATTTAGGGACTTTAAAGTCAACTTATGGCTTTAACTCATTTGGCAGTGTTTAAACTCTGCATGACCTTAAATACTAAATCTAAAGATTGTGGGTAACAACTTGATTGCTAAGTGCAGATGGGCACTTGAGTGCTGGTTAACTGACTTTAACGAAGCATTATTCTGTATCTTTTCTTTCTTTGCTGAGCAAGGAAACTCTTAATTGCAGCTGCCCTTAAATCTTTAGAATAGGAGCTGCAGGCAGGAGTGTTTTTCTCTGAAGGTTTTAGTTCTACTTCAGTTTCACTTTGCCTCCCATATTCAGAAAATACTGATGCACTCGGGGATGGTGTTTGGTTAGCCAGTAGATTTTCGTTTCTGCTGTGGTTTCCTTTAGGTGTTGCAGAGGCATGCAGGAACTCTGCTGCATCTTAAGTGTAAAGACAAGGCCTAGCCTTGCTTCTAGTAATGGGGAAGAGGTTTTGAAAGCACTTGATGGAAAACAAAAATCAACCTGTTTCCATCTGCCTATTTGTTTCACTGCGGGCTGGGAGGGAGCATCTACAGGATGCTCTCTCATACTGTAGAAACAAGGTCTCAAAAGTATCACTTAAGGAAGAAAGCACAAGAGAGTTCCTCTTAATACAACATTCAGCTCATCTCTGCAAGAATAGTCCTCGCTTGCTTTATAACAGGAATCGCCTGTTAAGTTTGAGCAAGGAAAGAATCTAACCCTCCTATCATCCACCAGGAGGAGCAGGAGGAGGGCTGGCTTCTCTCTCTCTTTCTCTCTTCACATTTACAAATACAGAAGCAAGGATGGGGTCTGAAATACATATGCTCTGGCCCTAAGCATCTCCTGGTAGAGTCACAAGGGTTTTCTGCCTAAGTCATGAGATCACATCCTCTTGGCCTCCAAGTATTGCAGGTGCCTGGCCAGGTCATGCAGTCCCTCTGCTCCTGCCCAGGCCTGGATTACAAGTGTTTCAGCAATGCTGGTATGCCTAGAGCCCTGCACTGCTATCTGACCCTGCGAGCCATTCTGCCTTGTGCCTGGAGCTGGGCCATCACCTTACACAAATTCAACTTTTTAAGGTGACGGCACGCAAGGGCCAAGCTAGGGGAGAAAGAGTCAGAAAAGGCTGCAGAGAGCACAGGCGCCTCACACCAGAGAGTTTCTGAGTTCTGGAAGTATAGTACTGCAAACTATTTCAAACAGTAAAAGCAATTTCAGTCCAGTGTGTGTGCCATACAGTGACCACCTTGAACGAGAAGCAAAGCACATAAAGAAAACCAAATCCTAACCTTAAGGAATCTGGGTCATCAAAGAAACATAGGAGGGTAAAGTTCTCCAAGTGATGCATTTCAGAGGTGTAGCCACATGTGACACTGATGAATCTACCAGGCGCTGGAGTCAGGAACGAGGTCACTTCGGACTCTGACTCGTGGTTTGAGTAATACATGTGATAGTTTTCTTCCCATAAACAGTGTGATTTCAGCCAGTCTCACCCTGGCACTCCATGCCTGTAAAAGACATCACCATGACTTGTGGTGTTGAGGGCTCTCAAAAGCCACAGAAGGACCTTGTGTTAAGATTGAAAAAGTCTGTGGTTTCTCCTACAAAGAAGAGTATCTGATGTCAACACCCCCATCACTGCCACACCTGACCTTCCAACAGATGTGAAAGCATAAATTCAAGCAAGGTCCTGGTGAGCAGCAAGAAGAACCCAGGGCAGTGACCAGCTCTTAGCTTGGCAGACTATTTCAGTGGCTAGGAGAGCTCAGAACAAAGCTGCTTCCTATAAGCTGTTGGGTTGGTATTGGTGGCGCAGGAAAAAGCATGGCATTCCTGAGGGAAAGGACAGCTGGCCTTACAGGCAAACCAAAGCCTGGCTCTACCTCAAACTTCCTTTCTGACTTCAGGCAGGTCCTGCATGACCCTCTGGAATCACCTGTGGATCCTAGTGCCTTAACCCCCTTTGAGAACTGGGTAAGATGTTCTTGCCTAAGAAATACCTTCAGTCAAGGTCACGAGCTCCTGTGACTCTTGAATCCCATTCTTGCTACAGTGGAAAAATACCATCCCATAGAGAATAATAATCTTGGGACCTACAAGTGGATTCTGGACTGTTAGGTGAAAAAACACCACCGGATTGCCCAGCACTAGCTGCATACCCAGTCCCAACATAGATCAGAGAAATGGGAACAGGAAAGCTCATCACCTCCACACCAAACACAAAGCCATGTGCAGAACATCTGCTCCTTTCAAACACATGGTCTCTCAGCTCCCACCTGCAAGAAAACACGGAGGTCATTAAGGTAGTTGTGGTATCAGCCAGGAAGAGATATGAATTTGGACACCCTGGGGTTGAGGAGGGATGTAGAACTGAGTCTTTTCAGGTCAAGATGGAAATCCTCGAACAGTGTTGCAAGTAGGTGCAGCAATTAACACCTGTGGAGGAGGATGTGACAGTGTAACTAGGGCATATGTAAGCAAGCTGTAAGATAAAGTTCCGCGAACTTCTGTGCTGATGATGACATGTAACGCTGGTTTGGTTTGGGGTTTTTTTTAAAATAGATCACCAAGTTGGCCCTATCTTCTACTTAGGTTTCTCAGTACAAATTGGCTTAAATATGGAGTCTATGCTCTGTGTAAGTGGCTGTGGGTGAGAGATCTATTTGTGAAAAACCACCAGAGGTGATAAAAAGCTCGACTTTCACAACAGATGTAGTCCAAGTTCTGTGTGCACATTTGTGTGCACATGTACCCACAGGCTCACTGCCTGCACACACACAGCATCAACTTGAGCATCACCTCCTGCACTGGCAGGTCTTGGCATTAGCAGCGGCTGCACGGCACTTTGTGCAGGCTGAGGAAGTTTTACTCTTCTTTGATTTCAGAAGTGGGAAAATGGAGGGGAAGCCAAATGTAAAAGGGGATGAAATAATGACAGCAACTGTAAGCTTCCAGCTTCTTTTCAATAATTGAAAAATAAGCAGGGCATGGGGAAATAGCTACACAACCAAGTAAAAATATACAATAAATGATTCTATGAAGTGATCTACTGTGAAAGGCAATGGCTTAACCTCCACAACCCCCAACTTCCATTTCTTACACAACTTGCTTCTCCACTTCATGACCTTAATGATTATGGAAAGGTTTGGGTTGGAAGGGACCTTAAAGATAATCTATTCCAACTACCCTGTCATGGGCAGGAACACCCTCCACTAGACCAGGTTGCTCAAAGTCCCATCCAGCCGAGCCTTGAACACTTCCAGGGACGGGGCACCCACAACTTCTATGGGCAACATGTTCCAATGTCTTATCACCCTTTCAGTGAAGAATTTCTTCCTAGTATCTAATCTAAACCTGCCCTCTGTCAGTTTAAAGCCATTACCCCTTGTCCTGTCACTACATGCCATTGTCAAAAGTCCTTCTCCATGTCTCTTGTAGTCTCCCTTCAGGTACTCAAAGGCTGAAAAAAGGGCACCTAAGAACTTTCTCTTCTCCAGGCTGAACAATTTCAATTCTCTCAGCCTTTCCTCATAGGAGAGGTGCTTCATCCCTCTAATCATCTTCATGGCCCTCTTCTGGACTTGCTCCAACAGGTCTATGTCCTTCTTATGCTGGAGGCCCCAGAGCTTGATGCAGTATTCCATGTGGGATCTTGACATTGACAGAAGATGGTCCCTGACATTTGGGTCAGGGCAACAGAACTTCAGTTCCCAAAGCAGCCCATTTTACAGTGAGGAGCTACTCCAAGTTCTGCTCCAGGCCCTTCCCTGCCCAGCTGGAGAATAGGGACACCCTCTCTTTTGTCAGCACATACAATGAGGGCATTTTCCCCTCACCCTGATCACCACCTAAATGCTTCTAACATAAAAACCTCAAGATGCCATCAAAGGCTTAAGAGTGGTGTGGGTGAGAAAGAACTTATATCTGCAAGATAAGATATGCAAACTAAGAGCAGCAGGGCTCTCTAGCCAGTGTTTGATACGTTATCAAAACTAAGATAATCTATCCTTATAAGTAGATTCAAAGTCGGTCCTTCTATAAACTATGAGTTGTACCAGAGACTTATAATAATATTAGTGATACTCTGGCTTCTTCTACGTCAGTTTGAGCTCTGCTATCACTTCTGGAAGCGGCTCTTTATGTCACTTCATTCCACCGGATTGTTTCACCACTGGATATCAGCAGAGTCCTTCTGAAGCACAAATGCATTGGACAAATAAGAAGGTTAAGAGGGCTAAAGATCACACCCTTTCAGGCAGCTGATGTGTTTTACAGTCATGTTTTGTGTTGTTTCAGACACCCATGTCCCACCACCTCATTCAACCGTGAAACCTGGCTCCCCTATCCCAGTGAACGTCAACAGCCCTGGTGTTCGCAAGGCAGCTCGCTTCGGGGTTTATAGATACAACAACAGTTCCAATGACCTCTTTCTGTTTAAGGATTCAAAAATAAACAAAGCCATGGTGCAGGTAGGAAGAGCAGACTTCGGGTGGTCCTTGAACCCATTTTGTAATTGACCCTCCTATGGCACACACAAGACATGGCAGCCTTGCTCCTCCTCAGGACTGCTATGAATGCCTAAAGCTGTCCCTCTGTCACCCTGCCACACAGGAGGGCTCTGTGTAGGTGACACACAATTCTCAGATGTAGCACTTGATTCCTAGCCAAAATTTTGGCATCTCTTTCCCCTGTCCTTACTTTAAAGGAGGAAACTACTTTCTCTAGATTGTCAGAGGGCTGAAATACATGCTCCACGTGGAAATCAAACGCACTGTGTGTGAGAAGAAGGAGCACTCCAGCCTGGACAGCTGTGACTTCCAGAGGGAAAAAAACCTGCAACAGGTGTGTCCAATTCCTTTGGGGTACTCAGTAACTGCTGGAGTAACTGGAGGTGATTCTTGGCCGTCTCTAGCTGTATAATCACCTTCAGACCAGCTCTGCCAAGCCTCCATAGATGTACAAGCCTCTTCTCTGCAGAGCCAGCCAGGGTGAGGCAGGATTATCACCTCTCGAGCATCCAGGGCCAGCTCCTGTCTGCAAGGAGTTGAACTGGACACATCTACCTAGCCCATATCCCTGGGTGAAAGTGTGCAGAAATACAGTAGGTGCTAAATAGAGGTTTTCTGGGTGGGGGAAATCCTTACACAGGCTTTCCTGCTAGACATGATTACTCAGCAAACAGTACTTTTCCTAGGATAAAGTGGGCAGACAAAAAGATGCTCTTCCCTCCTGCCCCATCATGGCCTGCAATGCTGAGACCAACCTGCAGACACCTGAACTTTCTCAGCAATTCTCCTTTTATTTGCAGACACTGAGATGCTATTTCGAGGTCTGGATAACACCTTGGTTACAGAAAGTGCATGTCCCTGTTGTTCACTGTCACCAGTAGCTTTCCCCATGAGAGCCTGACTTACAGGGGATCTACCACCATGAGTTTTTCCTTACCTGGACTGTCAGCATCAATACTGAAGTGGAGAATGTACAGAACCACCGCAGAGCTTTTCTCTCCAAGTACATGGTTGCTCTTTTCCTTGAGAAAGACGCTCAAAAGTGACAAAGACCTGCCTTGACTGAATGTATTGCTACCCACTTGTGTATTTCGTTTTCCAAAACTAAAGTGCACATGAACGCGTGTTGTCATTGATTCAGTAACGAGCCATCCACACTCTTGGCTACATTTTCAAGCACATCAGGGAACTCGATACACTTGCGCTATTTCGTGATAACCTTCACAAAGCCATGATGGAAGCAAGTCTAAACCACAGCACATGTGACTACAACACTGAGGAAAGCTTTACAACAGTGGGATAGTTTGCCTGGGTATACACACATGCGCAAGTTTTAAGAGTCTCCAGTGCTAGGAAAAGGTTAGACATATCTGTCAGGAATGCAAGAGGTAGACAGAAATTCTTTTTTCAAGACAGAAGTATGGATAAGGATGCCTTGAAAGACAGCCCAGAAATGACACAGTCTAACTAATGCTTCTACTTTAATCAAAAGCTAATCTACACTACAAAAGGGCATCACTGCAAACGCCAAGATGAATAAACTTAATCATATTCCCAAAGCATAATTCTGCTGAGGTTAAACAACATAGTTTCATGTAGGTTAATACATGACATCTCTGGCAGACCACAGATTATAGTCAGGTTCAGCAGAATGATGGTCTTCTCTGTGTGGGCATCTACCATTCCTCCAGCCTTCACTCTTCATCCATGGGCCAGTTATTGCTTACACTGAACTAAGGTCCTTATTAGCAAGGATTTGGGTAGCTGCTCCCTCAAAAGAGCAATAAAGTATGAGCCAATGTTCAGTCATACACAGACCAGCATTTCTAAATGGAAAGGGCCCTGACCTAAGCCACAAACACTCCTTTTCCTCTGAGAGTTGTTGCCTTTCTGCAGCAGTATTACAACTCCTATTAGCAGTAACAATTTCAGCCTTTATAACAACCATTCAGTCAAGAAAGGCCAGTGAAGGGCTCTGGGCCAAGGTCTGGGGATTTTAAGACGGATCTATTAACAGCATAGGTGAGGTCTCTGCTACAGATAATCCCAAAGCAAACCTTTGCAAGCTGGGCAAGTCTCAAGTCCTGCTTCAGAAACATCACTTGTGGTGAGCAGGTGGCCCACCAGCAGTTCAAATTCACCATCCAACGCTGGAGAGGCAGCTGTGCTGCATCTTGTCTTTGAGAACAGCAGTCTCTTTTCTGGAAAAAAAAAGCAGTGCTCAAAAGAAAGCTCCTGAAGGGTCATGAAAGGATGTCATTTGATGCTACATTCACCCAACACACAAGCCACCACTGACAGCCTGGTGCCAAAGACAAGGAGAAAGAAAGCCAACTATAGTGGCTTGAGTTGTTCAGGAAGCAGGAAAGCCAAGCCACAGCTAAGTTTGTAGGAAGGCAAGAAGCCAGGAGTGCTCTTCAAAACTCAAAGGGGTTAGTGTCTTGGTTTGAAGACAAATACTAGGAGGTGAACTCCAATAAAATGAATTTCCTCCCCTTTTTATTCACACCCCCCCTCCCTAATACAGAGAGACAAAAAAAAAAAAAAAAAAAAAAAAAGGGGGTTTTAANAGAAAAAAAAAAAAAAAAAAAAAAAAAGAGGAGGTTTTAAGCGAAAAAAAGTAACAGTTTACGAACAAGGAAAGATAGCAGCACCACTAAGATACAAGGGAAATGGCTTACCCACAAAAAAGGAGTTCACCACATCAGGCGGTCCTTCGGGAACAAAGGGGAAAGAGAATCGTGGAGGGTCCTCCCTGCCAACCACCCCCAACAATAGGAGAATAGGGGCAAAAGGAAAAAAAAAAAAAGCCAGGAGAACTGTGCTGCTCACAGGAGCCACACCACCAAGCTGGCCACTCCACCCAAGTTTAGTCTACTAAACTAAAACTGCAGGGGTGGTACCATTCAGGGGCTCCCTGTTCCCTGCCACGGGTCACCCCCCACGCAGTGCCTTGGCCCGCTTGGCTCGACTGGGCTGTGTAGCGGCGGCAGCGGCTCCGGCACAGGCAGCGATTCCACGTGGCAAGCGGAACAGCAGCAGTGCCATGTGGCGCTCTGGCAGCGGCGGTCCCGGGCGGCAGCCTGGCTGCGCTGCCGGGACTGTGGCAGCGCGGCAGCTGGGGCGGGGGTTACCCCTGGGCTGCTTCGATTCCAGCATGACACGGCGAGTCAGTGGCTCCCAGCTTTGCTGCTGTCCCAGCAAAGCAGGGGCGGTTTCTGGCCGTGGCTGAGACCCCGGGCCAAGCCTTTCCCCACAGCAAAACGCCCCGCCGCGCTCCTCGAAGGCGGCATGCCCCCTTCAGATGACGTGATGGTATGAACATTGACTGCTACAGCTCCCGTCCCTCGCCTGTAACCGTGACTGCTAGGAATGGTCTCAATCCCTTTTTCACTTCAGCTGGGTGCTTCACACAATGCCAAGGGCTTCCAACCAGGCTGTTGGCTCTACACAGTCTAGCCCAGAACGGTCTGGATAGATCCATCTTTTTTCCTTCAGCCAGCAGGACAGTAACAGATGTCATACACCTTTCACGTGCCACAGTGGGGGTGAAAAGACAGCACACTGTTGGCTCGGGTCTGTGCAGAGACACATGCAGGCAGTAAGCACCCCACAGAACAGTGTCCCATGTGTGACTTTTCAAGTCCCTGGCACAAGGGACTTCGTCTCAGTCTCCTCACCAAGCCATTGCCGTTTGTCAGAGCAACTAAAGTTAAAGCCAAGTGAACTTTACAGAATCACAGAATATGCCAAGTTGGAAGGGCCCCACAAGGATCACTGAGTCCAAATCCTGTCCCGGCACAGGACCATCCCCAAGAGTCACACCATGTGCCTGAGAGTATTGTCCAAGCACTTCTTGAACTCTGGCAGGCTTGGTGCTGCGACCACTTTCCTGGGGAGGCTGTTCCAGCACCCAACCACCTCTGGGTGAAGAACCTTTGTCTAATATCCAACTAAACCTCCCCTGACACAACTTCAGGCCATTCCCTTGGGTTCTGTCACTGGTCACTACAGAGAAGTGATCACTGTCTGACCATCCTCTTCCTCTCAGGAGGAAGTTGTAGACTGCGATGAGTCTCCTCCATGATGAACAGACTGTGACCTCAGCCACTCCTCCTACAGCTCCCCCTCAAGGGCCTTCACCATCTTCGTTGCCCTCCTTTGGACGCTCTCTAATAGCTTCTATAATGTTCTCTAATAACTTGGCATCATGCAGGCTGACAAACACAACACGATCTTGTTGCTCTCTCCAGGAAAATGCAGCAAGGCAGTTTGGACCTCTCTATCCAAGCAGACAAGCACCTTCCGAGAAAGACAGGTCAGCCTTACGTTTAAAGCTGCATCAAAGTGCTCCCTGTAACAGCATCCATCATCCCCCCCCGGGTAGATAACAGAACTTTCATGAGCACCAAAGAAAGGAGCAGAGCTGAAGTCAACTAATACCTTTGTACCACTCCAGAGCACTCTGCTGAGGGAGAATTTAGGCAATTAAAGAGAAGGACACTGCTAGCACTGACCTAAAGAACTGGAGCTAAATACCGTTTAATCACAATGACATGCAGCAATCAAAAAGCCAATGTCTCTGCCCTCTGCATCTTTGCTAGAATTTACACCAAGGTTAACTGTTCACCAACTCACTCCAAGGAGTTCACACCCTTGCAGAGCTTGCCCAAGGCTCTGACGTATATTCCAGGTTACAATGGCAATTAAATAAAAGTATTTCTAGTAAATATTTAGGGCATAAGGTGAAAAGGAAAACTCATTCTTGCTAGCCCTGGATGTTAGAGAAAAAAGGAACAATCCCAGCAGTGACATAAAGAGCTTGTGAACAACCAAAGCTGGTGCTTCTGAAATATGGGTTCATGCAGGACTGGTACAAACAAGCTGAAGGAGTGGCAGCCTCAGATCTCTCTCCAGTATGCTGGAAGCCGTGGGCTCAATGCATGACACAGTTTCTGGGCTCATCTACTTATGAGGATACTTAGCTGCATGTGAAGACGAGACCCCCAACAGTCTGCCACACGGAAGGACTGGCTGCACACTGAGGAGACCTCCATGCACACAGTGCTACTCAAACCAAGCTGGCCTGAGTTTCACCAGAGTTTCACCGAGCCCAGTGATCCTCAAAGGGAGATCTGCATTTGCTCAAAAGCTTTGCTATGCAAATACTTCTTCTCATACTCCCATTTTTGAAACTGCACAGCAAGCAAACTGCCTGCCATCAGTCTGCTGACTGACAGACTTCCACTTTGCGTTCTCTTCACATCAGTAGCTCTACATCAAGAACTTGGAAGTCCTGCCTATACCAGGTGCACCAAATTTCACAGCCTGACTTTCAGAACCCACTTAGAGTTGGGGGAGTCACACATGCAGTGCACAGAACCAAGACAAGGTTTAACTGGCAGCAGCTAGATAAGGAGATGTGACCGCTGCTGGCTAGGAGGAAAAAGCCTTGTATATAGCTAACTACAATCACTTACCGAGAAATTTTTCAGTCCCTACCTTGAACAAATTAGCAAAAATTAGCTGCCTTACGTGCTTATTTGCAGCTAGATAAGAAGGTGTAATGGGTTCATTTGTTCTAAAAAACTAAACACGGAATTTTCCCTTCCCCCCGCCCCACTGTGTGTGTGGGGGGGGAAGGTTTTTCAATGGGCAGGCTGGGTTGCCTTGGGTATTTGACTTATCACAAAAGAACTGGTCGACAGTTTGACATTCCAGGCTGATAGCCTCTGGAGGGGCTAAGAGACCTTTTTTCCTTGTTTTGTTTTTTTTTTTCCCTCTCCCGGAGAGGGGGGAGCAAGGTTCAGTTGGTGGTTGTGGGAACAGACAGAAGGTGTGCATTGCAAAAGCTGGGAGGCTGCTTTGTTCCCAGCCTGGCTGCCTGGCTTGCCGGCACGCTGTTTTCTGGGCCCCCTCCCCACCCCACCCAGGGTGGACCTGCTTGGACTTCATCGAAGAACTGTTTTTGGGAAGAGAGAGAGAGCCACCTTTGTTTTCCCTCCCCCCCGGCTCTCCCGTGGGTTTTTTGGCAGCGGTTTTTGTAAAACCTCAGCGAAGAAAGGGGAAGTCACACGGCAGCAGCAGACACCCTGAGTTCCCTTTGGGAAGAACCCTTCCTTTTTTTTCCCTTTTCCGGTGAGGGGGAAGGAAGGGCTCCATTTCGGCTCCCCCCCCCACCAGGAGCCTCCACGTGGGGACTGCCGGAGCCCAACAGCGCCCCCTGTCGGCCAACCCCGAGCACTGCAGGCCCTGCATCTCCAGAGATCCAACAGCGCCCCCTGCTGACTGTGGTTAGAATTGCACCAAAAAGCACAAACTGAACTGTTTACTTTTCATTGAAAGGGATTTTTGGGTGTAGGGTTATTGTTCGGTTGGGGTTTTGTTTTGTGTTCTTCTGTTGTTCTGTCAATACACATATATCCTTTAATAAAGGGCTGTTATTTTTCCTTTCTCCACACTTTCTCAATTGGAGCCTCTTAATTTTGAATTTACAATTGCTTAGAGGGAGGAGTTTTGCTCTTCCTTATAACTCATCCTCCTTAGCAAAACACTTCTGTCTCACTAAACTGAGACAGAAGGTCAGCATCATCAGATCTGTTGTGATCACTGAACAAACAGACATAGAGGCCATTATTTCACTTGCAAAGGTCACTGACAAAAAGCAGACACAGATTTAAAGGAATCAGATTTATGCCAAGGCTTTGCAATCACTTTCATCAGCTGTTTACACTGAGAAACCAACTTTTGCATAGAAGTGTCAGGGGCATACATGAGTTATCTTCCAGCAGCTCTACTAAAGGAGAAGTTTGCTACAGAAAAGAGACAGGGCAGTTAGCTGTGGAGTAACATTTTAAAACGCTTCAGCAAAATCTTCTTGATACTTGTGCTCTGCAGGAACATCTGTTCCACCAACAAGGCAAAACAAAACATATCTTTAGAATGCACAGCTGTGGAGTACTCCAGCTCAGTTCCTTGCCTTAGGCTGTTTCACTGCAGGGCTTTACGCTAAAGCAAAAATTTCTCCAAGCCCTTCAGGAGATAGAGCAATATTCTTTCATATGCCATAGTATGTTCCAAAAGAAACTTGGGTAAGACAGAGGAAGCAGCCTCGAGTTCCTCTGGGAGTTATGCAGACAGGGTTTCCTCCCTTTTTAGGGAACTGCAGCCCCTTTCTTCTGCCACCAAAAGCCAGTCTCGCTCTGACAAGATCTTTGGATACCTCTTGCTGCTTCCAGTAAAGCCATGTATTCATACCAGAGAACAGTCTCAGAGCTGCAAAGGTGTCATGTTCCTGCACTGATATCATCAAGAAGACTGGCTGTTTTTTTTCCAAGCCTGACTTGTTCCGGCTTTCTCCTTGCACAAGGCAGGTATGTACATGTGCATCTGAAACCAAAATGCCATTGAGTCATGCCTCTGTGGAAGTGAAGCGAGCCTGTAAAACTAGTCTCCACAGAAGCATCTAGAGGAGATTATGCCAGTTTGTTTATTCCACGGGCATTTTAGCATTGCTCTTTTACTCTGGGAGAACTGCATTTGAGGAACTGTCAAGGATTAGAAAACCCAGAGTTTCTGGAAAAATACTGTCCTTAAGAACCCCTTGTGCTGAATAATGAGAGACCTGTGTGTCAGTCAACCTGTTTCACCTGGGTTTTACAGCAGATCACCCCATTTCTGCATTATCAGGATCCAGCACAGCAGCAGGAATAGAAGCCAACACCATCTGCTCTCAGGAAAGGCACCCTCTTTCAGCCTCTGCAGACTTTAGGTCTCCTAAAGTCGGGAGGTGTGCAGACCCTCTATTCAAATACTTGTCATAAGATCCTTAAACCGCACAATGATTCAAAGCTTCAGATAAAACTAGGTGTTAACGTTCTTCCAACAAATGAAATGCCAATGGCCTGGTTAAGCAGCCTGTCACCGTGCAAAGTTTGTTGCTCAGAACTGTGCCACCCACCACAGTTTATATTTGGGGTTTTACGGACTTCAGCAGTCTTTATGTTTTTTTTAAGGGTACTGCTGACAGACTGGACTTGTACCCAATCAACTCCCTCTATTTGTACAGGCTCGACAATCAGGCTTTATTCATTCTGAGAAATTTAACAGAAAACTGCACTTTGTCCAAAAGCTTAACCTTTAGACAAACTCATTTAGACTAACAGTTATTCAGCTGCTTTCCAATGAAGCCCAGACAAGAACAATGAAAAATTTCTATTGCCCAAAGTGGTAGGGCAAGACATCAGAAACTACAAAAACTTCCATGGGCACAAATTCTTGCTTGCCTCTGACCCCTACTCCCAGAATTCACATCCTGCTCTCAGTGCAAAGAGGTGTCTGCCTGCAGTTATTTCGAATACAGCTGGAGACGTCTGGCCAGCAACAAACCCACACCACCAGCCACAATGGAAAAGTAGTGACTGAGCTCCCATGAGACACCAGGGACAACAAAGAACCTAAGGACCCAAGGCATTAGCTCAGCTTCCTCCATGCCACAGCACCAGCTTTCGCCACTGACTTCCCAGATTTTATGGGCAACCTGATGCCCCTCAGCAGACTCTTGTGCAGACAGCTCCAATGTGCTCATGGTGCCCGGCCTTCTCTCCTGACTGTGGCACCTGGCAGAACAACTCTCTCTGCTATCACAAGATCAAAACAAGAGCTCAGGAGGTAACAGCCCCAGTGAATAAGGGCATTAGCTATGTTCAGGTCAGGGGAAGTTGCTTCTGGGCTTCAGTTCTGCCATGAACATTTCTAGTCTTCTTGCACCTGCCCCTGAGATACAGCTGTCCACAGGCTGACAGCTTGGACTAGAGCACTCAAAAGTCACACCAGACAAAGCCACGCTCTGTTAAACACCACTCATATTTGGCATTCTCTTTTCCTCTTCCCCAAGAACAGCAAGTTATCTGATGATCTCTGGGTCTGATGGACTTGTTCCAAAGCTCAAAGAGAACTAAAACAAGACCGCAGTGTACCAAGTTAATCTCCAACAGTGGCCAGGAAGGAGCGAGGGGTTAGAAGAGTACAAAAAGAATCCAAACTAAAAAACTCAGATGTCTTACCCTCTTGAGCATCACCAGCACTACAATTTATTTGTTTTCCCACTTCATAACTTTGGGGAGACTGGTCTTAAAAGGGAATTAATCACACAAAAGCCATCACATTTGGCATATCAAAACAGTGGAGGTCTACTTCACTGCAAAAGTCAGGAAATGTTTCTCAGTTGGATACTTTGACAAACAAATCACTAGAAATAACTATGTCTCAAGAGGTAAAGCCGTGCTTGCCCCTCGGGTACCAAAGCATCAGCATAAAAGAATCACCACAGCAGACTTGCTTTTTCAACCCCAATTTAAGATCCCACCAAGTTCAACTTTCATATCCCTCGAGAACAGGACAAATAGTTCCAAGGGCTGGCAGAGCAGCGGTAATCAGCTGATGCTGAAACAGCCTGCCCAGGGCTGGGTTTTCCCAAAAAGAGACATTGCAAGCATGTCTCATTCTCAGCCCTTCTTCAGAGTTCCCACAGCAGTAAGTCTGCCCGTGCCCGCAGCAGTCACACCTCTCCAGCCCTTCAAAGTTACCACACTATCACTCCAACTCTGTCCACAAACTTAAGATAGGGTTCAGCTGCACCAAAGGTCAGAGCCTGCAGCAACTCATCTACTGATCTTCTTTTGCTTCTTACTGAACACCCTCCCAAAGAGAGTAACCATCACGTCAAGCAATAGGGTTTGCAGCTCCTGGCCTGTACAGGAACAAGTCAGCCTGATCCAGCAACCATCAACTACTTGCCACAGGACTGCTGCAGTCTGGAATTAACACAGAACAAGGTTACAGAAGCACTGACAAGAATGAATAATTTTCATTTGCATAGCCCTCCATTAATAGAGAGAAGCACAGAAGGCCAGTGAAAGTGGATGACATTTTTATCATCTTCCCCTTCTATGGTGCTTTGCATCATACATATAGCAAGTCTCAATTATTTCCTTTTCAAAGATAAGGAAATTGAGCAATAACGTAAGTTTATGTTTGACTGTCACCCAGTGGCAGAAAAGGAGAGAGCAGTAAAAGCTTCAATTCCAAAGTACAAATCAATGCACTAAGTCACACAGCTACTGAAGAAATCCCTTTAGTTCTCCAAGATGAAAAACCTCTTATTTAAAATCATAGTATGCATGGTGTTGGAAGGGACCTTAGAGATCATCAGAGGGACACCTTCCATTATAACACGTTGTTCAAAGCCCCATCCAGCCTGGCTTTGAACCCCTCCCAGGGTTCAAGACAACTCCTCTGGGCAACATGTTCCAGTCTCTCTGTGCTCCATGATCCTGCCAGGCACAGAGGTGAGATGACTGGCAAGTAGTGCCCTAGGTCTTTCATTTTTTCCCCTTTTTTTTTAAATGGGGTATATTTTCCCCCTTTTCTAGATGGTGGGAACTTAACCAGACCGCCACAATTTCTCAAAGATGATAGTGACTTAGTCACTTCATCCAGCATCTCCCTCAGAACTCATGGATGCATTTCAAGAGGTCCTGTGCACCTTCATGTTCCTTAGATGGTCTTGAACCTGATTTTCTCCTACAGTGGACTGGTTAATTCTCCCAGTCCCTGCCTTTGCCTTCTGCAGCTCGGGCAGTGTGGCTGGAGCACTTCCTGGTGAAGACAGAGGCAAAAAAGTTGTTGAGCATCTCAGCCTTTGCCATGTCCCAGTAAAACGGTCGTTCCTTTCCTTTTGGTGAGGGCTCACATTATTCCTAGTCTTCCTTCTATCATAAACATACATATGGAAGCTTTTCTTGTTGCCCTTGATGTTGTTGGCCAGGTTTAATTCTCTCAGGCTTACTCTGGCTTTCCTAACCTGATCTTGGCTACTCACACAACCTCTCCCTATTCCTCCCAGGCTCCCTGCCCCTGCTTTCACCCTTTGTAGGCTTCCACTTTGTGTTTGAGTCTGTCCAGGAGCTCCTCGTTCATCCATACAGGCCTTCTGGCATTTCTGCCCAACCTCCTCTCTGTTGGGATGCATCACTCCTGAGCTTGGAGTAGGTGATTCTTGAACATGAACCAGCTTTCTTGGGCCCTTCTTCCCTCCAGAGCTTTATCCCATTGAACTCTACCAAGCAGATCCCTGAAGGAGCCAAAGTCTGCCCTCCTGAAGGCCAGGGCAGCAGCAATGTGCTATGTGCCCTCCTCACTGCCCTAAGGATCTTGAACTCCGACACTTCATGGTCCCGGCAGCCAAGGCTCCCTTTGAGCTTCACATTCCCCACCAGCCCCTCCTTGTTGGTGAGCGCAAGGTCCAGCACAGCACT
Source organism: Oxyruncus cristatus (assembly GCA_013399855.1). NCBI lineage: Eukaryota > Metazoa > Chordata > Aves > Passeriformes > Cotingidae > Oxyruncus > Oxyruncus cristatus. The sequence continues at coordinate 713,439 of VXAY01005682.1, forward strand.
TCTCCTCCTTGGTCCTCTGTCACTTGGAGAAGGAAGTTACTGTCAATGCATTCCAGGAACCTCCTGGATTGCTTTTGCCCTGCTGGGTTGTCCCTCCGACAGATGCCAGGGTGGTTGGAATTCCCCCAGGAGGATCAGGGACTGTGAACGTGTGGCCCCTCCTGTCTAGAGGCAGTTTCATCCATTCGATCTTCCTGGTAGGGTCACCTGTAGCAGACCCCCACTAGAACATCACCTGTCCCTGCTCTCTCTTTAACCCTGATCCTTAACCCCTCGGTCAGCTCCTCATTCATCTGCAGGCAGAGCTCCACGAACTCCCACTGGTCACTGACACCGAGGGAAACACCCTCTCCTCATGTCCCCTGCCTGTCCTTCCTCGAGATCCCGTATCCTTTCAACACTCCAGTCATAGGAGCCATCCCACATGTTTCTATGATGCCAATGAGATCACAGGCAGGCACGTGCACATCTTTTACTTAATCCCTGTGCTGGGTGCATTTGCATAGAGGCATTTAAGTTGAGCCTCTGAAGACTTAACTGCCTGAGGTGGCTGGAATTCCTTTGTGCTGCCCGCCTCTCCAGGCACAAAATTTAATAGGACAGGTTTTCCTTTGCAACAGCTGACAGAAAAGCATTTTCTGGATTTACCAAGCAGAGTTCCCTCTGGAATGACCAAAAGCCTCCATGAGCTACTATTGCATTCCAAAATCTTCCACCAAAGCCTTCCTTATCCACCATTACTAGATTTTACAGGGGTCCTTTGAGTCCACATCCATCTTCAGACACCAGTCTTCCCCAAAATCTTTACCATTTCTCCATAAAAAGAATGTTGAAGAGGATTCCTGCCGCTGGCCCTCTTCTCTCACATGTCTCTCAGGAACGGTCACATAGATAATCAACAGCAGACTTACAGGACCTGATAAACATGGAAGAAATACACATGACCCTTTTTAAACCTGCTGGAACTAGCCCTTAATAACATAGAAAATGCAACTTTCATTCATCATCTGATCACAGTGTTATAAAGAAACACAGGAGTCCACAGGTAACCATGAAATTTGATTCTGATTAACAGCTAATTGTAGTGTCTAATGTTACTTACACAGGTTGGAATTGAAGAAACCCGACTGTATAACTAAATTTCTAGGCACGTTGTTGATTTCTGGATGTTGCTGCCTCTACCACAGCACCATGGTATGACACCAGAATATATACTGCAATCCTAAACAGCAGGTTCTAAATCAGAAATAAACACATGCAAGCCATCATCTTCAATTCAAATAATACATAATTAAATTCCATACATCACAAATCCTTCCAGTGTAAGAAGACATACAGTTGCATTAAAGGCAACATGATGGTGTCTTGTTTAAGATGACTCCAAACAGGGCTGGGCATGGAAAAGCAGTGGAGGTTCTTTGAGGAACAAATAACTGAATGAAGGTGCCCCACCATACTCCTCAGATATTAACAGTTATGCACACCAACTCCAAAGCACGAGCAGTCAAACCAAGGAAGAGAACAGGTACAGCAAGCTGTATGTGTTCCTATGGCAACAGTGCTACTGCACTGTCTTTCACTTTTTGTCCTCGGTCACGAACTGCCTCAAGCACATGCTTCCTTTGTACCTCTGCAGTATTACAGGACAGTGGGACTTCATAATGGAAGGACAGTTAAACATGCTGAAGATTAATTCTGCAAATATATGGAGACCGGAAGGAACCCAGGTAAAGATATCCATTGTGTTCATGTGCCTCGCTAACATAAGCTACCATCACTCCATTGGGATCATGAAAGCTTCTTCTGTAGGATCCTGTCTCAGTAAGTTCAACAACAAGGCTATATTTGGGCACAAAATTTGTCACGGTTTCCTGACTCAGCAACTAAAAGAAAAAGAAAGAAAAAAAGGAAAATTAACAGAAGATTTTGTTCTCCACAAATATATCTCAGCCGTTTATACAGGTAAAGACCATTCCACACTCCTTGGAAGAAGTAGCTAAGAACACAAGCACACAATTTGAGTAAACACTATTACACAGGGTTAACACATTAATATGTGAAAAGGCAACTTGAAAAGAAACAAAACAACCAGCAGAAGCTTAGTCTACTCTAGAGCTAGCCTGAAAGGTTGCCCACACAGGAGACATCAGCTTGCTCTGGTGCAGCTGATGCCAAGCAGCCATCACGTTTTGCTGCCTGCAGCATCACTTTTTTTTTTTAAGGCTCCTGCACTGCACCAGGAGAGACAGGGGCAGCACAGAGCTTGTTTAGCTGAAATGGCGCTTCCATCCTAAACACTGCTTGTTGATTTTTATTTTTTCAAGGACAGAAGTATTTCTACGTCTTTGTACTGTTCATAAAGCACCATGTTGTTTCTTTAGCATCAGACAGCCCTTATTCTTGCTCATCCTCATCCTAAAGCAGGGTGTGACACAACAAAAGGAATACTGAATCAGAACAATATGTCACCCAACACCACCCATAACATACACACTGTGTCTCCCCCAAACGCTCCTCAGACACCTGGCAATAAGTAGTTTAGGCCCTTGAGGTACAAAGGTGAAGTCTTCACATATCCAAATGTAGATCCTGTGTTGCTGCATGGCTAGAGTAAAGAGAGACCCTTTTCTTTCCTGAGATCAAGATGGAAGACAACTTAAGAGACGTTTACCTGCTACTCAGAGAAGCAAATGTTAGTTTTACAGAAGGCAGATTAGCTCAGCTAACTAGAGCATGGTGCTAATAATGCCAAGCTCGTGAGTTTGATCCCCATACAGGCCATTCACTTAAGAGTTGGACTACATGATCCTTGTGTGTCCCTTCCAACTCAGAATATTCTGTTTTACTACCTATGAATATAAAGGACTGTTCTACCTGGGGACAGCAACAACAGTTTTAAGCACAATACTAAACATTTTTTTAAGTCTTCCTGTGAAGAGGAAGAAACACAACAAATATTTAGCCCTTCCATTTCTATACCAAAGGTGATTTTTTAAAAAAATTCTTTTTCTTTTTTTTTTTGTTTTTTTTACCTTAAATATCATCTTTTTAATCCATGGTTTTTCAGCCAAGAAATCCAACAAAGAAAATCCAGGATTGTGCCGGACAGCTGACATAGCTATCCAATATCCTCCAGAGCTGCTTAACCTGATATTATCTGGAAGACCAGGCAAGTTCTCAACAAACATATCTGCTCCACCTTTCATCAGCCCAGACACATAATACCTGAAATTATAGATAGTAGATTAGGACATCTTGACTCAAGCAGTCTAAATAATAAATAAAAGTTCCAAAATAATTAATTTCTAAAAACAGTTTTGTTTTGTTTTTTTTCATTATTTTGGTTCAGGGAAATACAGCACAGCCACATTCTTCTCACCACAAAAAAAGTCAGCTTACTCCACTAAGCGTAAGGAGCCCACAATGGAAAGATTATGCATGTCAGATGCTTACAGCAACATAAAAAAATCAAGTATCGAGGAAGGCCACCTTCTCTGTCACTTACAACTAGGCATAAATAAAGTGTAGGGTTTCTTCTGTCATTCCACTCATTTATTTAAACAATCTCTAAACAGAGATTGGTGATAAATTCAGCAAAGTCATACTCACCTCCTGATTCTAGCCATGGTTGTCTCCTGCACCAGGACAAAGTCTTCTGCAGGAGAGAGCTGCACACCGTTGGGAAACCTCAGACCCACCATTAAGACTTTCACTTCTTTTGTTACCGTGTCATATTCAAGGAGGCTAAAAAGAAAGCATTTCTGAGTGAAGACAAATGTTTATTCGTCTCTGTTTCATTCTCCAGGCATTCCATCTTTTCTCACACGCACTTCACTTAAGTTAAAAAGGCAGAATAGCCAGGAAGCATTTGTTTATGAACACAGAAGAAATAACAAGCCACCTGAGACAGGCAGCATTCGTGAAGGATGTGAGCTGAAGGTAAGGCTAACATAACACCTTCACTTTTAAAACAGATGTTCCATGCAAGTCTTTTCGAAGGAAAAAGAAGAATCTCATTTATTTTGCTGCAGGTCTCATTAGCAGCATCCACGCATTCTCTCACTCTCTCCTGCGCAGTGCAGTGTTTGCACAGGTGGTTTAAAAGGAGAAAAACTTGAAGACCAAGGAAGCAGTGAAGTCCATTCCTACAACTGAGCTTACAGTAAGTTAAATGCCTCAGGGAAGAGATACTTGCCGCCCATCATCTGTGCCTTCCATAATCAGGAACAAGTAGTCTCGTCTTTGCCATTTGCTACTGGAGTCAGTGAAGTAGATTTTCCTCCCATCCTGGGTCACTGTAAGATCATTTACAAATGACAGCTTCTGACCTTCAATTACTGTTTTGGTTGACACAAGCATTTTCGTTTCGCCTGGTTACAAAAGAAACAAACAAACAAAAAAAAGACTCATAAGACAAAGAAGAATACTTTCTAGGCATTAAAACATCAGCAGGTTCACTGAACTGCTCTGCCACATATTACCAGGCCAATTATTAAGGTCAAATTTCTAAAAATCAAGCAAAATCTAAGGAAGTCATCTTCGGGCACAGGGTTTGGGTTTGTTTGTATGCTTGTTTTTGTCATGACTGAGCTATTATGACAGCTGTCTGCCATCCAAATGGGAGACCTTGATCATACAATCCCAGGGCAACACAGTCTGAACCCTTCTATTACACCTCACCTACCACTTGGCCAGCCTTCCTCTCCCCACCTGAAGCCAATGGCCAGAGGTAAACTGACAGAAAAATCAACCCTACACAAAACCAACTATCACTTTCTGACAGCACAGCTCCTAAAGAGCTCCCTGAGATCTGCCTCAGGGACACAACGAAAGCACAATGCAACAAGTGCCTTTCTCAGCAGGAACAAGCCACGTGATCTTCAGCTGCACCAAAATACATCTTTCTTCACTTCGTGTAGATTCGGGTTACCGAGAAGTTACAAGCTTCTCACTACCACAGCAAGATCAAGGCAGAAACAAAAGTACAGCAAAAAGAATAAAAAGTTTATGTAACAACAATCTTTTTTTCTTTCTTTTTAAGAAAACTGAAAGAGCTACACAGAGCTTTATTCATGGGTTCTGAGGTAGCAATTTTGACAACCAAAAATATGTAACACCAGAAGGTAAGTCACTCGTAACTCTGATCCAGACAGACAGATACAGAGAGGAAGTGACTGCTACAGGAAAACAAAAATCAAGTTCTTGAAGGACTCATTTCATCCAGACAGCTCCAAATCACTTTACAAAGAAGACAGGCATTGTTGTCTGGCGAAACTGCAAATGAAGCCCAGATTTGTCAGGGGAAGGGAACTTCTGGGCAGAAAAGTCATACCTGTATCAGGATCAACTTCATAGAGTCCATAATAAGCATCTGCCACATAAAGAGTGTTATTTGGCCCGACTCTGATGCCAAGTGGTCTTCCACATGTCGGCTCATCTTCGCGGGTTCCTTAGGAAACAGTTATAAAATGGTTTTCCAAATAGAAATAAAGACAAGGCATTCAGGCTACCTACTTAAGTGTATTGGATCTGGATAATATGGAGTTCATTTTTCCCCACAGCAGCCCTCACAGTGCTGTGCTTTGCTTTGGCAGCTAGAAAGGTGTCCATAACAGACCGGTGTTTTGGCTACTGCTGAGCACTGCTGGCACAGCACTAACGCTCTCTCCAACATTCCCCTCTCCAGGAGGCTGGGACTGGGCAAGATCTTGGGAGGGGACATAACCGGGACAGCTGCCCCAAACTGACCAAAGGGATATTCCCCACCATATGGTATTAGGTCAAACATAAAAGCTAGGAGAAAAGAGTAAGGAAAGGGAGGCATTCATTATTTACAACATGTGTCTTCCAAAGCAATCTACATGTGCCAAAGCCCTGCTTCCCAGGAAGCAGTGAGACATCATTTGCTGATGGGAAGTAGAGAATAAAACATTTGAGGGGTTTGTGGGGTTTTTTCCCTTGCTTGCACACATGACCTTTGCTTTTGTTTCAGTGACCTGTCTATATCTCAGCCTAGGAGGTTTTTTTTCTGTCTTACTTTCTTCCCCCATCCTGCTGAGGAGGGGAATGATAGAGCAGCTTAGTGGGCACCTGGGTCAACCTGCAGCTTAAAAATCTCTATGGCATACATATGACACATACATTCATTAAAGAAAAGATTCCTACTTTTCTAAGTGTGAGTGAAACAAGATATCCCCGTGCCATGTTTTCACCAGCCTAGAGAGAGTCATATAATCTGCCAGGCTAGTACCTAGCTAACAGCTGCTTCAAATAGGGCTAAATACCAGAAAACCGAATTTAGTGAAATGCTTATTCTCAGAAAGAATCAGTTTTACTTCAGGATTGTGGAGTTAGGTTTTTTTAATTAAATTAATCTTTAATTAAAAAAACACAAACTTTCTTTTTCTGGAAAGGTCCAACATTGTCATGAAATAGCTGCTTTCTCAAGACACAGACACCGAATTCTTCTATAGGAAGAGGAAGGGGAATACTGTAAATCTGAAGAATTTAGACAAATTCAAGGAGATACTTGAGTCCTGAAGAGCTAAGAAGTTCAGAACATGTACAGTTTGAAAAATTAGCTTGAGAAATTTCTGGAGAAGGCAGTCAGCTACAGCATTTCCACTCCCCTCCCCAATTAAAGGAGCACAAAAGTCTAGGCTCCCCATTACCACTTTTGCCCTAAATAAATAGAGCAGCATAACCTTCACACCTCTCTCAAGCTGTACAAGTCCAGTGGAAGTGAGCAGGGGAAAGGCGACTCTTCACACCCATCCCAAACTACATTCTCGCCTAAGCAGCAGCTGCAAATCCAGCTTCTTATTGCTGGCAGCAGACTTTGTTGGCTGCCAGCACCAAGGCTGTCCTACTTGTCAGGCAGCCAAGAGAGCGTTTCCAAATCAGTCCAGAGTCTACTCATGTGAACATCCACATAAAATTGTATAGATAATATGATGAATGTGTCAATGAGAGCTAATAAGGACAGCAACAGTTCCTGATCTTAACTTTTAACTGTCAACCAGCACAGGGCTGCAGAACCTCAGGTAAGCTTCTACAACACCACCACAAACAAAACTACCCACAGTCCCAGCAAACACCAGCCAGGCTTCTCAGACTGCTCAGGCACTACTGAGATGGCCAACATTAACTTTCCCATAGAAATGGTTCTGTTAATAAACAAGCCGCTACCAGTTTTTCCTCACCCAGTTCCAGAAACCTCATTAAATGAAGCAAATCAGTAACTCAGAAAGAAGTGTAGAATTCAACAAGAAATAACTCCAATTTAGCGGTGAGAAAACAAAAACATCGTGACCTAGGCAAGGTCTCTGCTAAAGCAAGTGCAGCCACTATTCCCCACTGTACTTACAAACAGAAGAAGGGAAATAGGTACAACAAAATGCAAGGCAAAATTCTGTCAATAAGTTGATCTTTCCCACTCACACATTATCTCAGAGTTCATTCACTCACACTTGTTTAGGAGTCCCCAGTTTTTATGGGGTGGCCCTTCAGAATCATGCTGACTTCAGCCTCCGCAAATATTAGGCCAGGTTGCTGCCCATTTTTTTCTTAAGATAGATGTTTTTTCTAGATGGACTAATAGGAAAAGGAATGTTGTTTGTGATGCACTTCAACCTCATCTTCTACCAACAAGTCATCCATGTTGCAGCCTTACAAGAGTGCAGGCCTTGTAGTCATGACACAAAAACCCCTGCATTACTCAATTTTACTGCTGGAAACTATGTGCTTTGCTGTCTAAGAGCACCCACTCTGATTCTTTTGGTCCTCTGTTCTGCTCTTCCTTCCAATGTACATATCTCCACTCATACTTCATTCATACAAATATATTAATATTTCTGTTACAAATTTCTACAGAGGAAGACAAGCACTTGCATGAGCAACCCACACTGAACATAGTTTAATCGACACATACCCCTGACCCAGACATTTTCAGATACACCATGTTCAGGAGTTCTCACTCACCACAAGGACCATGGCCAATTCTGGATATTGTTTGTATTTCCCCATCTTCAATTTTGATAATCTTCCCGTCAGCTGTCCCAGTAAATAGTACATCTGCAAAAAACAACTGGTGTGATTAGCTAGATCACAAAACCACAGTGGCAAACATCCTTCTACATGATCCTTCTACCAGCATGAAGCAGAATTCATGTCTAAGACAACAGTGAAGTGAAAGACTTCTGGAGTCACAGCAAAAGAAAAAAAAAAGAGAAGGGGAAAAAATGAAGGCAAGTAAGAGTATTTGGTCAGATTTCTTCCAACTCAAGAAGAAAGAGAAGGATTTCAACCTTAGGAGCTATGTATTTATCAAGTTTTTCATCCACAAGTGGCCTAAGTTTGTAGTTAAAGGTGGCCATAACTTAATGGCCAGTCATTGGACTGATCCCTCTGGGTAAATTTCTACATCATCACAAAATGTGGTCAGACACTGCATTTATCTTATCACTCTTCCATGAGAGACTGACTAGACAAAACTTCTAATTCAGAGACAGTCCACACTGGCTGTTGGACACCTGCTGATGCTCACATTGTGTCAGTTCTGGAGATGAATTACGAAAACTATGGCAACGGAACAACCACACAAATCAAAAGCATTGCAAAATTCCTGTATTCATGCCAAGCTGTGTGACAGCGTAAGACCTTAACTGAATACAAACAAACTTTTCCATACAACCAAACTAAATGAAACACCGTTAAGACTGGTAGAGCCCATTGCTTGAACTTTTCCGTCTCTAATTTAACTGATGTTTTCGGTTTGCTAATTAAACTTTTAAAAGGGAATAAGAAGATTCCAACATTTATCCACAGAAAACTTATTCTCAGTCAGGTTGATTATTTCATCCACAGGTCATAGTCCCTTGCAGGAAGGTTTCCTTAAAGAGTTTCCAATGAGATTGACAAAACCAGGCAACATAAAAGAATCAACAGCTTCAGGTAATCACTTTAGCACACTGTAAACAGAGATAGGTAGAACAGTGTAATCTGAGGAAGGAATTTACAACAGTTTCCTACTGGGAAAAATAATTTCTTAAAAATATTTTACTAATTTATTAGAAGACAGAGCAGAAGACAATAAAATTATATGATTACTGAGCACCTCTTGTACGAAAGGATCTTTCAGTAAGGGCCTTGCTTGCAACTCCCCCTCCCTTTCAGAGAAAAAAGCAGTCAAGGACTCATGTAAAGAGTAGTTTCTAGCGTTACCCCTCCTTCAGGAGGCACAGGAAACAACCCCTGCACAACGCTAGGTTCCTGCTAAGAGGGTCACACCATCAGAAGCCTAGATAACTCATGAAGGAAGTGCTCAGAGGTGGCATGGGTTTGTGATTTGGGGAGAACACACATTCCGTGAGACAGAAGTACAGGATGGCACCTGTGTTGGTTAGATTTCTTGCAATTCAAAAGAAGAGCAAGGATTCAAGCTTTAAGAGTTACGAATATGGAATATGAAAGAGTTACAAATATGGGATATGATCATCACTAAACATCACTAAAACGTAAATATGCTCTTTACCAATTTGAGGAGTTTTCTGTCATAAAAGCAAATATGAACACCACAAAACTCAGCTCCCTCAGTGGCAATGACCATTAAAAGAGCAGGTAAATACTAATTCCCAGTTAAGAGCTAGTCATATGAAAAATGGGACCACTTCCTCCAAACATAAGCAGCCCCTGACTACACTGCTGATGCTTTCAGTCGAGGACAGGGATTTTTAATCTGGCAACAATATTTATTTTATCCTCATGAAAGAGGAGAAAAGCAGTACACAGCAGCCAGGTTTTGCTGCCTAACACGATTACTTTTACAAAAACCTGCACATTCAAAATAACTTACAGAGTTTGTTATCTAAGAGGCATACTGCTGAACAAACTCTTCTCAGTGGAACAACATCTAAAGACCCTTCTTTGAAAGCTTATTTTGTCAGTGCTTACCCCCGATATTGACAATGGACTCTGGTCCATACAGCTGGTTTTCCCACAACCGCTCAGCTTTTCGCAACTTGATATTGGGTTCTAGTGCACCCGTCAGGAGGGGAGGTTCCTTCAAACTACAAAACAGAATACAGACCCCATGATCCTTTGCACAAAATGCAAACATTCTTGAGCAACATACTGGATTGGTTTTTTCCTAGTTTGCCAACTCCTGCAACCCTGACCTATGCTTTACATTGGCACATTTCAAAAAATACCCACAGCTAACAAACTGAAATATTGACTCTCGTTCATCAAGGATCACAATTTCCTGGTTCTGCTCATCAGAAAAGTTGCAGTTATGAGTTCCTAAGAAATCTATACATCTCCAAGTCCAACAGTTACACTAAAGCAAAGGATTTCTGCATTGCCACAACACAAAAGACTAGCAGTTTTCTCAGCTGAATGAGTTGTTTGTACCAGAGTATTTTTCCTAAGTAGATATGTACAAATTCATAAGCAAAAAAGTTTCAAAAAATTAAAAGCCTGGTATGTTACAATACACTGAGATCTGACAATGTACAGCACTTTCATCACAGAGAAAAAAAATAACTTAACTACTAATTAGCATACAACTAGGGGGAAAAGTGTTCCACTAGCTTGAGCACCAGGACACACATGCTTCCATACTCCATTGAAATATATGTTCTTGTTCAGGACTTGAATGCAGGCCCCTAGAAAAAGACCAATTCAAAGGAGTCAGTTGCACATGAACTGAAAGGATACTGAACTCAAATCTCAAAATGACAAAATAAGGTCCAATCTTGCGAGCCTTTTACATAAACAGTCAGGTTCAAGCCAACTAGTGTTCCAGCTACAGCGATACAGAGAAGGGAAGCAGTAAGATGCCCACACAGCTATAACTAAAATACCAGAGTCCAAAAATCAGCCTTAACTAAACTTCAGTATGTTTCAGCCCCTTAGGTTCTTAAAAGCTCACACATAAGCCCCTCAGTCTCCATGAATTAAGGATTTCAAGTTGTACATTCACAAGAATATGCTAAAGATACCTAGGCCAAGTTTTGAAATAATTTTTCACTTTTTTTTTTTCTTTTAATAACTCTTTATATGACCATAAGCAAATGTCTTCCGCCCAGAAGAATCTTAAAAAGACGAGGTCTGACTTCAAAATTTACCCATGTTCATAGGACCCAGGACCTATTTGTCACCAACCACATTGCAAATCTACTGCTCATATGGTGAAAATCATTACAATTTCTAAAGCTTCAGTGACTGGAAGAAAAAAGTCAACTGAAACTGCAAACTATGAAAGCCACGACAATTGAGGAAAACAGGTTCACAAGACAAATAATTCAGAAACAGAGAAAAATACATACTCCTATCTGTCTGGTTACAGACAGCAAACTGGCCTTTAAGTATATATTACTGCAGTGACAAAAACAACTGACTTATTAGCTCCTGTCCCGAGGAGATTTACAGGAGAGTTATCTTCACAGTGCTAACACAAATTTGGTTTCCATCCCTTCTTCCAAGCTTAAGAGAGTTTCAGATGAGGATAAGAGGTTTCAGATAAGGAACACATTTCCTGGGAACTCTGGACAGTTGAATATGCAAGCAGAAAAAACTCCCTGGGATCAATATTATCCAGGACAGGCTCATAGGGAAAGAACCTGAAATAAACCAGTGTTGCAGGAATTTCAGAGGGAGTTTCACAGATCACACCTGCTTTTTTCTCCCCGCTATTGTTCCTTATAGTTTCCAGTGGCTTACAACATCACTATTAGCCAATGAGATTCCTACATGGTTTTTCACAATCTCTCTGGACAACCTGTTCCAATTGGCTTTTGAAATTACTGTTCAGTTGCAATCTATTTCAGGGAATTGGTGTTTGATAAACCCAATCATGGTATGAAGTATTTCATTATGATCTGCATTGAGGTAGCTTATGTCTAATAGCCTATTGGCATGACTTGTAAGTACTACCCAGCCACAGTTACAGTTTCTTTCAACTTTGGAGATGTTTACAGTGTTGTCGTTCCTTTTCATCAAAGAATTATCAAGTTGATCATAAATATTTATCAGATTGAGCATTTTTACCTACTTCAAAATGCCAGGGGCACCAAACAGCCTGATTCCACCCTAGGGTAGCTGTCAAAGCATTTAACACACAACTCCCAATACACATCACACCTCATGTAGTTGATTCACTGTTACACGTGACACAGATGTCAATTCAGATGTTTATGAACTCAGACACTTAGCTGCACTGCTTTATGAGATCTGCATTTAAATATAACATCATCATATGATTCCCCTGATACAAAGCACCGAATCACCTCAGTCAGGTTATCCATTTTCAATTTTCATCCTCGGATAAGCAGCCTCTCTTTGACAGAACTGTAATATCAGGGGTACAGCTTGGTCCTTAGTGAAATTGCAGTTTCCGTCTCACAGAAGGCAAGAGCGCACATGTGTAATCACAAGCTCCACTGACAGCTTGGACAGCAGAAAATTTTCCAGATTAATTATCAAAGAAAGTAATTCAGCTCCTTTGATGATCAGTAGTGACATACAACTACACACAATGGCTCAGAAACAGACGGGGTACGGATAATACCACAATCACTCCCCAGCTTCTTAATCCAGCTAGAACCTCTTTATGCTGTTCAACTCTTGTTTGATGAAACAAAACAACAGAACACGTAGGAGAAGTTACGCTTCAGGAACATTTACTTCAAAACAAAGCAACAGTTTACCTTATAGGCTGAGGGTCTATAGGACAATCCAGTAGAACAGTTACTCCAAGCAGCGGCACAGCCAGAGACGCAGCCAAAGTCAAGAAGGTAACACGGAACACCTTGCTGCTGTAAGTACTGACAAACCAGACAAGACATAGGATTAACATGTTAAGCCATTTACAGGTCCTCAAAAATTCTGTAGCAGCCTATTTTCTTCAGAAGAGGAAACAGAAACACTTCTGCCCAACCACCCATCCTGACCTTCAAGGTGCAATCTGAACACATTAGGATAAGAGAAAGGTCAGCATACTGGCATAGAATCATAGAATCATGGAATCAGATGGGTTGGAAAGGACCTCTGAGATCATCAAGTTCAACCCTTGATCCAACACCACCATGGTTACTAGACTATGGCACTAAGTGCCACATCCAGCCACATCTTAAAAACCTCCAGGGATGGAGAATCCACCACTTCCCTGGGCAGCCCATTCCAATGGCTGATTACCCTCTCTGTAAAGAATTTCTTTCTAATATCTGACCTAAACCTCCCCTGGCACAGCTTAAGGCCATGCCCTCTTGTCCTCCTGCTGGTTGCCTGGGAGAAGAGACCAACCCCCACCTGGCTACAACCTCCTCTCAGGTAGTTGTAGAGAGCGATGAGGTCTCCCCTGAGCCTTCTCTTCTCCAGGCTAAACAACCCCAGCTCCCTCAGCCTCTCCTCATAGGACTTGTGCTCAAGTCCCTTCCCCAGCCTTGTTGCTCTTCTCTGCACCTGCTCCAGCACCTCAATATCCCTCCTGAACTGAGGGGCCCAGAACTGGACACAGCACTCCAGGTGTGGCCTCACCAGCGCTGAGTACAGGGGCATCACATGAGGCAGAGCATCTTCATGTGCAGGTTTCATGCATTCTACAAGTTACAGTTGACTAAAAAAAAACCAAAACAAAACCAAAAAAAAAAAAAAAAAAGAAACAGGTGAAGTGAAGTTGTTTGGTTGGGTTTTTTTAAAACTTGATCTTCGGTTTTGGCAATGGTTTCCATCCCAGCACAAATTTTGAATGAAAAGTTCCACTGAAACAGCAAACATAGAGGAAGTTAAATGAATGGTTGCTTAACTTAGTGAACACTGGTTTGGAACTCAAAGCCAAGAACATAAAAGAAATTAAGTATCTTCTATTTACCCATCAAAGCACACAAAAAATAGTAAAATCTATTCTTCCACAGGAGAAGACCGGGTTTTGTTCTGCCAGCTGCAGAAACATCCACCAACTCATCCTTGTCTTGGGAATAACCGTGAGCACCTTTCTGTGTGTAAGTCACCCTCTCCTTTGTATACTTTTGTCATGAATATTGTTGCTGTTCATTTCTCATCCCACTGCTGTTTGCTTTCAGTAAATTGTTATCTCAACCCATAGTTTCTACCTTTGTCCCTCTCTCACCAGAGGAGGGCAGGGGGAAGGGGAGCAGCTTATTTGGAGTTGAATTCCCAGCTGGTTTTAAACCCCCAAGTTCTCAAAAAGTTCAGAGAAATCAATCAGGCATTCACAGAAGAAAGCAGAGAGCCAAGTTCAACAAACTCTAGCCTTGAACTAGTAAAGCAGCTCTCACAATTTTAGCTGTTCTGAACCATTCACTGGCCCAGTATCAGTTAAATAAAGACAAACAGTCCCTGATGGTTCTGCACTAATCCTTGGACCACTTCGATGGTTTTGTCCTTCACTAGCCAATTACCCAGACAGTAGGAAATACGAACTACTGCCCAGAGCACAAATATCACAACTGAGGTAACCTTTGGGATTACCAGCAGGAAAAGCAAGGTCCAAACTAGGCCTGGATTGAGTCAGTGTTTGTGCGCACAATGTATAGAAGTTCAGACATTCATAATTCATCACATCTCTTTCCTGATGGCAAACTGCTGTCAGCCCCTCTCTCCTGGCAGGAGACGTAGGCAGTTCAGATGAAGCCCTGCCCCAGTTTCCCCAGCCCTGCACAGCACTCAGTGGGCAGTCACAAAGCCACCAAACAAACCACCAGGCTGTGACAAGGTGACTGACACAAGAATTGCTGACAGCCTGCCATGACAGACAGTGCAGCCTATTTTGAAAAGTGCTGTTAGCACTGGTCTGGTCACCAGATTTTTCTCAGCTCCCCTAAGGTAGTCACCACCTGAGCCTATTTCCTTTCCATCAGCATATGCAAGTGTTCCTGCTCTGGAATGTATTAAAAACCAAATTTTAGTTCTTGCTCTCAAGAGTGCAGCATTCCCATCCTGAACTTCAGCGGTGTTACAGCACTAAGCTTGTCTCCATCTCAGCTGAACCAAGCTGGGAAACTGCTTCAAACAAGCTTTTTTTGCCAGCACTGACCTCTTCGTATTTCCCAAGAGCCAGAATGCCCTTAAAATCAATTGGAATGATTCAGCACTTCCTGATTTAACAGTAGATGTCTCGAGGAAGCAACAGCCTCCCAGTCTGTCTCCCCTTGGATTTGGAATCCAAGAACATGGGGTAAAGATACAAGGCAATCCCCAAGTTTACAGAAAGACTTCGGTTGCTGACCTTGTCTTTCCACTGTCCTTCAAAAGATGAAGGCTCAACATCCTAACAGTAACAGTACTGTCAGCAGAAACCTGAGCATTTCTGTGACAGCTGAGAACAGCTCACACAAAAGGAAGCAGATAAAGATGAACGGGAACTCATCTACCACAGTCAACTTAATTGGGAACTCATCTACCACAGCTTAACTAAAGTTCCTGAAGGCATGATTTCAGTAAAAGTCATATTTCTCATCCTCATTCAAATTTGCAAGGAACTAACATCAAAGGAAAAAGTCAGGAAGAACAAGGTGACAAGCAAACTCACACTTCTAGCCTGCAAATTGCAAGACCTAGTTTAGACACTGCTGGAAACACAAGAATTCAAGTAAAACCCAAAAACTCTAAAAAAGAAGAAGTCAGCTGCTCAGGATCCTTACCAAAGTACACTATATAAAATAACGACAACTGTAAGTCACTGGAAAGAATCACTGAAGTAAAGGTTCACCAACAGTGACAAGCGAAACAGAAATCCTTTGTTAATTATGTCTCTGATAATTAATCCTACATGACCTGCAGCCACAAATCTCAATAATGCAACTTACTAGGACTCCAGCTATAATAACAGCAATTTAGTTGTCACTACGAACTAAAAGAGAAGCCATTAAACCAGCTCTTGAAGACACACAGTAGGCTAGCAAGACAATACCATGGGTCATCCTAGCCAGGAGCCCAGGCTGCCTCATCCTCTTGGCAGAAGAACTGCTGGGCTGGAGGGAAAAGCAACTGTCCTCAAAAGTTTCTGCCATGGCTCCCAGCCAGAAAAAGAGCAGGCCCAAGAATTTCCTCCACTGTTTTCATACAGGACATGAGAACTGGGAATATTCTGGATCATTGATAGAGCCCTAGAAATTCAACTGATTTGAGCAGTTACCAAAAAAGGCTGAAGCCAGGAGGAGCAGCCCTAAGCTCAGAGATGCTTATGCTCTTCTTCAAAAAAAGGGACTATATGTGCAAGCCATCGGACAGTCTTTCATTCTGATGACTCTGAAGGGCAGATACAAGAATCGGCAGAGTACTCAAATAAGCAGAGACATAAAAGATGGTGAACAAAAGTATTAAGTCATCAACTACCTTATTCAATGAAAGGCAAAGCAAACACTACCACTTTCTTATGGCAGCTATTACCTTTAGTTACAGTGAAGCTATTTTACTTATAAAATTCCTAAACAGAAAATTGTAAATGGAATCTTTTTTAACTTATCCACAAACAAGGAGATTGTTTATAACGCTATTCTGTCTCAGACACTCGTAGAATTGTTGTTAAACTACTGCCAAGATATAAACAGTTATACAAGACTTAATCGCACCCACTATAAACCTGTGCAACCCACAATTGTTATCTCTTCACTAGCAAATGATAAAAGGTACTTAAATAGTATTTAGAAAAACAAAACAAAGAAAATAGCCACAAATTAAAACTTTTTTTCTTTTTTCTTTTTTTTTTTTTTATTATTTTGTTAAAAGCTCTTCCTGCAGCTCGGCAAAGCAGGCAGGCAGGCGCTGTCCCAAGCCCTCCTCACCGTCAGCCACCTCGAGCAGAAGCAGCAGCACTGGGGAGAGCCGAGGAGCTGGAGGTACCCACAAGCAGACACCCGCAGGTGCCCAGCACCAACCTGTGCCTCCGGCCGAGCGAGGGGAAATGCGGCCTCAACCCGCACAGCCGCGGGGCAGCCAGCCAGTCCCTTCCAGCTCCTCCCTGCGCACTCTGACCAAGACCTGCTGCTCCCTCGCCGGGTCGCACCAGGCGGGCAGAGCCCGTCTCCTCCCAGCACGCTACCCAGGCAGATACTCCCCGGGCCGGGCCCAACCGCGGCCCCACA
>VXAY01005682.1:730855-744600 GCA_013399855.1 Oxyruncus cristatus
CCCGCCCGTGACGCGGCCGGTGCCGGCGTCATTGTCGCGACCGGCAGGGCCGGCAGCTGCCCTGCTGAGCCACGGGGGGCTCAGAGCACCTTTCCAGGAGCATTTAGCTATGGTACACGCGTTGCACAAAGCCTCCTGGGCAGGCAACCCCCAGCGCCACCGGCGTGGTGTTGGACATGATGCTGGGTGTTTTGGTGCCTGTTATGTATGTACCCTTCTGAGCAGGGATCCCTGAAGGATGACTTTGGTGATGTCTGCGGAGTGGCTGATTAAAATCTTGCCAACCCTTCGTCTGAGTTTCTTCAGCAGCATTGCACACTGCTGATTATGCCCTGATCTGCAGGGCAATGCCCACCAATAGTTGAGCAACTGGCTCTCAGCTACAAGTTTGCTTGTGGGATGGGTTGTTCAATCTAAATGGTAGGGCACTAATAAGCTTCTTGTTTGGAAATGCTTCCAGTGGATAGAGGGAAATGTTAATGCATTCCAGTTGTTATTAGTTTTGTCCTTTTCAAAACTGGTAATGCAGGAGGATGGGTAAATCTGGTGTGTGCCTCAAGGGGATTTGATTTTGAGTGAGAATAGCCAGTGAATTAAATTGTGTTATGTTAATTGTTAGGTAACACTATATATTACCACTTCTTCCACTTATGTCCCTGCCACAACAATCTAGTACAATACAAAAATTCTTCCTTCCTCCAGTCACTGTCTCTCAGAAGGATGACATTTGGAGAGGAAATCTTCCATGCAGAGACTGGAGTTTCCCCACAGACTGCTTCTGGAATCACTATGCTGCTGTTCGGTCCCAGGCTGATGGAATTTTGTTTTCCCTTCCTCCTGGAGCAATCCACAACTTTCTGAATTCTCTGTATCTTCTTGATGAACTATCACTTTTAGTTTTATCAGAGGAGATGGCAATTTAGTGCAGCCAATATGCATTTCCATCTCTTTCCCAAGGACTGAGGTGAGGCTGACTGACCTCTTTATTCCTGGATTGTCCTTCTTGACAATGGATATGCTATCTGCCTTTTTCCAGTCACTGGGAACATCCTTTGGTTGACATGACCTTTAAAGGATGATGAAAAGTGGCCTCATAGCATCTGCCAGCTCTTTCTGTACTCTCAGATATATCCCACATGGTACAGAATCACAGAGTAGGTAGTGTTAGAAGGGACCACAGTGGATCATCTGGTCCAACCTCCCTCTTCAGGCAGGGTCATTCTACAGCACAGGGCTCAGGATTGTGTCCAGACAGTTCTTGGATATCTCCAGTGAGGGAGACTCCACAACCTCTCTGGAAAATCTGTTCCAGTGCACGGTCACAAGACAGTAAGGAAGTTCTTCCTCATGTTCAGGTGGAACTTCCTGTGCCTCAGTTTCTCTCCGTTGCCTCTTGTCCTATTGCTTGGCACCACCGAGCAAAGCCTGGCTCCATCCTCTTGGCAGCCTCCCTTCAGATACCAATAGGCACTGATGAGGTCCCCTCTCAGTCGTCTCTTCTCAAGGCTGAACAGGCCCAGCTCCCTCAGCCTGTCCTCATAAGGGAGATGCTCCAATCCCCTAATCCTCTTTGTTGCCCTCTGCCGGACCCACTCCAGGAGCAACGTGTCTCTTGTCCTGAGGAGCCCAGAACTGGACACGGCTCTCCAGATGTGGCCTCTCTGGGGCTGAGTAGAGGAGCAGGATCACCTTCTTTGACCTGCTGGCAATGCACTCCAGGATCCCACTGGCCTTCTTAGCCACAAGGGCACTGCTGGCTCATGGACAGCTTGTTGTCCACCAGGACTCCCACGTCCTTCTCCACTGAGCTGCTTTCCAGCAGGTCGGCCTCCAGCCTGTACTGGTGCTTGGGGTTATTCCTCCCCAGGTGCAGGACCCTGCACTTGCCTTTGCTGAATTTCAGGCAGTTCCGCCCATCTCTCCAGCCTGTCAAGGTCCTTCCGAAGGGCTGCACAGCACTTTGGGGTATTGGCCACTCCTCCCAGCTCTGTGTCATCCATGAACTTGCTGAGGAGGCATCAACCCCTTCATCTAAGTCATTGATGAACAAGTCAAACAATACTGGAGCCAGGCCACCAATTAGACCCAGTGNTTGGGGTATTGGCCACTCCTCCCAGCTCTGTGTCATCCATGAACTTGCTGAGGAGGCATCAACCCCTTCATCTAAGTCATTGATGAACAAGTCAAACAATACTGGAGCCAGGCCACCAATTAGACCCAGTGCCTCTGATCACAACCCTCTGGGAAATGTCATTAAGCCACTTCTTGATCCACCTCACCATCCACTCATCCAGACAGGACTTTCTGAGCTTGCTTATGTAAGAGACAGTGTCAAAAGCCTTACTAAAATCAAGGTGAACAATATCCACTGCTCTTCCCTCATCTATCCAGATAGCTGTTTTATTGTAGAAGGCAATCAGTTTGGTCAAGCATGATGTACCTTTAGTGAATCCATGCTGACTACTCCTGATCACCTTATCCTCCTCTATGTAGACAGACATTCCCTCCAGAATGAGGAGATCCATTACCTTTCCAGGGATTGAGGTGAGACTGACTGCCAGTAGTTCCCTGGGTCTTCATTTTTGCCCATTTTGAAGACTGGGCTGACAGTGGCTTTCTTTAAGTCCTCAGGCACCTCTCCTGATCTCCACGACCTTTCAAAGATGACCATGAGCAGACTTGCGATGGTGTGCACCAGCTCTCAGTATTCATGGATGCATCCCTTCAGGACCCATGGACTTGGGGATGTCAAGTTTGCCTAGGTGATCTCTACCTACGCAATCCTCCTTGACCAAAGTGTAGTGGTTTTGATTCTAGGCCTTCCTTGGTAACCAAGCTGTAACCAAGGAACCAAAGCCATGTTCCCAGTATTCCATACGATTTTTACGTAAGCAAGGGTATAAATAAGAAGGGAGAGGAGGTGCTCACTCTCTTCTCTTCCGGTGGATCTGAAAGAGCAAGTTCTCTGCTGTCGGTCCTACTCGTGTGGAGGAGCGAGGCCTAGTGAGGCCTTGTAGGCCTTGGAAGGCAGAGGGTGCCGGCGGTCGTTTGGCACGATTCTGCTATCTCAAGGAGGGTAGTAAGATTTTCTTTTACTAGTTCTTTATTGGTTGCTCCCGGGTTTTGATTGTATATATCTGTTTTAATTTTTTCCCTTTCCCTTTTCCCTTCAGAGGGGGGCGTTCGGGGTTCCTATTACTAGGTACATAGTATTCTAACAGAATATAGATGTAAATACATATATATATATTTATACAGCTTTGGTTTGGTCATTTTGGTGTTTTTCGGTAGCGTTTTCTCTTCTCCCTTTCCCTTGTGTTCATAGGAGGGAGGGGAGGGGGTTGTTACTGTGGGTTTGGGCATTTGGCAGAGCAGGTCCAAACCATGACACCAAAGGAAACTCTTCTTTCCACCATTCCTTTATCCTGGTCTCCTGTGTCAGAGATTCCTGAGGGGTGCTCATTTCAGTGAAGACTTGTGCAAAGGTGTTCAGTAACACTGCCTTCTCTGCATCCTCTGTTCCCCTTCCATTTAGTAATGGGCCCACATTAAGCTTTGTTTTCCTTTTGTTACTAATGTATTTGAAGAAGCTCTTCTTGTTGTTCTTGACATCCTTGGCCAGATTTAATTCCAGTTGGGCCTTGGTCTCATTTCTACATACTCTGACAACATCATTTTGTCCATGAGAGCAGAGAATCCTTCTGACTTTTTGGGGTTTAAGTAGGCATCCAGGAAACAATGAATGAAGAACTCAAGGTATGAATCTCCACATTAAGCAACTTGGGCATCTAGGATGTTCTGCTCTGTCCCCCAAACAACCTGGGAAATTCAGGTTGTTCCTGCAAGGAACAAGTGGTCACACTGGGGAAGATGAGGCTGTCTGGGCATCCCCATCACATCTCTCCCCCTCAGCACCCCTGAGAAGAGGGCCCAAAGAAGTGTCACAGGGAACCCACTTGCCACATATGGGCAGCAGGGTTGGGACTTCCACCATGACAGACTCTGCAGGACTAGCACCAAGGGGGTGCGGGGGAGTGGAAAAATCAGTCCTCTCTGCTGGTCTGTCCTGGCAGTTGGTTCTTACAGCACCTCGTAAGAACCCCACAGCCCTCCCAGATGATACCCAAGGCTTAAGAGCCCCGTATCTCCAAAACAATCCTACAAACCTCCAAATCACCCCTCAAGCCCCGATAGCAGTTCCACATCTGCCTTCTGCTGGGCACCAGATGTTACCACCTTCATCAACATGCAGGCAGTCTGTCTTGCACTTGATCCCAGAAACACCAGCCCCACCAACCTGTGTGGTCTGGTCTGCCATCCTCTTCTCCATCCCTCCCCATACCTCCTTTTCTTCCCTGAACTGCCCATGAAGGAAAAGCTACTTTACAGGGCAGACTGTGTGGCCTGGGTGAGGATCCCAAACCCACACCAATTTCACAAGTAATGAATTTCCTGGGATGAGCACATCAAGGTCACATCCTCCTCACTTGAGGATATCCTACTCTCCCTCCCCACCCATGTTCCCCACAGGCAACAAGGAGGCTTGTGCTAGAGGAAAAGTGTTTCTTTTTTTAAACAAAACTTTTTTCAACCCTTGTTCCTCAGGCTTTTCTTTTTTTTGCAAAGATAAAGTATTATCAGAACAATCTCTGCATATATATATATATATAATATATGTTTATACACTTAAACAGTCCTGCAAACTTGTGTCACTCATAGTAGCCCTTCCTGCTTCACAGCAAAGAAGAAAACTCCAACAGCAAAAATGCTGCTCCTCTCAACCAGAGGAACTGAACCACATCCATCTGTGGCTCTGGAAGGAATCCCACCAGCTCCAGATGGGAGGCTTTGACTTGAGTGTAAATGCATCACTCTACAGCATTTCTAGACACTGGCCATTTCTAAACAGTGCCATGCTAGGATACATGCCACACTCACCTGTGCCCAGTCCTTGGGGAGAGCACATCCAAGGACAATGAGCAGCCCTTTAACAGGTGGCAAGTAGTCCTCACTTTGCAGGTGGACTGTGACTTTCTAACTCAGTTAAATACCTATAGGCAGAACTGCAGACAAGGAAAAAAGGCAAGGAGATCTCTTTCTGAGAGAGGTGGCCACAGTAACACAGACCAGCTGCCCAGAACAGTGTTTCTGCATATTAAAGAAGAGTCACTGAGCAATTAGCCTCCCAGAGGAAATGCTTTGTTCCACCTGAGAGCTCCTCCCTGCCTTTGAAGAAAAACACTAACACAAACTGGTTGAAACACAGTAGAGGCAGAGGTCCAAGCTGGCAGGCTGGGTGACAGACCACTTCTAGTCATAGCTATCATCATCATCAAAGTAGGAATCACAATCTGATTCATTATCAATCATAAAGTTGTCTTCATCAAGGTCATCATCGTCATCATAGTCTTCCTGCCACTGTGGATCATACTCCTCATCTTCAACCTCTTTGCCACCTTCATCTGTGTTGGCAGAGTCACACAAGGTGGTACGTTTTTGCCTGTTGAGAAGGAGAGCATCAGAGGAGAGCCCCAGCTGTGAGCAGCAACCACAACCCAACCCCACAACGCCGTACTATAGAGGTTTTGCTGGTTTCCCTACACCACTGTCACTTATATTGTTACCTCAAACCACAAAAGAGGATGCAAGTAATTAGTATCTGTCATTCACTCTTTTGTATGTCAGTGAGCACAGGAGAAAACTCTGCTCACCTGCTTTTTGTCTGCACTTATCCACCTTTCCTTTCTATCCTGCTAAGAAAACTCACCCAGTATAGGCAAGGGCTGAAGCAGGCACATTTGCGAGTTTCAACTTTCTCTGACCAGGATCTCCTGAAGTCTGGAGCCCAACATGGAAATCCTGCCAGCATGAAAGAACAACCAGAAGAGACAGAGAGAGACAGAGAGACAAAGAGAGAGGGAGAGAGAGAGAGAGAATATGCAATCTGGGGTGTATTTTGTGCTGCAAACCCTTTCCCTATACACACAACCCTTAGAGTCTAACCCCTCAGCTGATCAAGCCCCTTGGCTTGCCCACAGTCAAACTAGACCAGAGCAAGACAAGCCACTATCAGGCATGTGAACTTCACCTGTGTGGAGTGCCAGAGAATTGCAAAGAGACGCTCCTTGATCTGGCGTACCAACTCCAAACCAGCACTGAAATGCTCTGCTTTCAGAAGCTGAAGAGAAGAGGCCAGGTCCTGGTACTGCAGCAGGGTTTCCTCTGCAATTAAAGACCAACAAAGTCATGTTGCATCACACACTCTTAAGCAGAGACCAAGTCTTCGGCTCTGATTATGAAGCCAGTCACAGCTTCTTAGATCTCGTGTGCACATATGGCACGTTGCAGAATGGAACATGTTGTTCTTTACTGCATCAGTCTCCATTGGCAGCCAAATTGAGCCAGTGGACTTCCCAGAAATTACATCAAGAAGGCAAAAATTGGCTGGGAGAAGTGAGAGGCCAGCTAGGTGCTGGTGTGTATACTATTGTCCCACTACAGATCTGCTGCTCTTCGAACCATACAGTTTGGAACACTAGTCGCTACTTTAAAGAGGCTGCAGGACTTACCCAGAAGGATCTGCAGAGTGTTAGTGAGCAGTTCTAGGCTCTCCGCCTGCTGTTCCACAATATCCATGCTCTCAGTGTCCTGGTTATAGTAGCTGTACACACAGGAGTAAGCCAGCACCTGGAACAGTACAGATCATGCTGTTAAGCACCCTCCTCCAGCTTCAGAGTGGGCAAGAAGTGAGCAGCATCAAACCCTTCCAGACCTTATTATTATCAGTGGCTGAAAGAAGCCTGGCAGCCCTTCTGGTCTGTGGCCATAGCCCAGTGACCCATTATGCCAAATGACAGTTTACCTAGAGCTACTCACAGGATTGGAAACGAATGAGCAATTATTTTATACTGAAGTCTGAAAGAAGTGATTGTTCCTACCTGCAAACCATCACAAGAACACAGACTGTAAATGCATAACAAGTGTCACTGACCAGTAGGCAAAGAGTCAAAACCACCAGCACACACAACCCAGGCATTGCTGGGCAGCCCAGGCTGAACTCAAGTGGCAATGAACTGAGGGAATGGAGCACAAAGGGAAGCAGGCATGGTACTACAGAGCACCAAGAGCCCACAACAGAGGGGTTTCAACAAGTGTCAAACTCCTACTATGAATGAATGATCCCTAAAGCAATCCAGGCACCCAGCAGGAAGCAAGATCACTGTTTCCATTTAAAGAAATGGGCCAGAAAATTCAGCAGCAGCAACAAGCAATAGTGATATGTATCCCGGAAAACACAGGAGCTACCATACTGAAAAGACAATACAGGGTCAGGCACCATTCTTCCACATGCCACATGCCTCTCTCAAAATCAAGCCTGAGTGCAAAAACAAGGTGTATATGCAAAGTCAGTATCACAAGACAATTCCCACCTCCTGATTATGTTTCAGGGGATAACAGGCATTACAGGCCTAAGCTGTCACCAGCTTACTGCACCCTTTCAGTGGCTGCACTGCCAACCCTTTTTAATGTGGCTATCAGGGCATGCAGTAAGTAACTCAGGCTTCCAAAATATCTTCCAAAATATCATGGAGTTAAGAAAGAAAAATCATAACATGAACATCAAGAGGAACTTCCTAATTGAAACACAGCATCAGGAGAGCTTTCAAAAGGTATCTTCACTGGGGCATTTCAAATTGGAATGCACCAAACCCAGTATATGAAAACCCTATAGATTCTCGTGTTGATTCCCTGGTACCAACCTGAGCTAAGTTGTCCTATGACCTGACTGTAAGGAATACTGCAAACAGAGCCCAACTCTGAGTGAGAGCAGGGAAAGGCAGACATGAGCTCTGACCCCGTCCTGATAGGATAGCTGTCCAGGCTATCCCTCCCCTCCTGTTTTTCCTGTCTCCCCTTGTTTGCAGTAGGACAAGGCTGGTGTCTCCTCGTGTCTCCTCACTTTAAGAAAGGCATAAAACACACTAACAGAATTAGGTCTAAACCTCAGCAAGACCATTATCCAGTCTTACCTTCCGCGCCTGTTCTAGCACTTTGCAGGCATCAAGAACAAAAGTCAAGTTCCTAATTTTTGGCATCCCTCTGATGGAAGAAATACTGTTCCTCAGACTCGTGGCAAATTCCTGCAGTAATCAAAGGAGGAAAAAAAAAAAAGCCAATGTCAGTGTCGAGCTCTGTAAGACTGGAAAAAAGGCACCTTCCACACAGGTATTTGCTACACATCCTGAAGTGCCATCCCAGCAGACAGAGACAGCAGCAGAGCATCCAACTATGACATCTCTGTTACTGTGCCATCACTTCAACCTTTTACAGTGCCTCAGCTCTAGGCAGAATTCTGCCTTCAGTCAGCATTGCTTACAACTATTGCATCACTTTGAGCCCATGAACACCACAAGTCAGGTGCTCAGTTTCCACAACAGACTTGGTAGAAGAAAGCAGGCCAAGATCAGAGCAAAGGGTGAAATGGTCAGGCGTTGGACATGGACCTGAAGCCTGCTTCTCAGCAGAGAAGACGCTGAGACACAACAGAAGCTGTCCTGATCCCCAGGGCTAAGGCAACATCAGCATCTGCAAAGGAAGGAGGCCTCACCCTTGCGTGATGATGAAAGGTGCATCTCTCATTGTAATCCTGAAAACGCTTCTCCTGCCAAGCTGCTTTACTCACCTGAAAGGAAAGGTAAAAGTAACCTGTAGCAATCTCTCTGAAGTACCAGGGCTGCCTGGGAATGGCTACCCACACACAGAGACTTTGACAATGCTGTTAGTATTACTGTCAAGCACGAAAGTCCAGAGTAAAGGCCCCAAGTGGAGATCCTCACCCTGTCTCTGAGAAGCTAGTGCTTCTGAACACAGGCATGAACGATGGGGAGACAGCAAACCACTCACCATAGCAGAGCAGTTGTAATAATCCTTATGATTTGGTCTCCAGGGCTTGAGGCAACGCCAACAGAAGCCATGACCACACTTTGCACATGTCATACTGAATGGTAGGAGAAGAACAAAAGAAATCAGCCTAGCAGCCTCAGACCTAGCAGCCACTTGCAGACAGTTCCTTCCAGTGCTCTCCTACATCACAGCACTGGAGTGTGCCACACAGTCACTCCCATTCACCCAGTACCATGCATTTCCCTGCATATATTTTTTTAAAACCTTTGCTAGAATCAGATGATGCTTAAAACTAAATGTCTCCACAAATGAGATGGGTAAACTGGCAGCATGATCTCACAATAGCTTATCAAGTACTCAAAGCATTCCACAGTTTGAAACAAGATCCACATGAGCACCTCACCCTTGCCTCACTGATGTAGCACTCCACACAGTGCAGAAAGGCACTGCACAGCCCTAGGGCCACACACCACATATGGGGAACAGCTGGGCATAAAGGGCCATGCCAGTGTAAGAGAGAAACAAATGGCAACTCCTAAGCCCTAGCTTCAAAGCTGGAGGTAATTCCCCTATCACATAACAAGCTGCCAGAGACCCAAGCTGATTCAAAACAAACAGTCAAAAGAAAATTGCTCTAAGTTACAGCAATAGGTGAGCATGAAAGAAAAAATGGTGCTGAGCTATCCACTCCCCTAACCTTTACTTCTGTATGGCTATAGTGGATTCTGAGAGCAGACAAGAGCACTATGAAAATGTACTGCAAAATCAGTTCTGATTCTATCAGAGCCATCAACGGATTTAACTCTGAATGCTGGGGAACATTTTGCTTTTCTAGGAATTAAAAGCAATCACTCATTCTCCTAAAACTGTAAAACAGACCTACTATAACAATTGAGCAATTGCCAAAATAACCCCAAAACAAAACAGCGAAGCACAATGGACCTAACCATGTTTTTGCCCTCTCCTGTCTCCAGTAGCAAACAAAAATGTATACTCACTGCAGGCAACCCTCATTTTTCTCTATCTGAGCCTGGCAGTTTGGGCAGTGCTTCGAAATGAGCTTAGCCAGATGTTTGCTTTGGGCTTCACTTGTCATTCCTTCATAGTATCCATCATCGTCCACCCACTGGGACATGTGGCTGCAGCTGGCAGGATAATGGGCCTGAAAGGGAGACAGTCAACCACACAAAAGCAAAATGGTGCATGCCAAACCTAAGACAGTATTACTCATGATTCAGCTCAGCCTCACCTCTGGGAAGCTGCAGTTGAAGCAGGATATCCAGGAGCACTTGGAACAGGCTGCTCCATAACCGAGTCCATCCTTAAGGAGGATTTGATCGCAGCCCTGAGGGTTGGTGCACCATGTCAGGTTGGAGCAACACTCAACATAGCGTCTGAGGAGGGCTTTTTCATACTGTAATAAGAAGCCAGGAAGGAGATTTAAGGCAGAGAAGCTGCATGGTTAGGCCCTACAACCAGGGTCTGGAGCCTCTGGGCTATCCATCTCACTAAACAACTGCTCACAACAAAACAGAACTCAGTTTATTCTTTCATTCCCTTTGTGTACACAAATTTCCCCATCCCAACATGTCATATCTGGAGGCTGTTTCATTTCACAGAATTGCTGAGGTTGGAAGGCATTTCTGGAAATAAAAACTAATCCAATCCCTCCAGCTCAAAGTAGGAATTCTCGAGACCATGTCCAGTTGGGTTTTGAATATACCCAAGGATAGAGACTACAAACCTCTCTGCTCAACCTGGTCCAACATTTCATTACCCTTACTATTAAAAAAACCTCAACAACCCAACAAACAGTATTCTTACGTTTAAATGGAATTCCTTGTATATAACTTAGCGCCCACTGCCTCTTATCCTTTCACTGGACATCATGAAGAAGAATCCGGCTCCTTAATCTCATTTGTGAATTTACACATGTTGATAAGATCCACTCCTGAGCCTCCTCTTCTCCAGGCTAAACCAACCCACCTCTCTCAGCTTCTTCAAGAGATGGTCCAAAACCTAATTCATCTTTGTGGCCTTTTGCTGGATTCTCCCAGTATGTCCATGTCTTTCTTGTCCTGGTGAGCCCAGAAAGGGCCGCAGTACTCCAGATGTTGTCTCACCAGCACTGGGTACAGGATCACCTTCCTCAACCTGCTGTCACTGCCCTTCTGACATCAACCTAAAACACTAGTGGACCTTCTTAGCCACGAGGGCACAATGCTGGCTTATGTTCAACTTGTTGTCCACCACGATCCTCTTTCTTATTCCTTCAGAGATGTTTTCCACATGGATGACCCCAAGCACACACTGTTGCATTGGGTTATACTACACCAGGAGCAGGACTTGGCATTTCCTTTTGTTGAACTTGGAGCAGTATGTTTTAACTTCAGCATGAGATCTTCACACAATTATCTAGTTATTTTGAAAACAGGGTTGGACCAGAGATTTCCACAGATTATTGCAATCTAAATTATTCTATGACTGTCTCTGCACGAGACATTAACACTCCAGCCATACCACTTACTGAGCAAAGGAAAACATAACACTTCAGTGAGAGCATCAGAGCAACTTGTTAAAATTAGCTGCAATTTATGTTCAATAATTATTTCTGTTTATAAAAAAGCCACAGCAACAGGCTATTAAATCCTGCTCTCAGACAGGTGTGACTAAGGGATTTGCAAAGGCAGTAAGGACTAACTGTCCAGATATATGCACTGATTCTCTCAGCACTTCTTATAAAAAACAAAAAAAAAAGATACATCTAAACCAATGCTTTTCTGTAGCCTTGACTATTTTGGTTGCCAACTTGCAAGCTGAAAGAAAAATTGTAATACAGAGAAGCCTTCATGACTACTGTTCATTTCTCCTTATGACTATTCATACAGGATCATAATGACAGTAAGAAGTTGGAAGAAGAGAGTATTTTTGGAGAAGCAAAGGAAGCGGAGACCTGTCAAACAACAGAACAGTGGAAAACAGACAAGACTGTTCTGTCCAGCAATTAACAGAAATAGTCTGTCCTGTGACAGCTACAGTTCTGCCATTAGGTGGGGAGGGCATTCAGCTCTAATAACTAAAAACTGAAAGAACAGATAGAAAAAGTAGCTTCTGCATTAGAACAAGCAGCTGCTGCTGTCCCCTGCTGACTAAGGTAAGCAGAGCTCAGGAAGCCTGGTTTAGAGATGTCTGTAAACCCACACAGACTTAGTGAAGATTAAGTCTGATGTGGTAATTTCTGCCATCTTCACAAAAACCTGAGGTGCTCAAAGCCAGAGACTGATGGAAAAGAAAGAACACGGTGGTCACCGATGCAGCAATAAAATGAAATTGCTCACGTTTTCCTTTGTCTTAGATTTTACAATTGCTTCCAGCACACCAGTAGAGGATACTTGTCATGAGCTGCTACCACAGCTCTCACCTGGTCCTTAACTAACGATGCACCTGAAGCGTTATTTACTGGAGACATATTTAGAGGAAATACCACTGTGCTTCTTTTGTTGACATTATGCTTCCTTGAATAGCTGGTATTGATCATAATCAGAGACAACAGACACCACTGGGCAGAAATCTGGTTGGCCTCAATTTGTCACAGTGCCAGTGTTAGTAACAGGAAGGGGAAAAGCAGCAGCAAGATTATCTGAAAGTGCTGACCAAAATGAAACAGAGCTTAAACACAAAGCAACCACCTCTCCTTCACCTTCGCTATGATCTCCTCAGAGGACACGATGGAGTAAATGAAGGCTGTGGTTGGCTGTGCGTAGCACTCGGATATGGGACAGGTGCAGTTGACAACCATGTTCTGTTCAATGCGAGTCGTGAGATACTCACTCCAACAGGGCTGTGAAGGCAGAAAAGGGGAGATGAGACCTAAACAGGGTTGTGTGACCCTGGAAGCCTTCCCCACCCAGCAGAGGGCACACAAAACCCCATAAACCCTTGGTTAAGTACTCAAAAGCACAAAAGTGGGAACGGACAAATCAGGAGCTGAAGGATCACAGCGAAGAAGGGAGCTGAGAAAAGAGAATGTTTGAGCTCTGAAAATCCTCTGATAACATCTTCAGACAAAGAAAAGCTGCTCCAAGTAGACAACAGCAATTCCCCAGCAAGTCACAGGAATCAGAGACCCAAGGACCTTCACCTTGCAGCAGTAGTGCATGCAGCAGAGGGTTGGTGGCTTCTCAGTGGGACACAGCTGGTTCACACAGACTGGGCAATGGGTTCCAGGGCTCGGAGGAGGCTGGACATCCTGCACTTGCAGCCCAGAGGAGATGAGCAGAGCGTCACGGTTCTCCACAAAGCACTGGATCAGGAAATCCACATTCCACCTACAGTGCATGAGGAGGTGCCGAGCAACATCATCCGATATGCTCAGAGTATCCTGGACCTGCTGTACTGTCTGGTTCATGAGCAGCTTTGCCTCCTCTGGACTAAGCGTGTGACCCATCGGCACCTGCAGCATTGCCATAAGATACTCTTCCGCCCTGTCTATGCCAGGATTCAACCTGACATGGAAAAATGTGTCATTTCATACAGGGTGGAGATGCACACCCCTCCACCCCTGGTGACATGCATCCCTACCAATGCAGGCTGTCTATGCTGTCCTCATTTGGAGATGCCTGTGGTGGCCTGCACTGGAAAGTCATCTGTGCCTGGCCCCCGAGAGGTGTTGTGGGTTCAGCAGAGATGTATTCCAAGACATGAGGCCTCCCCTCCTGGCGCCGGAGATAACCCTGGTTCAACAGGTGCAGGACGCAGGACAGCACATCCACGCTGTGGCAGCAGAAGCTCAGGAACTGCACACCTGGCCCCAACCTGCCCTTCTGACAGGCATCAATCAC